>KZ613495.1:17410-235854 GCA_002865625.1 Hyaloscypha hepaticicola | reverse complement strand
TCGCTTAATTCCTAGCCAAATCTGAGTCGTCACAGTTTACTACTTAATTATATAAGAACCCCTTATTCCTTGTTAACTTGGAATCGTAAAAAAGATTAATATTGTATTAAATAAAAGATATATTGATCGTTGGAAAAGTACACTCCTTGTGAGCGTTGTGACATTTCACCGCAATGTGGGCAAAATGGCGATTTTTGGTGGGGTTTCGCGATTTGTCTAATATCAGTTGGCTATGACTGTACCCGTTACTGGAAAATTTTAAGATAGTTTGGCGTGGATTCCGGAATTCCGAGGTCGATCAGGTCCCTCCAATTAAATGCCCAGCAGAGTCTTGTCTAATTGTATTAGGAGCTCTTGGGTTACTTTGAGTGGCTACAACCGAGATGTGGCTTGCATGTCAGACCCCCGCGGTAGGAACGCTTCTCCTTTCTTTACTCATCATAAGTACGGATGCGGGCTTTCTACTGGAAATGATAGCTCACAAACTTTCATAACCCCCCATCCACGCCGACCTGGTAGCGTGTCAAAGCAATCACCTCAACGTCGAGTTTGGTGGGTCTCACGCCTCATTCAGCGACAGCCTGATCGTGCTGTACCTCCAGAATTACGCACTTCCTCCTTTCGAAAACGTCTGATACCCCCGATCCGATTTTTTTTGGGCCAATCTGAAGGCCTTAAGAATGCTGCGATTTCCATTTCTGATTACTGCAATTTGAGAATGTCCGTCTTCAAAACTGAACATTAGGCTCTAACCCCTTCAGGTGCTCTGGTTATCCCGAGGTGTTGTTCATTTGCCCATAAATGGTTCTGCTGGACACCAAAGCTTCTGGCTTCCCTACCATGGCTTGCTTTAACCCGAATCAAGCCGAACCGATTTCAGCTTCCACGCCGATCAATCCTGACATCGGTCTTCCGCGGGTACGCCTCCAATTCCTATCTCCGGCCGAGAAAGCCAGATCAAATAACCGTCCTCGCCACTCAAAACGCCACCCGCTTACGGGAACAACATGGAATTCGATCTATATCCCCGGATTTATTTCAGATCTTCAGGAGGTCGGCACGGTACAGCACCAAAGATGAAGCATGGGCTGATATGCATAGTAATCACTTGCAGGGTCCAAATTTCATGGCAGCTGGACAAGGGGCGGCACGGGGAAACGTCATGCGTACAGTACAAGACCCTGAAAATCCGGTGATTTACGTCAGGGGTCAGCACATCATTAAAAGCTTAAATGCATGTTCAGAAAATTTTCTTCTCAGAGTCTACGAAGGCCCCGGTCAAAAGTCTGGATAATACAGCGCCTCAAGCCCTATAATGCCCTGTAAAACTTCTCAGGTCCACTGGAAGTCCCTGTAATTACAAGGTTGCAGCCTATAAGGTAGGAGCAATCTCCACAATTTCGCACTAACTACCCCATAGCGTAAACTCTCGCTAAAACAGCCTATAATGCGCTGCAGCCCTATACTTACAGGGACTTCCAGTGGACCTGAGAAGTTTTACAGGGCATTATAGGGCTTGAGGCGCTGTATTATCCAGACTTTTGACCGGGGCCTTCGTAGCAAATACAAAGCTCTGTCCCACACAGAACCCCGTCGTCTGTTCGCAAGGTGTTTGATAACTAGCAGTGCTATTCACAGATATAAAAACCCTTTCGTCATTCAGTTCTTGGCTGAAAATGAGATCGGACCCACATCCCGATTGAACCCCGCGGAACTTGCAGTGTTCGGCATTAGGTTTAGTTTATAAGTCCACCTTAGTCAACCTACCATAGGCCTACCTGCAGGCTATGTTTAGGTTTAAGTTTGGCGTTAGGTCACAACCTATTCAGCCTATCGAACTTTGTATGCAGGTTAATCTAGATACTAGCACCGTTCTCTCATTTAGCTTAGGTTGCCTACCTATAAGAGGTGTAGGTTTGGTTGGTTTAGCCTAATGCCGAACACTACTCGGTGGAAGCCCCAATGCAGGGTCCTCTAGCTCTAAGATCTCAGCTCGGGAAATCGGATGCTAACTCCCTAACCAGTAAGAGCTTCAAGCTTTTTTATTTACTACTGCTACTAGTATAGGAAGTCGAGACGCCAAGTCATCATGGCAGGTGGAGCATCGTTCTGCCGATGTGGGACCAAGTCTTGACAACCCGAATATCGGCCCTAGGAGGAACCGGCATGCATGTTTTCAGCTGTTGTTGTCGCAATGTTGAATGCCGAGAAGATCGGCATCTTAAACCTGCTTATGGGGTTGAGGATATGTCGAGGTTGTCAGCATGTCTGTGGGTCAAGTTGTCATTCAGCTGTCAGAGAGACTTCATCAGCCTATCAAACCGAACCTCTTCCCCTCTAAACTCAAGAACCAATCCTTAAAATAGAAATAAAAATTTGACAATTCTGGTACACTTTGCGTCTGAAACCCATCTCCCCCCTTTATCAATTGCTCATCTCGCAACTCTTACCAAAAGAATTCGAGGATTCGCTATTATCTACTAGCCAAGTGACGCTCATGAAAAAGTGGATAGATCCACGCGGATCCCTCCTCGATTTCTCCCCACATTTCGTACCAATTCCAACTACCAAGCCCCCCGTTTCCTCCATCGAAACTATCAGCAGTCCGCTGTCAACCACATGCCAGCTCCACAACTCTAATTCGAATGCCGATGTCAATCTCTCTTTAGACCCTTTTAGACCTTTCTTAGACCCGCCTAAACCCAAGCCTCAAGTCAGCACTAAACATCCAAGTTCCCAACGAACCGGCTCTAGTCACTCAATCGGATGCTTCGGAAGCCACATCTCTATTTTTTCTCCTCTCATCTGTCACACGCTTGGCGCCGCACTTTATCCATTTTCCTTCCCAGCCTCACTTCACCCTGCAAGTTGCATATTCCCTAATTCCCCAAATCCCTCTTCCGAGACAAAAGTATCTCGTGCGTCTTTCCTAACAGAATTCCAAATACCACCCTTCATTAAACGTTAAATTGCGGAGCCTCGAATCTGAGATCGCTGACCCATGAAACCCACATGGCAGAGACATGTACTGTACCTGTAAATCCTGCACTCATGTCTCCGTGTCCACAGTTCGTACAGAAGGGCCAGCTAGTCGGGAATACTGGAGACGGGGAGGCAGGCATGAAAAAGAAATAGTGTGGAGAGGTGGGGCTTAGCGGTAACATTCCCGGCAAGGGGCTCAGGAGTCAGCCAGGAGAAGCGAGAGATGTGCGAATCATATTCTCGCCTGAGCACCGCTGAGAACGAGTCAAGGATACACCTCCCGTCGTGCTACTCTTTGACCTGAAAGTACCTTCGTATTCATCTTGCCGTTTAGAATGTTCTATAGAGATAAGAATGATATACATCCATATGTAGTCATGGTCTCTGTGAGGCATCATCTCATTCCTTGAATCGAACAACTCGGGAGTAGATACCATGCCATCCATGCTAGCCCTAATCGCCTGGGCGTGGCTCATAAAATCCTTCCAAATTGTGCCCCTCACTTAATCATACATCCAATCCTTCATTCACATGTCTCCGTAACTCATGATGGGATCTGAATTCCCTCCTCTTCTGCCTGAAAGTGATTCCTTGCTTCTACCTCCAATCCCATTTTGTGCCGTACTCCTCTGGCTTTCTTTGCCATGACGAAATTCAACAATCTCAAAGCATACTTATTGTCCAATGCTGAACCCTATCATCCCTCAAATGCTCTCCCTCTGCCTCATAGGCTGCATCACACGTCGTGACCCTATATCGTAATCATCATCATAATTCGCCTCTTCCTCACTATCTGCGAGCGGAACACTGCTCCTTTTCTCCCTCTCGTCCCCATAGTCACTCGTCGTGTCTCCGTGAAGAACATCACCGCTCCTGGCCGTTCTCGCATCAGATTCCGCGCGTGCATTGTTGATCATTGCTGGCAGCTGCCTTCGACGGGCGTTAATGAACCAATTTGAGATTTGATCTGTCAGATCATTAGATTTTGAGGATTGTGAAGTAGGCGAAGTAACACATACTCATTTGAAGCCCAGTCTGCCTCATCAACTCTTGCTTTTCATCTTCCGTCGGATACGGATGTTGCAGATGAGCAACAAACCACGCTCTTAATTTATCCGTTGTCTCCTTGGGAAGATTCCCTCTCCTTTTCCTCTGCTTGCTATCATTTCCGTCGTCTCTTTCCAGCCTGTAGGGGAAACTACTTCCAGTGTAGACACTGTGATGGCCGTTTGAAAAGGGTGTTCTATCGTGAGAAAGAGGATACGATGAAGGTCCAGAATAAGATTGACCCCGAGGTTGTTGATAGCCATAAGACAATGCTGGATGGTAAGATGAAACCGGATGACCAAATTGAGATGTTGACAACTGCGGGAATGTCTGTGCTCCTAATCTCGAGGATTCTAAGGCATAGTCGCTGGGGGCATTGCGTCCTCGTGAGACAGCACTGCTGTGATTGAGAGTCAAAGACGGAAGACTGGGTAATGTAGGCCTCCAGTCCGCTCTAGCAGCATTGGAGGAGTCAAAAGTTGGAAGTCCTCGAGCAGCAGCGCAAGGACTGCTTCGATCGGATCCGGCCCAGTTCTCGTTGGTCGAAACAAGATTGGTTCGGTGAGCTGATGTGGTTGGCGATGTTGCTGTACTTTGGGACCTCTGAGATGGTCCTGATGGACTCCTATACGTTCTTGAGATGATGTGATCTCTTGACTCGATCTCTTGCTTATCATCCGATGACAACCTCCTTCGTTTGTGTAACGATGGTGACTGAGTGTACGCCGTAGGAGTAACGAGGGCTGCTCGTCCTCCTGTCAAGGAATACGAGCTTGCAGAGCTCGACCTGTTTTCTCCATCTGCTCGACCTGCTCTCAGATGAATTTCTGGTATGATCTGTACTAGATATTAGCTGTGCTAGCCAGCAGCAAAATTTTGGACAAACCTGTCGTATAGATGGAAGTTCAACACTTTCCGGTGGAGATCGTGGTCTGGGCGGTAGCTCCAAAGGCCTTCTTTCCTCCCACATCATGGAGTTGGGAGAAGGGAGCATTGGTGGTCTTCCCATGGTCAACATCGTCATATTTCCGAACTCTGTAGGTGTTTCGTTGACTTGTGTCGGACTTTGATATTGTGTTGGCGACAATGCCATTCCAGGGGAAGATGTTTTTATACTTGGCGAGAACGAATAGAGGAGCTCAGCACGATAGGAATAGTCTGATTGCCATTGTTAGCCTAAGATTCGGTGATATTTGTGCAGGAAGCGCTACAGTTTCTGGCCAGTAGAAAATACAGATGTAAAGAAGACTAAAGTACGAGGAGGATACGCTGGAAAGCTTCGGCAATAAAATGCCACCATGATTGAGTAGGGTAGTGCCAAGATGTGGCAAGAACGGCCGGAGATGTGAACGTACCTTCCCAAGATCTGCTTCCACCTCTCAGAGATTGGTTTAGCCCCCAAGGGAACGACGGAGTTAGGACTACGGTGGCCAGCGTTGCGATTTCTGAAGATAACCTTTGATGAGCCCTATGGATAACAATCCTCTAATTGTCGCGGATGACTCGGTCACTAGCCTGCTAGTGTAGTCTTTACACTAAGCAAAACCTGACGTGCACAAGGTGCATGCGGCTGTCGATGCCGATCAAGTGTTGTGGCTTCTTGGTTTGAGGTATATACTGATTGATTGTTGATGTAAGTTATTAAATGTGGCATTGGTGTCAGCACATTTCCTCTTGTAGTTGGTCGCCGATCAAAAGTGTCTTAAGTATGCGGCGATAAATTGTAGGTGCTTGGACTAGTGCTCTGGGAATATCAATCAACGGGCCGGTGCACAGATGCCGGTGCTAGGAATTTTCTAGATAAATCTAACGAGCAGGGCACTGGACATAAGCGTCAGGGTCTTGATCTGAACGAGATAAAGTTGGGGCTTGTAGTGGCGTTGGAGAGATGCTAGATGATGCAGGTTCGTGTTCAATGAAACGGCGTGATGTTTTGTGGAGAGCGTGATTTAAATAATAGATATTATGAGGCTATTGGAAGTTAAAGGGAATGACGGCAGTGGCAGGACCCTTTCTCGAGGAGTCGTGGCTTGGGCTAATGTTTCCAAGAGTTGGTATGGAACAGAAGATGCTCTAAAAGCACGAGAGCACGCAGAACCCGGGTCATGAGTAACCCAATACGTCGAGGGATGCAGAGCAGCGTGGGCTTGCTCAGTGGAGTTAGTCGTTGAGCTAAGGCAGTGGGCAGTGGGTGGCACCTCCAGCCTAATAGTAGCTTGTGAAATGCCCAGCCAAGTGGCCTGCCCGCCTGCAACCTCAGCTTTCAAGGGCAATCCACGACACACGACCCAGGATGTGCCCAGGGTCACCTCGAAATTCCCCGATGGAAACATCGATGCCGAGCAGGGGCGCGTTTGGGACTGCAACCTGCCGAACGGCGGTGGGACGCTGCCCTGGTCCTGAGAATGGAAGCGATGCGATTCGATCAACACAAGTGCTGAGGTATAGTATCACCAGGTGCACTGTGACTTCTCGAGTTCCTCTAGTAGGCTTGGCTGATGGGTGAAGCTGAAGAAGAATGCGGCGAACAGTTTGTGGACCGAAGAGTGGTTTTGACCTGACGAGGATGGTTTGACTAGTCTGTGCAACATCTCAGACACGGAAAATTTAAACCTCTGGTAATCTATGACCACGCTGAGACCGATTTAGAGAGGATGTTGTGGTAAAAAGCCCAAAGGTCATATATATGACTAGGCTCTTTGGGGGTGAAGCAAGCCCATTCAAGCCCCATATGATATTCTGGCCGAGGTATGGGCGATTTTTCCCCGTGCTACTCATGAACTGAGAGAAATCCCTGAGTAATCATCGAGGACAAAGAGAGCACAAGAAGTCGTGACCCGGGCGGCGGGTATATCTCCAAAAGATCAAAAAGAAACAATAGTACTGACGCTTTCTTGCTCAATTGACTGATAAGCCTGGACATGTTTTCTACTCTTGAGTCAAACTCGGGTAGCTTGAAGGCCCCAATCTTCACACCGTTACACCGAGCTTCGGCTGGAGTTTATCTTTTTCTCGGGAAGTGTTCTGCAGCTCTGGAGCAAATCTTGTCACAAACAAGTGTGGTATTCTGATTGGACTGGGACTCGTCAACCGTCAAAGTCACCAACAAATGTTGTTCCTGTATTTAAATTACTTTCCAGCCACCCTCGCAATAGTCTCCGTGGGTTTGACCATTGGCTTTTAAGACTTTTGATGCCTTAAGAGACAAATACCTCTTCATATCATTATGAACAGTGGCGACAAAATCCGACAAATTCATTGATATTTATGCGGTCATCCAACAAATGGGGCTCTTGGACTCGGTCCTCAGGATGAGTGGATAGCGAGCGGACTAGACTGATTGAGGCAAACCCATGACCGACTGTTGAGTGAGGTTAGCGTAAGTCCCAGTTGTAGTTCAGTACATCCCTAGGCTTGAGAAGAATCAAGCAAAAAACTGCGTTTGCATCGATTGGTTCTTCATCGTTCATCCTCCACTTCCTTCGCTCACGACCCCTCGCAAGCCACCACATACCTCTTGAGTATTGACAGTCTTGAAAAGCGCATGCCAACAGGGTTCGTCACAATTGGCAATCGGGATCGGCGCTGGCGTAGCTCTGCCGTTGTCAAGGCTCGCAGGGGACCCCTTGGCTGGGGAAGGGAAATAAAGATGCGAAGGCGGTAGGGTTAGCCTTGCGAGCCAGCCTGGCTCGAGGGAAGAGATTGCATGGCGGACAGTGCGGAGCTGTTCTTCAGTGGCTGCCCAGGCACTTTAGTCGTGTTTAGCAGCCAAAACCTGCCCATTCTGACACCGGCAATAGGTACTGCGCCTTTTTCGGTAGCTTGTGCACTTCGAAACTGGCCCGCAAACACAGAGGAAAAGCTGTCGATACCCTCAAAAGGTGTGACTCTTGCGAAGGGGAAGATCTCGAAGGTCAAGATCCTCGAGGGATACTCTGTGGTGTCAGGCTCCATGTCCGGTGAACGCTCGGAGTCGTTGTTTTCATCTGGCAGGCATGTGAGATCTTTCCAGGGATCCCCAGCAAAACAGATTTTTGACGTGAGCAGGGTACAAGCCCTGTAAGCCTCATTCAATTGTCCCGCTTCGAGGTACCTCTTGCTTGCATGATTGCTGTTTTCTCTGTGGGCAACTTTACCCTAACAAAGCCCAGCAGTGACCCAACACTATCATTAACGTACCTTGTGATTCGAAATATATCTATTCTTTCTTACGTTTTTGGCTTTGTTGCTTTCACAGACAGAATAAATGTAAGCTCCTTGGACTGCACACGCCCCCACAATTTATGGACATGTCAATATTCGAAGTATCAGGAATCCCCCCCCCCATGCGTTTTGCAGCCACAGCCGAATGCCGTGACAGGTTCATGCTGCAAGGATGTTTCCCAGTACAGTATGGAACCAAGATGGCCATAGCTTTAGCCTTTCCCGTTTTACTTTGTTTGCTGCGCCCCAGACGTTTCGCGCATTGACTTCCATGGATTGTATTCTGGAGAAAGGCCATGTACAGTACAATGCCGTCAGATGCTGTGGAGCTCCTATCGCATCTCTTAAATCAAGCCCAGTGAACCTTGCAGGAAAATTAGGGACCACTACTGACCTGCAAAGACTATGAAGTCCATCCAGGCTTGAGTAATGGTCCGAAATAAATACAATATGTCGTTCGCCGTCCTCTCTCCTGGACTCATGGCTTGATTTGGGTATCAGGGTTATCATAGAGTAACATTTCTACCGACCGAATAACGACGTGAGAGACGGTATACTGATCCTGGGGCACTAGGGCAATGACGATCTGCAAGTATGCCTCGGATTAGTGCTCGATTGTAAGCTTGTAGCACCGTATGCAGCTGGTGGAAAATCAAATAGAGCCTCGAGGCAGGCAATAGCTAGGACCCAAGCGGAAAAGATCTGCCGTGGAGCTCAGAAAATCAGGACATGCGAGCACCATTCTGCAGCCAGCCTCTTTCATTTGACGCAGTGTTTCTCCGTGGGTCAACTTGTGGAGTGAAGAACCGAGGAACGTTGTACGAACCCTCTAACGTGCGAACGGACGCGGAGAGTGCTATTTCGGGATATATCAAAGATGAGATGAATTCTGATGGATAGGTCCTGAACCGGGATGGTGAGGGCTTTGCGCCATCCGCTCTTGCTTGTTATGGATAGGCATGCGAACTTGGTTTCAAGATGCTGCTCTGGGAATAAATGGTTCTCTCGACACGTTTAAAGTTTCCGCCGCAGGTTTGACATGTCTAAGCCACAGGCCATGACAGGCCAGCTTCCCCTGAAACGAAGACGCTGATCGAAGCTTTTTGACGTCCAGGGATCCGAGAAAGGAAGACGAGCACAACTGCCAGTGGCCTGCTAGTGCTGCCAGAACGTTGGCCAGCCTTTTCGAGTGATGATTGACAGCCAGGATAGGGCGGATGAGTTCTAGTTCCTCGTCATTTTGACGATGGCAGGGCTGGCGTCCAACGACGAGGGTGCAAGAGCATGAGCACCTCCTAGGGTAAGGTTACTGTGCTGCACTGTACTGAAGTGTACGAATCAGGCGCCGGCCCGGCGGCTTGCACGGTTCTCTGAGCTTGCAGCATCGTATTGAGTATCGAATGGGCGTCGTGGTGGTGGTGGAACGGGGAGTAGGTCGTCGTTGTTTCGATGCCGATGGGGGATCGAGCCATCGAGGGGTGCGAGAGATTGACGAGGTCTGCGTCTGCACGTTCTGACGTCTGCGTTGGCTGCAAGCCATCCTCTCAGGCGACGAAACACAACGTCGCGGGCCACTCAGGGTCACGATCACAGTCCTACAGTACAGTACTGGACAACACGGCACCTGCGAGACTGACTGGTCAGTAGGTAGTCAGAGGTCAGCGGTCAGCGGTCAGAGGTCACTCGCACTCGCACTCGCACTCGCCCGCTCTGTTGCTTTCTCCCACTTCCGCCGTCAAACCCCTCAACCCCTCAACTTCAACCTCGACCTTCAAACCCCTGCCCATGCCCCCATACTCATACGTCCATCAATAAACTGCCAAACATCCCGAGTACAAGGTGCAAGGTGCAAGGATTCGGTCTCCCGCGTGCCAGCTCGCAAACCTCGCTCTTTCAAGAAGCCCATGCTTCCTCCCGGCGCAGCTGCTTATGTTTGGGCCCGCTGGGACGGGACGCCGGTATGGGGTATGTAGGATTTGCACAGGCCACGCTCACAGAGTCCCATACGGTAACATGCTGACTACAACATAGCTTATTTGTGGAGGAGAGGAATGCTTGTCATTCAAGGGGGAAACAGGAAAGAGGTACCAGGGGCCGCGGCAACTGCGCATACATAGGGCTCCATAGAGCATCACTGCCGCCCCCAACTCATCGATGATCAATCTTCAACCTGGCCAATACTTTGCGCAACTTCGCCAATCTGGCAGGTAGCATGCAACATGCAGCTTAATGCGGTGTGGGTAATGGGTATGCTGCCCTCGAGATGGGTGGAGGCTAATCTGTGTCTCTGGCGAAAGGATGGCATCCGTCATTAGCAATACCAAACGGCTGCACACATCCTGAGAGTTATCGGTTCCGCGTAGCTTTGTGGAACTGCAATACTTGCAAATTGCCATACCGCCAATGCATCCCGCCGTCTACATCCAGCTTTGCGGGCTTCATCCATATCACCGGGTTCTGCTAGATATCGAGGTGTCAAGTTTCATGACTCGAGCTGGGGTCTCGTCAGACAGGCACAAGACAGCGGCACAATCGCCCGGCAGCCGGCAGCCACAGGGGCTGACCAGTTATTCCTGGACGACAGCGATCGCCCCGCGAAGTAGATTTTAGCTTCGAAGACGTACAACCAATTCGAGATCCATTGGCAGCACATTCACATGGCAGAATACGGCTACCCATTTCATATGACTGATGTGACACCCCCCAGCAGACTTAGGGAAACATCTCCAAACTCAGGTGAGCGCTTCCTCACCTGACTTGCTGATCGAGAAGATCTCACCGATCCATTTGATCCAAGAACAACGTCTGTACTCAGCGGCTGTCGGAGTTTCCGCAGCGAAATCCATCATTGTCTGTGGAGCTGAGGAACGCTGCCAGCGATCAGTACAGCCGTTGCTGCTGAAGCATGCGAAGGAAGAGACAAGAAACTTCCATCAGATCCCGTGAAACTTTGTTTGGAACAATGTGTTGCAGTTATAAATGCGCCACAGCTAAACGCGGTCGAGTTCAGACCGTCCGCAGAATCACAGAACAATCCTGGTGCAAAAGCTCCTGATCGAGCATCCCTGGAGTCTCTAAAAAAAACCGCGGGAAAAAAAAGAAAACCGCCTCTTGGAATTCCAGCGAAACGGGAAAGTGGTATATACGAGGATCGTCATGCAATCGCCCGAAATCTCCCGGACACCTGCAGAACTGAACTCAGGTACAATATCACGTCGAAGGCAAGGTTTTGATCAGTGCTTTTTGGGACAAAAGAGACAGTTGTCACAGAATACCCCTGTGAGCAAGATGCTTTAGCGGGTCATTTGAGGAAGGCGAGGTTTCGACGCTTGGAACCATCCCCTTTCTTCCCATATCACGAACCGCCAAACAGCACTGCCACAATCCCCTTCCAATGTGAATCATGGCAGCATTGGATTACCATCCCAACAAGAATCAGCACTCGGCCTTGTATCAAAGTCAAGCCACGAGAATACCACCAGTACGATCCGTTCGCACTCGCAAACAACTCCTCCACGCCTGGGTCATCAACAGTGCATTTTGATCTGAAACCCTTTTTATGACAGCGCGATTCTGATCTGAGGGCTGTTGCTGACATCCTTCGACCTTTCCTCTAGAACAAAAAGTACTAAGGTGCCAGTAGCTCTTGAGGGTTACTGTATGAGATGGAGCATGTCATGAGACTCCTCGGTCGCTACAATTTGCAACGAAACCGGACAGTAAACTAGAGGGAAGAGTATCCGACTGGCATGAGCAAGCATGCTCCCCTCTTATACTCTCTCTACTTTCTCTTATTGAACAACTCTCTTGCGTCATTTTGGGACATCAAGCATTTTTTTCCACCTACCTTTCTCTCTCACCGAGTCTTTGGTCCGACTTGTACAATAGTCCCTCGAAATTACTCCTCACCTGATAGGTAACAGCGGTATAGTCGTTGCTGAATGTCACAGCTTAAGCAAGCCATGTACGATGGGAGGTTTGAGGACTGACAAGCCTTCAGAACCTTCGTAACCTTCTTTCCTTAACGCCATCGAATGCTCAGAGAACTACCACTCACCCAGATCCACTTTGATTTTACCCTTACTTCGTCGCGCAGGGCTGCCTAGAGAATAATCTATTTATTCATACTATTCGACTGCACCAGCATCTCTGGGAACTGCAAGATATTTCCTTGCTTTTGTCCAAGTGTCAAGTGATTCGGACGACTCTCAGAACCCAAAGTGAGTACCACTTACCGTCCAGGAGCCTTCCTGTCCATCAAAATTCAAGAACCCCTTGAATTTTGACACCCCTTTAAATCGCCTACATGGTCAGTCATATGCATTTACAACACGTTTTGTCAAGCTACGTATATCAGATGCTACCGCGGCGCTAGTTTTAACCTCGCCGCCCGCACAGCAGGCTCAAGTCTTGGCATGTGCCATGCCAACCTCAGCCACCCACACTCTCCTCATCTCAAGTCTCGACGCTTCCGACGTGCATTTCTTCGACCGTCATCCAGGGAAAAGGCAGCCACGCCACAATCACGTTGTCGTGCTTCACGACCTGGCAGCCTGCCGGAATTTAGTGTCTAGTGTCAAATTTCGGAATTGAATCCCTCAGTCAGCATTGCGGCTAGGCATTTGACATCCGCAGGGGCTCCCCATGGAGGAATTTTCCCCAGCTCTGATGCACGTCAATTCAGCCACCCTCGACTCTTTTGGCATTGTGCCATTGCTCAAATCCCTCAGTACATGCTAATTTAACATAGTTTCATGAGGATTTTTCTCTTCACGGCGTACCCAGCGTTCAGGTGGATCAACCTCCCCCCTTTTCATCAAAAGAAGCTTTGCCTACTACTGCAATCACTTAAAATAAGCAGCTGTCACAAGAGTGGGACCATCCTCGGTTCATGTGCTTCCCCTGCCAGGCGTTGGGGAAGTGGATTCAGTCACATCAACCCCTCTTCATCGCACATGCCCTTGGTTTTGCAACTGCAAATCCCGAGAATTCCCCGCCAGCTGTCAAGCTTACTAGTCTGTTTTTTCTTGCCACTGTCCCCTGGCCCCTGGCCTTTTCATTTTGTTTCATCGGTTTGACAGAGCGGGGACAAATACCAGGCCGATTATGGGTCTGATCGTCCGCACTTGGAGAAGATATCGATTTTCGGGAGTGACTCTCTAGGTCTGCAGACCTGGAGAATATACGGAGGTTTCCTGACGATAGTCAAGTGCTCTTCCGAAATTTGAATTGGATATCTTCCCTCAAGGGTCTAGTCAGATTTCCAGAGTGATTTGATTCTAGGATGAGAAAAGTTCCCCGAGCACTCCGAGGCAAGTGCTTGATGATGGTAGAAATTGCTGAGCACCATCACCGTTTTTGAGTCTATGAATAGAATCAAGTGCCGTCCCAAGCACGTATAAAAATATTGATCTTTGAAATGTTTTATTCCTCGGCTCTCAGAGTTGCATTTTCGATTCATGTCTTATGTCAGTTTTCCAACAACCCCTACACTTCAATTGAACAAGTTCGTTCTCATTGAATGGTGTTAAGAAGAAGAAAAAGTCACCATGGCGGTGAAGCGAGATATTTGAGCTGAAGAGAGCCTTCTTTGAATCACCAATAACGAGATAAAGATCAAAAGATTTCAGACATACCAGATCACAACGGGACGAGCAGTTCTAAATTCTGAAAGCCTTCTTTTCACCAACACTTTACATGCAACCCCATAAATATCTCGCGGCGATCAAGCTTGCTCTTGGAAAGTGACGTGTGTTCCCTGGCAATGGCTGAGATGAAGAGAGCATCGAGTCTGAGTTACTCTCTCGAGCAGCAAAATATGATCAAGATCGCCGTGACAGATTGCAGAACTGACAAATTTGGGTTCACACGAACCATATTCGTGATCTTAACAGATTTCCCTTTGCAAAAGTAGATTCATCGCTCATCGATTGGTCCCAGTGCACCAAGAATACCCAAAGCTAGGCTTTGGCCTTGAATTGCTCCCATCCTGCATTTGAAAGAAGACTTTACCAGCAGACCGCTCATCAGAGCTGATGCACCGAGACGAAGTCATCTGGGACAAATTTTTGAGTAAGAAGCAAAGTTTCTGCTCACCAGGAACTGCAGTCTGGATAATCCTCAACTTCTGGATGGGTACGCATTGGTGCCTGTTTTGCAAGGAACAGATTGTCATCTTTTTGTTCTCGTTCTTTGTGCCTGTTACGGGGACTAATGTTTCCATGAGCTTCTTCGGGGGATGAAGTCCTCGTCGGTCTCAAACGTGTAAGTTTGGGTTGCTCTCCTCTGTTCTACGTCGTTTGAAGAACATCGCCTCACATGTATGAGGTATTCTTAGGGTCATTTAGACAGAAGAGCCTCCATGCTGCCTCGCCAAGTTCCTCGAGTGTTGGCAGGAGATCAGATTGCTCGCTACAAATCCAACCACGAAACTATCAATAAGAGGATTGGACCCCTCTGTGACCTTTTACTTGTACCCTCTCTGATAACTCTCTCAGTTATGTGCCAGTCCGCACTCGGGCTTCCCTTTGCATGTGTCTATCATCCGAAATACTAAAGCTATTAGTACGCTCACGTGTCTCATTGCTATATGGCGTCTCCAATGTCTTTCCTTCCACTGATACTTCATGCCCCGCCTCATCTTCTCCAACATTGGAATGCCACGCTACATTTTCCTCACTCACGTCATGTGATATGAAATGTGGATGAAGCATAGGAAGTTCTCGATTGATGACCTGGAGATCATCTCCTTTCCTAAACACAAAGCTACGACGTGTGATCAAGCTCTTCTGCGTCCATTTCGTAGGTTCTGGCTGGAGAAGTCGCTGGAGCACAATCATCGTGAAGCTCGACAGCATACCGCTGTCTTGACGGCTTTCGAGCAGCGACATGGCTTCCTTAGCAGACTCTAGATCTAGATCTGTGTCGAAAATATTGCTTCCAAAGTCATCCAAGATCGTCTGTGTCCGGAGAGTCAAGACACGGAGATGTTTGAACTTGGCGAGGGTGTTCAGATATTCGGTGTACTGAGGGATGTTAGTGTATCTGCAGGAGTTTGGAAGGGAAAATGTGTTTACATTGAATTGTTCCCTGTCGATTCCCAAGTCCAATTCGGTAATGAGTGAACATGATTGTTGAATCATCTCTAGATTTGCCAGGGAAATTGAGCGGAACTGATTTTTGTCGGAATTTTGACACGGTGAAGGAGGTCTACCTTTGCGACACAAGCACTTGATGCTTCTTCGCTTTGATCTCTCTCCTTCCCATTGCTCAGCGAAATCACGTAGTCTGAGGACTCGCAAGCCAGCCAATTTCGCAATCGCTGCCATCGGCAGACGTTCGATATCGCATCCACTAATTTCCAACCATTTGAGTTCAGGATTATTGCCGAGCACCCTCTCCAGCATACCTTCTACATCGCTGGGCCGTTTCGAAACGAATCCAGGGTCCCTCCACACCCCCTGCCACATCTCAAGCTTCTTCAGCCCACCAACTTTCGCCCCAAAATGGTCCCCCAGAAAGCGGAGAAAGTGTTCACTGTCTATACTCAGCTCTTCAAGCCTCGAGAAATCCCAGATCCAGGGAGAAGGGCTTATCGCAAACTCCCTCTCACGATTCAGCAACCGCAGCCGTCTCACAGGCGGCAACTTCCCACGACCACTGCGCAAGAATCCCAGATCAGTATCAACCAGCGTCAGCGACTCAAGATTCTTGCAGTTCACGAGCACGCGGCTGAAAGATTGTCCACCGGCGTAGTTCCACTTCGGATTGATTTGGACAGCAGTGAGAGATATTAGAGATGAGGCGGGGAAAGATTCTACGTGGTATTGGGCGAGGTCGCCGAGGGACACGCCGAATGGGAGGTGTGGGATGTGGAGGCGGAAGGACCGCGAAGAGACCAGAGTGCTGAGGGCGCGGGGCATGTGAGAGAGGTTGCTTGCACCCCAATGTGACCTTTTCGTAAATCAGTAGAGAAGGTTAGAGGTTGGGATGACATGACATACGCTGTCAGGTCTTGGATGTGGGGGCATTGGGATATGAATTGAATCGCCTCTTCCCATGGCAAGGGTCGATCGATTACAATGTGCTTGCAAAGAGCACGGATGTTATCTGTGGGAACATCTATTTGAAGGCCTCTTGGGGGTCTCAATAATCGATCCGTGAGGGTGATTTTGCGGTATTGGAAGGGTGTGAGGACTGGGTATAGTCCCCGAGAGAGGCAGCGCAGGCTTTGGAACCATGCTGGTTCGGGTTGTTCGTTGTTGGGCCATGCCTGTTCGAATCCATAAGTGATACAAGAGGGAGGGAGATAGGAATACCGACGTTTTCGAATATAAGGAGGAGGATCTCTGCGCTGAGATTCTGAAAGTGGCTGTACTTTGCATCAACTTTCTCGTTGGCAAGTGGTATTATGAGAACTGAGGGATCCCCCATGATGACCTCATTTGTTATTAAGATTATGTTTTGATTTCGCACAAGATTGGGAGCACTTTGTCGAGCTTTTGTTGAAGGTTGATGTTTTGGTGACGTTGGATATGAGGCAGCAGTTGCGCCCCATTTATCAAGCGAGCAGGGAGGGGTGAGAAGGACTTCCCTGAGTCCTGAAGGGCTGTATAGCCGGAGTTTCTGCAGTAACTAAACACCTAATCAGTGGTAATGGAAACAAAATGAAAGGAACGATTTCCGCGTAAAGAAATGTTTGATCCTAGTTGATAAATCAAAATGAAGATTTGACCTTCGAGCACGTGATCATTGATAGCTTCGAGAAACGGAAAAGGGGGGAGGTTTCATAATTAGATCGATATCCCCTTATTTCCTCCTTATACCAATGACCTAGAATCATAAAATCCGTCAAAAAATCTTATTAGGCATAGATTGCCTGGTCTTCGACTGGTGTTATATAGATTCGATGGCAGTTCCGAACACCCGCATAGCCCATTAAATCGAGACACCATGTTCTGTCTCACGACCCTCACTCAACGACATTGGATGACGCCTCATCTCGGCCTAATCCAACAGTGTTGGCAATGAAGGATACTGATAGGATAAGCAGGACAGGAACGCAGCTTCAGTGAGCGATCAGCCTGCACAAACGCACGTCGTCTAACACTCCGAGTTGTTCAGTGAACGGATACAATCAATATAACTCTCATTTGAACTCTACAGTCATAATCTATAACCTTTTAACTCAACTGTCGTCTACTGGAGTATAAGTATACTCCCACTTCTCCTCCCACCCACTTCTCCTTCCCACTTCTCCCTCTTCCTTCTCCTTTTACACCATCATCCCTTCCACCTCTGCACCACAACTTCTCACCATTCAACCAGCCTCCACCTCCCAAAAAGATAACCACACCCTAACTTACTTCTTGCCCTCTCACTTAGCAGAGCAACAGCCCAGCACACAATCCTTTCAGCCTCATCACTTCCCCAACAAGACCTACACTCGCGCCACCACTCCTCGTCCTTTCCCTCGTCCCCCCCAACAACAACGAGCTCTCCATCCTTGACCCTCCTATCAGAACAATTCCACACTACCCATGGAACTGCACTTCCCAACTGTCAGCTACACACCCCTCCTCCTCCAAGGAACCACGATCCCGGAAGTTTCCCCATCAACATCACATTATCCTTCAGATCAGATCCTCACCAACAAGACCATCACTACAAACCCTACTCCAGTCCTCCTTCAAAGGGAAGAAATCACCCCGGATCCCCAAATAGCAGTTCCCCATCCAACGACGAGGAGAGAAATGCTAGTTCGAGACAGCCTCATCCAACTCAAACTCCTTCCCTATCAGGAGTCTTCTTTCCGACGAGTGAAATGGCTTTCCCGTCTGGGTCTGGGTCTGGGTCTGCACTGGGCGACGTTCCCGTTTCCGACTGAAAACCACGTCCGCAGTTCTTTCAACTCTAAGCCACTTCTGTGATCGCCTTTGCATGTTGATTCTTCTGCTGAGATTATCTGGGGAGAGAGATCTGGGTAGCCTGTTACAATGGTTGTTTTTGTTAGTAGATGGAACGCAGTCCTGAAATTAACAACAGCTATTATTCGGGGTAAATATACTGGACATCTTGTCCCGTCCCATCAACCTATCTATCATACACCACAGTGCCTGGTATCTATTTTCCTTGCATTTTTAAGCCCTTCCCTTGATATGCCCCCTCAACGCCTGAACCCAAAAAATGCCTGATCCATATCCGTCTACCCATTGATTCCTACTCTTCCTACTTCCTGTTCAAGGATTCTTCCCATCCTCGAAAGGGAATTTAATCGGGCCCTTACACTCCTGTCGCTTCGCCCACTCCCCGATCCTCTCCTTCTCCCAAAAACTCTTATACCGCCTATCCTCACCCCCGCCACTATGTTTCTGCCCGAGCATCACATGCTCCGTGCCAATCGTGCATTTCTTCTCATCCTCTTCGTCGCCTTTCCATTGTATTTGCAAGCATTTCTGGTCGTTCCTGCACTTTTCGACGCAGGATTCGTAGGAATGGATGCCGTTTTCGGTGTGGCCCAGAGCCTGGTTATCCCAATCATCGAGCTGGGTGGGTATTAAGTCTGAGACGAGCCCGTTGAAGGTTTCCTCGTATGTGAGCGGTTTCTACATCAAAAAGTGTCAGTCTGTGCCCCTTATAATTTTTCTTCTGCGGGTTTTTGTATTTTGAAGACGACTTACGGTTTTATCCTCCCTCCTCGCCTCAAAATCTCCCATCTGCTGAGCTTCAAGCGGCGAAACATGATGCATCGTAACAAAAGGCTGGCACCAATGACTCCCATCAAAGGGAATCGTGCTCTGCGGCTCCCCCTGAATCGTCGGCCACGAATTCATCAGCCCCATGCCATACTCCTTCAATATCTGGGCAAGGACCCAATCCGCACAGCATTCATTCTGCATCTTGTAATCCCAGCGCCCAGCAGTGCCGTTGTGCTGCACAACGAAATTCCGCATCGCTGCGCCGGACATCAGCATCCCGCTTCCCCCGTGCCCGAACGGGAGGTTGTTGATGAAGGACAGGGAGCCGAGGTATAATTCCTTCGTTGGGTCGAGCTTCGCAAGCCATTCTACCAGGCTAGACCAGATAACATAGGTATCAGCATCGATGTGGAAATACCAGTCCATGTCCGGCTGCATAGCCCATGCTTTCTCTAGTATATGCAATTTCTTGTATTTATCCAGTGTCCAAGCTGCGGCCGTGCCGGGATTCTTGGGATCTTTCATCCCTTTAAGAAATTCGGCTACCTTGACGGGGTCTTTGAGCTCGAGTTGCTTGCGGTAGAGGTCGAAGTCTGTATTCCCGTTCATTACTTCGGCGGGGACTGTGTCCAGTGAGTCGTAGACTTGGCGGTCTCCTAGCGTATGGGCGAGGTCTGAGAAGATGTGTACGTTCGGCGCACATAGTAGGGATGTCTTCAAAAGCGTTGGGACGCGTTCCAATATCTCTGTGGCGCCAGTATTCAGCGTTATTACAATTCTTTTCCCTGACTTCAAACCTCCGCAAACTTTATCAAAATGTTCCTGCTCCTGGATAGCTTTCTGAATCGCAGGATCCTTCTCCGGCGGCTCAGTTATTTTGTGCCCCCCAGTCGATCCTTTTTCGTCCCATTCAACCGGTTTGGTTTCGTCTCCATTCACCGGGGTTGTTTCGTGCTCCTTTTCTCTATCATGATCAAATCCCCCTTTCAATTTATCGTCGGGAACCGTCGTCTGATCCGCATCACTCCAAGTTTGATTCGAGTACGGTAAGAACCCCCATTGCGATAATTTCTCCTTGCCTCCACCCCCAGGCAGCGAGAACCTCACCACGACCAAGAAAACAATTATCGGGAGCAGAAACCGAGCCTTCAGGAAGCGACCAGGAGAGGGTAACGTCGTGGGGCTAAACATAGACATCATCTCGGGGTCTCCAGGTCCAGCGAGGACCAGAGGTGCGAAAAAACGGTGGAAACAAAGAACAATCAGCGGATGGCGATAGAAAGAAAGGATATCGGTTAATTAATGCTAGGTCATAGATTCGTTCGAACAAAGGGACTGAACCCAAAGGTCAGACATCGAAATCTGGATGGAAGAAGGGAGGCGCTGGCAGCATATGTGTTCCTTTTTTCTTTCGAGTTGGGCGGTTTCAGCTGCTTATGAAGAAAGCCGGGTAACCATAGGATGGGGTGCCTGGGGCTGCACTTTCTCCTGCAGGCAACTAAAAGCGGAGTTTTGTTTCTTTTCTTTCGGTAGTACAAGCCTTTGGCGTATGCGCCCGGGGGCGGATCGGATGTCGTTCGCAGGCATTGGCAGGTAGCTGGGGCTGGGAGATATGTGTTGGATTGATTGGCTGGAGATGCAAACGCGGTGCTTGGCGTGTGAACCCTGAGGTGGTTGCTCGTGTGGTGGGACAGCTCCTAATGTAGCACCATGGTGATCTTTTGCTTGGGGCCGAGATTATAGTGCCCGTAGAAGTTCTACGGTAGACCAGCCAGCCAGCCTTGCTGACATCTTCCCGAAAGTTAGGCTTAGAGTTCTTACTCAGCGGTCCAAATATAAATTCTGGCTGGAGAAGAGATGAGTAAGACAGAGAGAGATTGGGGTGGCGCAAGGCTGTGCCCGATCGAGAAAGCTGTGTCTTTAAGCGACAGTCCCGATTTAGCTGGCTGGCTGGCTGGGGCTGGGCTCTGATCGCTTGAGCCGCTCGAAACACCAAACCGCAAGGATACCTCGTAACTCGGCGTTCGGTGACGTCTCCGGGCAGAGATCCGCGCCCCTACTTGGTCCCTAGGATCAATATTTGCCCCATGTTACAAGATCCCTATCGAAGATCTGCTTTATGATTGGCTCTTCTGATGTGACTGGCGAATCAGCACAGCAGGATTCTGAGGCAAAAACGGACAAGGGACAAATATTAACCCTGGGGACCAAGTATTATGGGGTTCTCGGCAAACCCTTGGATGAAAGATCATGATCTGCTTCATGCCGTTCGAGAGATGCATCATTCTTTTTGCACCATTTATGATGATTGGAGAAGCCCCCTTTATGCTGCTTGATATTTGTGTGAGCAGGTCGCAGATATAAGGGATTTATATTTTATGGGGTTGGCAACGGGAATTGTTGATAGCCAAAATGGAGGAGGTAAGGCTGAAAGCTTCGATTCATGGAATTTAAGGCTCATTGCCCTATACAACCAATTGAATTGTTCCACTTTTGTATGACACGCAATGCAATTAAGGTCACTAATAACCACGGTAGATGCAAAAGTTACAAGGCTGCTGTAGCAGCCAGCGTCCTCCCTCAGATATGAAAGATGTCCGTAACCACACCTCAGCCTTCTTGCCTCAATCCAAAATCATTTCTCTTACAAACCTTCCAATCCAGTGGATCTTGCTCCCGAGAATGATAATGATCTAACAAACTTTGGCGAGCAGTAGATTTCCCAAAGGCCTTTCAGAGCCTCACACACCATTATTGTCAAAGAACCACTCGCTGTTATAAAATGTACTCGCCCGACCAGACCGTCCTAGAACTAACAGCGTCCGGCTTCTCTAATAGATAACCTCAAGACCACTTTGACGATCGAAGGTCACTATTTTGGTTTCATCAGGCGAGCAACTGTTGCCTACTTCGAAGACGTATCTTCAGCCTTATACCATAAACCGTTTGTTGGGTGTTGAAGTAAGGAAGAAGCGCAGTGAAGTTGGAGCAGCGACGGTTTAAAGCAAGGATAGAGTCACGTGAGAAATCTGCGAACGAAATATGGTAGGACGAGCTAGGAGTCAGTCAGATGGCTATAAGAGTTGTCATCATAATATTTATTTCATTTCTCTCTCGAAAACCGCAAGGCTTTAGGATCTTCACGAATTTCGGTCTCACACGAAAACGACTCTCATTCAGGGGTTGAACACGTGGATGTGGCCAAGTGCTGCAGCTGTGCCCTCCTTGTACAGCCAGAAAATGAAAACCACTTGAAAATACGAGTTCATTGCAAGGATTAATTCGAGGAATATTCGCGTAGAAGTCTACTTCAGTTCTCTAAAGCAAATGCAAGGTTCAACTCCCCGACTCCGTGCCATCCCAAGTCCTCGTGGAGAGACCCACGTAAGTTGCGCGGAAAAGGAGCAGCTCCGCCCAATGAAATAACAAGCAAAGCACCGATGAAATTATACTCCGACATTTTCACTCAAGTTCATGTTCTTGCCCCTACCAGGTATGCCAATCGAGAAGCTGTGCCTGAGTCTCATCCCAGCCGGTCATATCCTCGTAACAGTCTGTAAAAGAAGCACCGATCCTATTTCGGGTTATCAGAAGTTCCAATCCCAAGATCAGGTACGAGACATTCAACGTACCCCATGATTCTGAGCACACGCCGCTTTATCCGGAAGACAACCTAACCGCATAGAATTGTCCATCCATAGCATACCATCTGCAATCACCAATATCACCACTGTCAATAGTCAAGCGGTTCCTCTGAGTCCATGTACCATCTTGCTCCCTAACCCAGTACATGCGGAAAGGATCATCGTCTGCCGGCTTCATTTCTTGCTTTTGATTGACGTTGGAAGCCTGTGCGTACGCCAGCTGTTGAGCCAGTACCTCACTTCCAGTCTGTCCATACGTACCAATGGTGGGCTGCATGATGTTGTAGCTTGGGAGGCCTTGGATGGGTGGCTGCTGTTGGATGACGTATGGTTGTTGCTGTTGAGCGTAGGCGTACGGGTTGTAGATCGGCTGGGGTGGGGCAATGTAGCCAGGTTGTTGGTAGACGACTTGCGGGACCTAGGTAGAGACAGACCGTTAGCCTTTGTTCACATGGAAGACATGTTGATTATAGTATTTGAATCCTCGGGTTGAAGACTTGCTCCTTGGTAGATGTAATAAGGAAAATTGAGAGGGACCTGGTATTCAACCTGTACTGCAGGCTGGACCGCGATTGGAACAGTGCCAACCTGGACCGTGGTCGCTGTGACGGTGCCTCCAACAGCTTGTGGGACATATGCTACGCCTCCAACCAGAATTGAACCATCAGAGCGAGGGATATAGGTGTGAAGATGTGGGCCATTGGTTGTGTCTCGAGTCTGGGGCTGGAAGTTTTGTTGCGGCGGAGCAACCATGGCGAAGCAGCTTGTGAATTACAAGTATTTGAGCAAGGTTTTGATTGATTGTTGTTTGTGTTAGCAGAAGGCGGCGATGTTTTGAGGATTGGGTGAGCTTGTGACCGCTGTCTTGTTGATATCAATGTCGATGATGACTATGGCGCACAGAGGCAAAGCCGCTGACCCTCTGTCGTATGTTGTGCCCGAAGGTGAATTTCGAAGATCAGATCGATTAGAAAGGAAGCTGAAAGCGAGCCGGTCCAGAACCAACAGGAGCAGGAAACAAGAGAAAGAAATTCAGATCGAAGAAACAGTAGCACTCACTGTAACACCAGTAAGCTTAACCCACCCATTAATTACAGGATCCCAAAAGTATTCACCATTGACTGTCTTTTTCTTAGGCTGCTGTGTCTCGACATAGATGTCTGTCCAGGGCCAAGTAGGAACGCACATCTTGCTACGATTAGGGATCTAGTACCTTTGCAGGTAGATGAAGAGAATTATGGAGATGAAGGTGGTTGCAGAAAGAGCTATTAATCGTTCGAAGCGGTGCTTGTATCGCGTTCGGTGGGTCTTAGGGGGAACCATGAAGGGTATCGAGACCGATGGATTCTTAGGTCTGCAGTAATCTTGTCAGCTGAAGAATTTTGGCAAGGAATTAAACATGAGTCATTGGGCCATGCGCTTCAATGTTGGAAACAGAGACAGGCTAAGATATAAAGTGAGATTCACTCTATCAGTCGTCATTCACCTTGACTTGTACTTTCCCTTCCTAATCTAAGAAGGTAAGAAGCTCCCTACTCAAAGTTCTCCGTCCATCAACGCGCAAAAAGCGCAGGTTCGTATACTGAACAGCACTGGACGATCTAGGGAAGATGTAGAAGGACTTTGCGGAGCGGCATCATATTTTTCACATCAGCTAGAATACGTACAATTATTTTTCTCCCTGGACGTCTTGCTGCTGCTGCTGCTGCTGCTGCTGCTTCTGACGTGCGATGTCCTTCTTCAGCCACTCCATGTAAGATTCTCCAATGTTATCTTCGTAAAAAGCTTCATCAGCAGCATCACCAAATGCATCAGCCAGCTCTCTTCGACATGTCTCCCGAAAATGCTGCTCTGCCCTCTCGTCCTCGCGCTCCTTCTCCTTCCATCTCTTTGAGGCAATTCTATCCATAGACTGGAAGAATTAGCATGTCATATAATCATGGACGTGATCGGCAGGAACGTACGTGGATCAGTTTTACTCTATACTTTCTGCTTGGATCCTTGCTGATTACTCCCTTGAAGTTATTGATCATCGTTATGTACGACTGCTCATCCTTGATCTCAATGTAAGCTGTATCATTTCCACTTTGACCGTTATAAACAAATCGATAGAGCCAAGGTCCATCTGCAATTGTGTAGCCACACGCGTTTTTGCTGCGGAGTTTAGGTAGCGGATCGGGGCTGTCTTTCGAGGCGCGGCCGTTGCGGGGCTTGCGTGCTTCAGAAGAGGAGCTCTCGCAACTTCCTTCGCTGTTCTTATCACTGGTTTGTACTCGACCATCTCGAACACTTCGATCGTTATAGGTGCTTGATGTTTGGGAGGTGTTGTCGGAGCCTGCCTCATAGCTGAGGTCTTTTCTCTCAGAGCCTTTCTCGTCGAAGTCTATCGGTGGAATTGTGGAGAGTTTGGTGGCATCGCGCAGTATCGTAATGAAGATTGGAAAGGTAGTTCTGTACTCGAAATAGAGATTGCTTTCTTTGGGAAGTCCTCCATGGCCGCCGATGAGAGTTGTAAGGGTTACCAAGAAAGCCTGCGGGTTCCCTATTCCTATGAGCTGACCAGGCTTCTGCATCGATAAGTTGGTTTGATAGTTAACAAGCGCTTTGGCCTGCAAAGACGAATGTTAGCGCATCTCAAGAAGCTAAATATGGATGCTGACTTTTTGCACCAATCTTACGCTTGGCCCCATTAAGTCTGATATTCCGACAGCTTTTAAGTCTTTATCAAGTTCCTGGTCCAACTTGGTCTGCATAATCTTAACTTGCAGCATTGCGCGAGCCTCCTTGTGGATCCAATTCTCTCTGTTCTCTGAAGACATTTCATGGAGCAGAGAGGTGAAAAGATCAGGCCCAAAATAGGGGGGTGCTCCAGTTTCGAGATCATCCAAAGCGTCCAAGAGCGACATGGCCTCCAAGGTGTGTGGGCTAACGCTTTCCAAGAAGGAATCCGCTTGCCAGAGTCGGGTACAGTGCTCCATGAACAGATCCTTCAAATCCTTTAAAAATGCATCATCATCACTGCTCGAATTTCGTCGCTCGCTCATCGTATTTGCAGGTCGATCCTCTTCACTACTTGGGCTTTGTGGCTCGGTCATCGTGCAGCCGTTCTCCTAATAGTATTAGTCTGACGGCGTGAAAATATGAGCGTGTTGCAAAAGCAAGACGCGGTTGAAGAAAAGGAAGGGAAGGTACGAGATGTGGTGCTTAATATCCGTGACTTGATTAAGCGACGAGTTTAGAAAAGGAGAGTGAAAGTTCCACAGGAAACTAGCAAGCCCGGGTAAGAGCTAAAAGATCAGATGAAACTAGGCAGTTTGCTGTTCGAAAGTCCTAGGACTCTGACATATCACGAGCCCCAACAGAATAACAAGGGGAAACAGTATTCTCTGAGGCTATGTCATGCAGCTTGCATACCCAAATTCAAATGACATCTTGTGATCAGTTGAATTATACTTCTTACATATTTAGCCGCTTACCACGCCTTCCATACACTCCTCGTCTGCGCACCCGTCTATGTGTACAGTTCGCCCAAGTCCAGAGGAGAGATCATCCATCGCTAATGCAACCTGCGCCCCATGACGAATCTATTATAATCAAACAAAGCTCAAAAGGTTCTGATACAGGAAGTGCATGTGCAAATGCTTGAAGGGTTTCGGTCGTCTCGGGGGTTGTCGATCGAAGGTACGAAGTGAGAGATATCATTTTTCCATAATCATTCAGAACAACGCCTTTCTCGTCACCTGAGATTTGGTACAGTCAGTAAATCAATAAAGAAACTTCAACAATGTCAAACTCACAGCCCATGCACCTGCCACCGTAGCTACGATTCCTCCTGAGATCATCATAGGTCGAACCCCCCTCGTACTCTTGAAGATCATCCCACTCAAAGCACCTGCCACAATACTGTTCGCCGAATCGTGTTTTCCTCGCATGTGTCCGATGAAAGAATTGAATCCATTGTACACCATTGCTATCACTCCCGCCGAGTTCCCCAAGAACGGTCCTCTCCTCGTCACAGCATTCAGCACCGAATTCAACCTCAACTTCGGCGGTTGGCTATGCGACCGTCTCAATCCCTCCTGCAATCCCCAAGCTCCTCCAACAGTCAACGCAGTAAGGTAGGTGACCCCGGTGCCATAACATAAATCATCCGACCACCCTCTCGATGGAAGCGCTGATTGCGACCCGGGCAGATCTGACAACGCCGAGTCTTCGAGAGATAAGTAGTCGAGGGTCTGCTGATTCAAGCCAGCGAGAGGGTGTAATTGTGAGGGATCGGCAAAGGAAGGTCCTGTGAGAAAAGACGACACATCTTGCGCTTCTTGAGGATCGAAAGGAGTGGGCTGAAAGGCGTCGGCAGGGGCGTTAGATGTAGGAGAAGCGCTCGAAGATGCCGTCGAAGAAGACGACTTCCGACCGGTGAGTTTATCCCAAATCGACATCCTGCGAGATGTTGGCAGACAGAAAGGCTTGACTAGCTGGTAATAAGTACGTTGGCTGATCCCGATGATGATAAAATAAAAAATCGTCGGGACGAGTCCAGGGGTGTCTTAAGCCATGGCCCCCACGATCACGTGCTCCGGGCCCATGCAGATTTTCTGCTTCTTCTTCCAAGCCTTCTCCTCAGCTACCACAGCTAAACCAAAGTTTATGAAGATTTTTCTTTGACATGTGATCTTAGAATCTCACTCTAAATCTCTGAAATGGCCATCATGGGCGAGACTAGACTGGACTCAAATGCACCAGCCTCCCTGCAGCCTCCACTTGACGATCGACTACTCTTGAAATGGCTGGAGGACCAGTCGGAGGAGTTTCAGTCCAAGTAAGCTCTTTCCCTTATTTAGAAAAGCTTACTGATTCTGTTGCACCAGAATTGCCCAAGAGAAGCTGGGGGAACTTCTCGCAAAAGCTGCCCAACCTCGCCATGTTTCCGGAAATGCATACATCAAACTCTGCTATTTCATTGAGCAATGCAGAAGTTCAAAGTCGCCCTTGCTTCGAGATACCGCCTTTTCCAAGGAGATAGGCATCAGCTTATTCAGCTTCTATATTGAATGGAATGAAAAGAATCAGCATCGCAGCATGCGGCAAGTGGTTGAGCTTCTCTCGTCACTGATCGACAAGAATCCAGATCAGCAGACCAAAATTGCTGCGAAAGCTTCCATTCTTGAGAGGAGCATGTCCATATTCTCCCATCAGGCTGCTCAACCACTGGTAAAGCCTGCTTTCAAGGCTTTGGAATGCCTCTTGAGCAAGAGAACGATTTCCACACAGGAATTGATAAATGCTTACAAGCACCATCATGGTTGGGAAACTTCTTCTATTAAGGTTCCAAATAGCACTGAGACCGATACCGCATGGGACTCCTTTTTGGCTGAAGTCTTCGAGTGGATGACTTTGGCAGACATTTCACCTGCCACTGGCAAATTCCTTGTGACAGTCTTCCGAGAATTGAGAAGCATTTGTGAAGGAGGCTCGTCATCAAGCCACACTGCTTCGTGGCAACGCTGGATCCGTGAAGGTCTCAGGAAGCAGCCTGAAGCCCTTGAAAATGTTAAGAATTATCTGTTCCCACCGTTATTTAAGCTGGACCGACCAGGCTCTCTCCTGTTCCTAGAAGATCTGAACACCCAGAGCTCAGTCTGGGACATAAAGAACCAAGAATTTGACGCCCAGTCGTTACTTCAGCTGGCTGCTATCGAAACAGGAAAAAAGAGCGGCCTGGTTGAAGAGCCCAGTAAGTACATAAGACGATCCACCCATTGCTCTGCTAATGACCTTGAGGTACGATACAATTCAATCAAAAAGCACCAAAGAAAACCTCGGCCATCATTGTACTTCAAGAAGAGCCACTGTCTGCTCTACTAGCACATGCTTCTGACACCGTTCGGTCCTTGGCATTTTCAGTTCTTGTCTCATCCAATTCCACTATTCGACCCTTCACTTTGACTGCTTTGAGCATACTTCAATCGGGTATGAGCATTCTCTACTGCGACAGTGATGCAAAATTTCGAAATGAAGTTTTGAGCAACACCAAGCATATGATTGAGAGACTACGGGGTGCCACTGCTTTCCTCGTAAGAGAAATCGAAATTCTTTCTTTCCAGCTTTGGCCCGAAAACTCTTTAGACTCTCAGTGGCGCCAAATGGCTCAGCAAGCCTTGGAACAGACTACAGATTTATTACGAGGGCATGCAAATTTTGTTGAATGGTACATAGAATTCCTCCTTGGCGAGTTGATTCCAACTGCGTCGTACCAGCGCCACATCACCGCGTTGAAAGCCATATCCTTGCTATTGAGATCGGGGATCTTGAAACCGAGTGCTCGTTCCCCACCAGTCAAGATCTCAGACAATGCCACTGTGTGGCCGTATTTGGTAGAGTTCTTCAATCCCGTGGCAATGAGGTTGCTTCTGGATCTGCTGATGGATCCCTTTGAGGATGTCAGAAGTAATGCTACTAGCATTCTCAAACTTGCCTCCCCTGAAGACTTCTCAGAGAGTGAGCAAGATGAAGAATCTCAGGGTGGCGTTAATGGCTCCTGTGTTCAAGATGCAGCAGATGCGGTTCAGAACAGTCTTATTGCAACGCCCAGTACTAGTTGTGAAGAAAAATTTTCAACTGTGAGGAAAGGGAAATCGTTGGGACTGTTGCGAGATTTTGTCGAGCGAGCTAAAGGGTGGTCGAAAAGAACAGGTCGTGCAGACTATGCTGACGGTGTGGCTCGTTCGACATCACTGCTGTTCAGCCTTCTTTCTTCCAACACCGAGCAAACCGCTTTCCTTACACAATTGGTAGAAGATCTAGAAGCGAAACTAAGCATTGCTGAAGACGATTTGGCAAAGGCAGTACAAGAAGCGCCTGTACATGGTACCTTCGCAGCACTTAAGTAAGTACTCATACGCCAATGACCGTTTGTTGACTAAACACTTTCAGCTTTGTGTGGGAGAGCATCAACCACAAAGATATCTTCCGCAAGGACTTGCCTGAACCACTGGCGGACGCTAGGAAGTACTGGGACAGCTTGCAATTGCGAATTGTGCTTGCGTGCACTCGCATCTGGGAGGTTGTGAAGGACATTCTGTGCAACGATTCTCCTGAAGGACATCTACCGCAAGACCTTGAGGTCGGCGATGTCATAGATACAAAGGACGTTCTAAGCTACAGTTTTAGAGCGGTACACGAGTCAAGGTTCGTAATCACTTTTCCACACACTGCCTGTTTCTGCTAATCTGCGCAGCAATCTCTTGCAAACAATACTCGAGAAGATTCAACTCCGGTGGGAGACATCGTTGTCACCATCGCCACCAGAAATCTTCACAGTCATTGGAGATCTAAGCTTTCTTCAGCTTTCTACCCTTCGACACCGCGGAGCGTTCTCCACAGTATCTCTCACATTTACCAAGTGCTGCGCGCTGACCCAAGTTGAGCCTTCTAGGGCCTCTTCTTCCTCGAACAAGCTCCAGTCGTGGTACAAGGTATGTGGCAAGCTCATCTATATTTGGTACAATTTCTTACAGCCCTAGGGAGCACTCGATTGTATTCGCAAGCAGTCTTCTACCACGAGAAGATCGGCAGGTATACCTGCTTTATTCACAGCGATCATGGCAGCTCACGCACCATCTCCGTCATTTGAGCAGGCCATGGAAGAACTGATGGCTCTGGCTCGTCAACCTGTTGAGGCCACAGAGGCGGATGGGAGCAACGTGTACCAAGTTCACGCCTTGAACTCCATTAAGGAGATTTTCAAGAGCACGGCACTTGGCAAGAGATCGGAGAGCTACATTCCTCAAGGCCTAGAGCTCGCCGTCCGTAGCCTACAAGCCCCAAAGTAAGTTCCATACCCCAGCTCGCTTTTCATCTCTCTCCACTGGCTTGACTAACACATAATACAGGTGGTCAATCAGTAACTCAGGCCTGATTCTTTTTAGAAGTATCATGGATCGACTGTTCGGAACTAGCGAGAGCAAAGCTATTACAGAATCTGGATGGGACGGAAGAGCAACCAGGCTCTATTACGACGCCTTTCCAAATCTTCCCCAGCTTCTAGACGATCTTCTGAAGTCGGATACGAAATTTGGTGTTCAATTAAGCCAACCAGCTCTCAGTGTGGTAGAAATTATTTTCCCAGCGCTGGATATTATCAGACGTGCTGGTCCCCCGGCTTCACATAGGGACAGCATCCTTGACAGCGTTCTCTCCCACCTCGGCAGCCCAGTATGGCATGTTCGTGAGATTGCAGCACACACGGTCTGCACATTTATGCTCGGGGCAGAGTGGAAGAACAGCCTCTTAGCTCTCCTGGACTCGCCCACAAATTCCGCGAATTTGCGTCATGGGGTATTGCTGGCAGCTAAATACATACTTGAACGACGGTTTGCCCTGGATCCTTCGACTGCCTTTGGTAAACCACACTCTTTCGTCTTTCGGCTCTTGATCAAAGCTAACGTCTTTCAGCGGGAGTTTCTTATTTAGTCCCTCTCTTGCAAAGACTTTCGTCGGATGATGCACAAAAGTACAAATGTCCCATCATCATAAAGAGTCACATAGAGCTTTCCGTCGCAATTGCGCAGGCTCTTGTCCGATATAAGTACGCCAATGACGAAGAAAAAGCCCAGCTCGACTCGACGAAAGCCAATTTTTGCAGGGTAGTCGGTGATTTCAACCGTCCCAGGATGTCACAAATCCTGGGGTGGTTTTATCCCGGCTACCCTGGAAACCATCGTGCATACGTCCAATGTTTCCCTGCTATGGCACGAATAGCAGTGTATATGATGGCGTTGCGACGAGACGACCAGGGGTTGAGCGATTTCGTCCAACATATCTTAAAATATGGCACCGATGTGCAAGTTGCCGCATTTGAGTGTATTCCACAAGCGTGGAAGCATGGTGGGTCACTCTCGGCCCTTTTAAAGATAAACTCAACTGCCCTAGGCCTGAGCTCCCACACGCTTCGGGTTGTTGCCTATCATAACGTTTCGGAGCTCCTCGAAAATTTGTCGACGCCCCCAATTGAAAGGAAACAAATTTTCCGAGATCTTCTGGAAACGGCAGACCAGTTCTCTACGGTTTCATTCTTGGAGAAACAACAGGGAACTCCTGGCCAAGCCGAAGCATGCTGCAAGATTAAACTCGGAGCTTGGGTCTCTGTAGCTGCGTTCTATCACTATGCCGAGGGCGATCCGGATTTTGCGGAGTTCAAACAACATTCCTTCACAATTTGGAGTCACTGGTTGACGCACGGGCTTGGAGAAGACAATGTTAGTCTTTTAAAATGAATATTCCTCAAATACTTCACTGTGGCTAACTTTCATAGGATCTCGACATTCGGCTTGCATGTGCTTGTGCACTTCGTATATTTTACACGAAGTCGGATAGGAATGACCTTAAGGACTGGCAATCGTTTATCCCATCTCTTCTGGCTCTATATCATGCTTTAAACGATGACGACGAAGAAGTCAGAAACATCGCGGCTAGCACGGTTTCTTCATTGCTGAAGCAACCCTTGACTCCTCCGGCTGCCGCCAAGAAGTTCGCAGCTTGGCTTCTCAAAGAGTACAGCTTCTCACCACGTTTCATATCGAACCTTCTATTTCAAATATCTGGAAGTACTGCAACATCGACCTCCGGAAACCCTCAAGAGGATCCCTTTGTGCCGGCTCAAACCCAATTGAATTTAGCATTGAAGGAGGACGATTCGCTCTTTGCGCAAGAGGAGCAAAATTTGTTCATTGATGAAGTCCGAGAGATCAATTGGTGGAGCACCCTCCTTTCAGAGATCCCTTTCCAATCGTTCACGGTTCCCCGCCAGAAATCCGCTCAAGGCGATGACCATACCCGGAGGCCAATGATTGTTGAATTTGCTGTTTGGGTCGACGACGCAGTTGAGGTGCTCAACAAAGCCATGAGAAAGGATGGACCACTCGGCTGGACGTCGAAGCCACCTGCCTTCAAAATGGCCTTCCGAGTTCTCCGCTGCGCAAATGCTTTACTGGAGTACGATTCTAAACTTTCCAACTCCTCCAATCCATTATCGAAAGAAGATGAGTCATACCTGAAACTTTTTGTGATGAGTGTTGTCTCTGGTCTGGAGACCTTTTGCGTGGAAGCTAAAGCCAAGAACATCCACCCCAGACTGCTTCAAGAAGCACAATCTCGGAGCCTGCTGAATCCAGCCATCAACAAAGTCTCGCTTATTTGGCCAAATCAGAAAGGCGGCTCCTAGTTTGCCCGTTTCGATTTACATATGTGCCAGCTCCACCTGCTCCTCCAGCAATAATTTACAAGGCCTCCCTAGTGATCGCGCCTTGAGAAAATTGAAGGACACCAAAGAGCTATTCCTATTTCTTGAAAGAGGATTTTGCTCCGCGTTACATTAAATCTCCAATAGGTACTACAAGAACATTCCCCGCCTCTTGTAGTCTAAAACTGACGCGCCTGGACCAGAAACTCTTTCGTCATTCGCAGCCTTGTACAGTACGAAATAAAACATCGTGTGTTGCTTACTCGAAACTCCTCCCGCAAACAACAGCGCAAATACACCAATTGACCATGGACGCGCGAGATACTATTGCTGTGGTCATCCTCCTGGGCTTTGCAGGCTGGCTTATTGCAATCATCATTGGCATGAAAGTGGTGAATAGTTGGGTATACACGCCAATCCCGCTGACACGTGTTTTGCAGGAAAGCTAACGCGTTATCTTTATTTAGGCACAAAAGATGTATGACTCCCCATGGCCCGATCACCGATTTCGTGCGCAGAGGATCTGATAGTGGTGCTTAGGGCGGATTCGAGGGCGGCACTTGACGCCGAGCGTGCTGAACTTGCTGCTACTGCTTCTGAGCGTGCTGAAACTGGCACTGTCACCGTTACTGTTGCCGAAACCGAACCTGAATAGACGGCCATTATGAGCTCGCCTTTTCCTCATACATGCCCATGTTATGGTCTGCTTTAGTTCTGGTTATGCAAGCTGGGAACTGTTCATACTACATTGACGTTTTTTCTTCCTTTCTTTAGTGTTGGACTACATACATACAGATAAGATTCTCTTTCACCATGAAGAAGCCTGTTGGAGGCATGGAAGATATTAGGGAATTGTTACACGCAGTTGAGCCCTTGTGCTCCTGTCTTTCTGTATTCAGATCTTCCATCCAATCCAAGCTTGTTTCAGCCTTGCAGAACATTGATATTTGTCAGTAATTAAATCATGATGTCTCTCCTCACCTTCTGCAGCTTCCCACTCAAGCACATGCCCCACATCATTCTGGACCTTAATCATGCTTCTCCTTGAGCTCATACCCTCATGGCATGGGAAGCATACATTATTTTGCTTTGCGTTTACATTCACTCCTTGTGGAGCAGAAAAGACTCATCTTTGAGATTCACCTGGTTCGGGAAAAATCTCAACCTTTTGACCTGCAAGGCCGTTCCTTGCCGAAGAAGATGACTCCCGAATTCGCTATTGCTTGAATCCGCTCATCTTTCCATTACCATCTCTTTGATTCACGCTGGTTTGTTGTTGAGGAAGTCCTGGTGGCGTTTCAAATGGCGTCCCAACCCATCGATACCGCCCTCATCACAATCTACGGAGCAACTCGAACCACAACCTTCACAGCGACGATAACAGCATCAAAAAGTAAAGGGAAATTTACAGATTCTGTCTTTCCAAGTCCTTTTAAAACGGAATCGTTACAATTCACCGCTCTTCCTCCAGTGGTTCTTCCGCCAAGCAAGTATCAGGCCTCTTCGTTACCGATATTGGTCGTTACGGGGGTGGTGGCTATAATTCTCAATACGGATGGAACCGCAGCATCAACGGCAACCTGGATTAAGAACCCTCCAACGCAGTCGAACGCCACTCCTCTCTCGGCCGCAAGACTGCTCATGGATCCATACTGTTCTAGCTTCAGTTGCTGGCCGCCTGGTCAACGCATTGGCACCGCTATAGCCATCGCTTTGTTCATTCTTGGAGTAATGGGATTGTTGTATTGGGGATTCTGTAGTAAGCAGCGGAAGAGAGTCATCAGACAGGACCTAGAAGGCGGGGGAGACCATTCACGAGAGATACATGTTGGTAGGAGACGAAACTCAAGGACACGCTCTCCGACATCAAGCTTTGACACAACTTCAGCTTCCTTCAGAGAGCCTGCAATCCAGTCTTACATCCGAACGAGGTCAAGGTCTAGGGCGAGGGAATATGTAGAGGAGCCGTGGGGTGGTATCAATAGTCGAGACACTCTGAGGCAACAGCCTCAACAGCCCTTGCCACCTTCTCACACAAGTATCAGAGACTTTGCTGGCCCGGCTGCTGCTGGCATGGCCGCTGCAGCTGCGTTGGGAGCAGCAGCCGGTGGCAGAAGAGTATCCACGTCAGCCCCTCGCAGAACCTCATTCCATGAAGAAAATGCTTCAAGAAGTCGGCAACTTGGCACTGGAACCCGAGCCTATGCAGATAGGAATGGTCCTCATGCTAAAAGGTAAGCCACTCCCTTTTTCATCCTGATTAACTGGGTTTGACGCTGTTCCCAGTCTTTCTCCTAGTCACGAAGGTCGTTCGAAACCAAATGGCAAGCACTTTAGCGGGGGAGTTGGGTTGTCAGATAAATGGCTTGCTCTCCTACCATTCATATTTGATATACTCTATCGATGGTCTGAACGGAAAGGAGGCTGGGAGAAATACCATCGCAAAGATAAAGATTCGGGGAATCAACCAGAGGAGTAAGCTCTCACCCATTATCGCCCTCCTAAAGCCTTTTCAGCTTGTAATACTAAGCTAACAACATCTAGTTCTGGTCACGAACCCTTTGATTCGAAACCTCAAGCAAGATCTAGGTCTCCTTATCGGCAATACCAAGAATCTCCCCGGCACTCGCATTCGGTGGATAGAGCATATGCACAATTCAGACCAGAGTCGATTCCAAGATCCGCAGCAGACGAAAGAACGAGAGCAATAGAAATGAATCGAAATCTAAGCAAGACTCAAGAACAACCACTCAGGCCAAAGTCTCCGTCAAAAGAGAGCAGCAGTGAATTTGATACGAGTGGTAGTTCCAAAAGAAGGATGCAAGAGCCAAAGACCATGACTCGGGAGATTTCCTATATGGGTGCGTCAACTGAGCCACGACAGATCTTACCCCTTCCAGCACCTCAAGTTGGAACGTCGGAGAAGAGGAGTGAGGTGGGCAAGAATCTGTCCCCGAGCAAAAGGATACGAGATCCACTGTTAGCGGTAATGGACCGCGATCTTTCAGGTATCAGTGCCGCAGCTGAGGCTGGGAGCAGACCACCATCGCCTCCTCCAACAACTCCAGGGAGATCAGAGAGACGCAGGATTACACGACGAGAAGCAAGAAAACGAAGAGAAGTGGTCGGAAATAGTACGGTTGGAGGTACAGGTTGAGAGGGTTCTGCTGCTGAAGACCAGAAACAAGGAATCAAGGGATCAGGCTGGCAGGCAACCGGATCAGCACCAGTATTAGGTCATGACCGCGAGTCGTCACTTCCGCTTCCAACTCGCAAAGAAAACATTCCACCTTCCCAGCATATGGCAGCCAGGCCTTCTGCTTTAGGGCCTAAGGAAAATCAGACGTTAGGGCAAGAAACTCACCAAGGGCAGGAACAATTGTTGACGCCCCATGATTCTGACTCCCACTGAGCTGTTGCAAACTTTTAATCTTAATTAAAATGTGTACAGTTCTGCTCAAATCGCCAACATAGATAATTTGTTGATAGTTGGAATACAAATAATCAGAGCAAACTGGAGAGTATCATCTGGTGTCATGATGATTCAAGAATCAGGTGTGAGGTGATTGTTCGGGAGGCTGCAGCTCTGTGTTTCCGACCAGGGGAAACGAAACCTCGTGTTTGTGATGCAAGTCAAATTCAAAAGGACCGAAGCATGGTGATAAATTACTCCAGAAGGGTTCGGGCTTTTGCAGCAGCTCAGATGGGAAAGCATGTCCGGTTCAGCTATCCCTATTTGAGAGCGACGGCTACAAGTCCTCTTCCTCTTCTCAAGAAGAGAAGGCTTCTTCCATTCTCATTAAGCCATATGCATTTCTCTCGCCGCCTTCTTTGAATGCCCGCTCAACCGCAAATGCTCGTTTCCTCACTATTTTCACACACTTCACTAGTCTTACATGCAATTTCAAATAGCAAAATAAGCCGGATTCCCTCCACGACAATCCAACCGCCCATTAAGTTTCCCAACGCCCGAATCTCATCATCACTAGCAATTCCCAGACTCCGACAAACATTAAATTAAATCCTTAACCTTTTCAAGCCGTAGAATAAAGGCGAAATACGGGAAGGTAAGGAAGACCGTACGGTCGCCACAAAACAAAACAAAATTCGACAAATCCCCTCCTCACGCGAAGGGAGCGAAAAAAACCTCCCTGTACAGGGTTTCTCATTGGAATAAGGAGTCCTCGAGAACTCCTTGAGTTTTGCTATTTTTTTCTCTATTATCTTATAGTGGCCTCGCTTATCGAGTTTGTTCCTCTGTAGGGGGTTTTTTTAAGCGTAATAGTGAAGATATACTTTGCTTACCGAGAAGGTTCGGGGAGGGGACTCAGTTCCCTTCGGCTCAATTTTCCCAGGGTTTCAATACCCGGGTTTGGCTTGAATTGATGGCACAGTTTGCAGTTGAGAACGTTTCCAAGTTTGTACGGCAAATTTTTGTGGATTGTTCGAGCAACAACATCACTTTGCCAGTTTGACAAATTCCCGTTTGCAAGCTTTAAGCTCTTAAATGTTTTGATGGACATATCTCATAAAGCCCCTCAAGGCCTCAATAATTGCCAAGATGACTGGGCAGAGCTATTATTATTCGGCGGCTCCGACTGCTCCAGCAGGAGGAGAGTATTCCAGCCCTCCACCTGTCTATGAACCAACGACCACACCCTCTCTACCTTATTATAACTACTATCCCAACGGTGAATTGATCACAAGTACGACTACAGTACCAACCACGACGAGTACCGTAGATGGAACCATTGGTAGCTGGAGTAATGGAGCTGTTTGTACCAAAAGCGATCAAGCAGCAATTATATCTCTGGGCGTAATCTGCGGCCTTTTGGCAATCGGAATTGCTATTCTCCTTCTCTTGTTATTTCGGAGCCGTGGAGAACAAAGCAACATGGGAAGTGAGATGCCCACTTGGTCTGGAAGATACAAACATCGTCGTGATCGAATTGTGTACAGCAGAGGAGCAACCGATGATATGACCGACTACCTCTACACCTCTCGAAAACACAGAGGCCACAGAAGGTCACAACCTGTCGCAAATCAAGAGTTCGCCGGGGTCCAGAGACCTGCAATGGCTGCTCAGTGGGGAAACGCTGGTTCACCTGCTGCATATGCTCAATTTACCAATGGTGGAGTGCCCGTATATTTCCGAGCTGGTCAAGGGGTTGGTCCGGCTGTCCCTGTTGTTCCAATGCCAGCTCCTGCTCCTCAGCCACAACGAGGAGTTGATGATCTGTCAGGGACTGAGCCGTCGGATGTGAGTAGCAGGAGCGGATCCCAAGTGCCTCGTCGTTCATCGGTCAGGAGGAATCAGTCGAGGACTTCGAGCTCTCAAGGGACAAGATCAGGGCGGAGATGATGGGCTTGGCAGCGAGGGAGCTATGATCTAGGGTGCCATGCTACGGGAGATCGTTTCTTGCTCCTTCTACCATGTAATCAATATCCTCAAAGCAACAACTTCGACAACCTTGATCGTCTATCTAATTGATTGTGTTTCAAGCAAGAAACTATATGGCCCTGATATCATCATAGATGTGTTTGCAAATTGACAGGCAGGATGCAGATGGGCAAAGGGATGTAAGGTAAGCAACAACAGCAAGATAGCATTAAGCTCAAAAGATAAGAGTGAAAGGTTGACTGCTATTACATCCGTACAAAGAAAAGCCTCTAGAGGATGCTGCGGCCAGCATGAAGAGAAGTACATGAAGTGAAAGAGAACATTGTAAGGCAGGCACAACCCCTGCTAACCACTTACGTCAGCAAGCGCCATGACGAATTGAGCGCAAGGCTCCCGCTTAAGACGTCCACATGAGAGCAATGCCATCGTCGAATGAGTCTGCTCAGGACATTATTCACGACGCCAACTTGCAATAAGCTTTGTTTGCTTCGGAAAGCTCCAGGCGGAGCTGACTCCCGTGCATGATGTGGAATGACGAAGACAACAATCCGTACGGGACCAGCTTTGAGCGTCGCGACTCAACAGCTTCATCTGCCGCCAACCCCAACTCCCCGGGCTCTCGTAAGTTTCTTTGCACTCTTGCTTTTGCTAGACCACAAGATGATGGAATCTATCTGTTTAGATGATGAGTCAGACACTGACCCTGATTGGGACCTCATAGAACACGGCTACACTGGTCCCCGAACTCCTTCCACCATCAGCGACCACCAACCAGAACTCGAAACCGATCCCCGCCCCCAGCAATATGATACCAGTGATGCGGGTAGTGATGAGGATTATGGAGGACCCGTTGGAGCTCCGAAGAGGAAGAAGGGGGGTTATGACAGCAGAATCGAGCAAATACTTTATGAGAATCCCGAGCTCCCCATTTTGATCGTAGATGCCGGTAAGAGCTTGGAAAGTGGAGGCAAATACATAGTCTATACAATTCGGACGGGAGTATGTGTTATACATCCAACTGAGCACATGCGCTGACTCTTGGCAGGATCTAGAGGTTCGTCGGCGGTACTCCGAATTTGCGTCTCTCAGAGATGCTCTCGCCCGGCTCCATCCTACTTTGATCATCCCGCCGATACCAGAGAAGCATACTATGGCAGATTATGCAGCCAATCCGACAAAAGCAAAGCAAGACCAACAAATCATTGATCTACGGAAACGCATGTTAGCTGTATTCCTCAATCGATGTCGGCGCATGGATGAGGTTCGAAACGATGGAGTTTGGTGGAGATTTCTTGATCCAAACTCAAGCTGGGTACGTGGGATATACACCATCTGCGGAAATGTGTGCTAACTTACCGAAAGAACGAAGTATTGCATTCGTATCCAATTGCTTCCATCCCAAAATCTATTATGAAAGCCCCGCCTCTCGACCCCGCAAACCCCTCACCTGCCCATGCTTGGCTCCCTATTCCTGCATCTTCTGCCAAGCTTAAGGCAGCTTCAACTACAACTGTTAACCCCCAAGGTATGCCAAATCAACAGCCTACCGAATATGCTGCTAGCCCTTCGACGGCTGCTCATACTATACCAGGCCCGCAAGTATTTGGTCGATTTCCTCCAGATTCGGCACATATGAGCGAGCAAGATCTCGATCCCTACTTCATCAATTTCGAAGCGGCCACCAAAGACCTCGAACTATTACTTACAGGACCTATTGAGAAGGTCAACCGCCGTACCCTCACCCATCTTTCTACGCTATCTTCCGACCTCGCGGAGCTTGGTGCTAGATTTAATGGTTTCTCGCTCTCTGAACCTTCTCCATCGCTTGCAGCTGCTATTGAACGGGTTGGCCAAGCTGTTGATTCATCATATCTTGCAACAGAGGAGTTGTCAGGCTCCTTAGGCGCAAGCTTTGCTGAGCCAATGCGAGAAAGTGCTCAATTTGCTGGCGTTGTCCGAGGCGTCCTTCGATACAGAGTTCTCAAACGAGTGCAACAAGAGATGACCAATGAGGAATTAGCCAAGAAACGGGCACTTCTCGAATCTTTGGAGAGAAGTGAATCTGAAGCCAAGAGAATCGAGCAGTACCTGAGTAGCAGTGGCACGGGAAACATACCTCGACGTTCGACTTCATCAGCTCGAGATCCGCCGCTCCAGAGACGAGAGAACAGCCAGGAAGATACCGCATCGATAGATTCGGACTTTCCTCCAACCCATGGAGATACACCCTCTGCTGCGCAGGGCGCACCACAAATTGAGGACCAATCACCCAATCACAAAAAGAGCTCCAGCGGTAACTTTATCACAAACAGAATCTTTGGCCGAATAAACCATGCAATACATGGAGTTGTAGATGTCGATCCAGAGCGTACGAGAAGAGATCTCATCGGCAAGACGAGAGAATCGATTGGACAGCTCGAGCAAGCACAACAAGCATCCGAGAAAGATGTTCGGGATGCGAGTGCTGGCATACTGAAGGACTTGAAGCGCTTCCAGGCAGAGAAAGAAGATGATTTGAGACGGTACATGGTAAGCTACTTGTACAGCAATCTATATTTAATTCCTAACGTTTCTAGCTTGCATATGCCAAGAGTCAAATCGAATGGGCAAAGAAGAATAAGGAGACTTGGGAGGAGGCCAAAGCGGAGATCAATAAGATAGATGAGGATTGAGTGACGACTGATGAATTAAGACGCAAAGATCATGATTTGGGCGGTAATACTCAGGATCTGGGGCTGGTCGGTGAGCATGGAGAGGAGTCAGGAGCTGTTGGTATACTTTTTTGACTGCAGGTGAGCAGTATTAGATCCTGAGCCTACTCAATTGATTTTAAATTCGACGATGACTTGGCTCTTAACCAACTCTTCGTGGCTTCAGCATCTTGTCTGAAACCTTCACATGCCAGAAAGATGTGGCGGTGCGGGGAGCTCTGTCAAGCCACACAAAAATCCGGGGTAATGACGTCGGTCAAACGAGGAAAGCCGAACTCCACCTCCACCTTCGTACCGCATTCGACCGCCTTCCTTTAAGAACCGTTGCCTTACCCAGATAGACTTTGCGAGCTGGCGATTGCTGAATCTGTTCTTCCAGATCACAAAAAGACTGAGAGCATTGTCAGACTTTTGCAGCAGCATGGCAAATATCTACAACAGCCAGCTCGATGCCTTCGACCTCTACCACAAGCACCAGGAATCCTCCTCTCCAAGCATCGGCCCCGCTCTCCCAGCTCTTGGCCATGCTCTCGCAGGGTCTGTAGGAACTGCCATCTCGAACCTTGCCATATATCCGCTGGACTTGATAATAACTCGACTTAAAGTCCAGCGATCATTACGCAAATCTTCCTCAATCCCAAACGAAGCCGAATACAAAGGCGTCCTAGATGCTTTCGACCAAATCTATAACAAGGAAGGAGGCATCCCGGCATTTTACACGGGAGTTCTGCAAGACACGGGAAAATCCATTGCCGACTCCTTCCTTTTCTTTCTTTTCTACAACTACCTTCGCTCCAGACGACTTCAGAAGAATGGATCCAAATCTACAACATTGCCAGTATTGGATGAACTAGCAGTCGGCGCTCTAGCGGGGGCATGCTCAAAGTTCTTCACAACCCCGATTTCCAACATCGTCACTCGCAAGCAAACATCCTCGATGATCTCCGCTCGCTCTTCCTCCGCCTCTACCTCTCCTTCGGTATCCGACATTGCCCAATCGATCCGTTCCGAAAAGGGTCTGCAAGGTTTTTGGTCAGGCTACTCAGCCTCTCTTGTCCTTACTCTCAATCCGAGTATCACATTCTTTCTCTACGAGTTCTTCAAACGAGCGTTCCTCCCTCGAGCGCAACGCGATGATCCTGGCGCTAGAGTTACATTCTTGATGGCTGCAATAAGCAAATCCATCGCATCAACAATCACATACCCATTCTCTCTCGCTAAGGCCCGAGCCCAAACTTCCTCCTCCCCACCAGTCGATCCCGAATCCGCTGAGAAAGTCAAGGAAGAAGTCGAGAACGCTCGGAACAAGTCTGAAGGTGTGAAGGCTGGCAAGGATGTAAGGAACGTTGCAAAGAGAAGCACTGTTTTCAACACGATCCTCAAGATTTATAGGACAGAAGGAGCCGCTGCTCTGTATGAAGGAGTGTGGGGTGAAATATTGAAAGGCTTTTTTAGTCATGGAATCACGATGATCGTTAAGGAGAGTATCCACAAATTGATCATCCAGACTTATTACGTTATTCTCAGGGCACTAAATAAATATCCAAGTCCATCAGAATTGGCCAACCAGGCGGGTGCTGCAATTCAGGATGCGGGGGGAAAGGCTGGAGAGCTAGTTAAAGATGGTTATGAGACTGCCGCTGACAGAGTTGGAGGCATGGTTGAGAGCGGGAAGGATGCTATTGGAGTGGGAGCTGAAAAGGCGGGCGTCATGATTGATAGTGGGAAGAAGGCAATGGGTGTGGGAGCTGAGAGAGTTGGAGTGGTGGGTAGCAACGCGACGGAAGCTGCGAAGAATGCGGAGGACTTGGCAAGCAAAGAGGCTGGACATCTGCTTGGAAATGCTCAGGATATGCTTGGTGATAAGATTGAGGGAGTTGGGAAGGGTATCAAGACCGATAAATGAGCATTGAGGTCGAAATCTGGAGCAGGTCGAGGAGAAATATCGCTGGGTACTTGTATAGGGGATCAACTTTGGGATACTTGGATTTTGGATTCGTCTGTGTGAAATATTGGAGTGTAATATATACATATGGGAGTTGAAGCGTGCATGTTTGGTCATGCGTTGGAGGTGCGGAATATGTTGAAAATGAGGATATAGAAGTACACGAATTATCCGCTTTTTAGGTTTATTTTCTGTTTATGTACAAACCTCCCATCTAATTCATTGTGGGTCCCAAGTGAAAAGTGTGAAAAGAAGGTGCAAGACATTCTCAGCTGTTACCTTAGAGTGGAGCCTCGACATATCACGCAAATGGTTAAGATGTTTGTATACTCTGCTAAGCTGTTAAAGGCTGAGTTTCTGGTCCTTGCGGATTCTTTTGCCACATGACCTACCTAAAGTATCTTTCGATAAAGTTTTATTTGGAGATTTTCTCAATGCAGGCATTGCAGGTGAACTAAATATCGTCTCATTAGCATAATACAACATTGGATAAAGGACGAAAAGTGTTCAGGGCGGGTGCAAAACAATACAGTAGTACACATTCGACGTAAATAGGCTAAAGGAGAAATATTAAACCCCCCCCTTCCAAGATTCGACGAAATTTAGCAGAAGCGTGAGCATAATAACGAAAAAGCATTCGACGAGACTGGGCAGAAGAATAACATGACAAGTGCCAAATATTCGATAAAAGTAAGGAGAATTTAATTCTTTGAGGGCAGGATTTGCGAGTTCTTTTTTTTAGGAGTGCGATACTAGTACGGCAGGACGTTACGACAACTAGGTCAGAACCTATATAGGACAAAATCGCAAGTCTAAAAAACGCAAATCGCAAATCGCAAATCGCAAAACTTTGTTTTCCTTCTATCTCTCCTTTTTAGTCCCCCTAAATTATTAACTCCCTCTCTCCTTCTCTTGCCTCTTAGACCTCGTTCACGATTACCCCTCTCTTTACCTTCTTTGCTTATTACTTAGCTCTTTTATTAATCTAATTTAGATTATAAAAGAAAAGTAAAGAGGAAGGAGGAAACGTGTACCCGGGAGAAGATTAATAAATTAGGAAGCTGACAAATTAAAGCTAGTAAACTTACCTTACCCACGAGGTGAAACACACTAACCCCTCTTTTAACGCACATACCCTCTCTTCTTATCTCTCGTCTCCTCTTCCCTTCTCCTCTCCTCTCCCCCTCCCCTTTCCCCCTCTCTTCTCCTCATTATACTATACTCTCTCCTTCTCTCTCTCTCTCTCTCTCTCTCTCTCTCTCTCTCTCTCTCTCTCTCTCTCTCTCTCTTATAAAAATAAAAGAGTGAAGACGTGAAGAGAGGGGATATGAGGGGATGTGAGGAGAGGGGACGTGAGGAGATTAGTGTGTTTCACCTCGTGGGTAAGGTAAGTTTACTAGCTCCGATTTGTAAGCTATCCTATTAGAAGCTTCTCCTTGGGCGCAAGTTGTCTTCTTCCCCTCTTAAACTTTTTCAAATCTTATTTAATACTTAAAAAAGAGTAAAGTGATAGGAAAGGGGAGAAGAGAAAGGGGGTATTATGAGTAAGGTCTAAGAGGGGCCTTAATAGCTAATTAAGGGTCCTTGAATAGAGAAGGAAAGGGAAAACAAGATTTGCGATTTGGGATTTAGATTTTTTAAACTTGCGATTTTGTCCTATATAGGTTCTGACCTAGTTGTCGTAACGTCCTGCCGTACTAGCCGCTAATTGGCGATTTTATATTATATCAACCGGCCGTGTGTCTTTGACCTGAATTCAATGAAATTGAAAAAATTGAAGAAGTTTAATAAATTCTAAACGGATATAGAAGTTTAGTTTTAGTCCAGTCAACAAGCAAGCCTGACCGATTCAGAGTCCCCTCATAGAGTTCTGTCGTTCGGTTCCCTTCGAGGATTTGGAATATATCGTGAATCAGGGTCGGCCACTGATCTTTATTTCCATTCCTTGGATTTTCGCAAGCATATCACGTTGTGATTGCCTGCTTTCCTGGGCGCCTCAATTTGGGACAAATCTCATTCACGTTCCTTTTTCCTCTCAACTCTCAGTCCAAGCTACTTTTTATTATCTGGCTAAGATCGGTCCCACAATCTTGGCCACAGCTTCAGCAGTCGTAAACAAGATTCCTGGGTATTGATCATTAAAAACGTCTCGTGAAGATTCAACCTTCTAGAACAGAAAGAGGACTCAGAACTCACCACCGCTAAAAACCGTCCTACTCAACCTCATGACTGTGCCCTTCCAAAAACCCCGCACTCCATCCTCCACCAGCACACTTCTAATAGCCTGCATTGTTGTCGTAGCCTTCGCACTTTGACTTCTCGTTTTCACGGTATCAAACGGTTGGCTCAACAACGTCGTGACAACCCCCGCCACCGCTCCATTCGCGAAATTAACCACAGTATTCTGCTCCACTCCTCTCCTTTCCTCGGCATCTTTGATAATATTATAACTTCCCATCCTGAAACTCGTTGCGCTCGCCTGTTTCAATGTCGTTCCTACAAGGCCACGATACAAGCCTTTGAGCCCGTCTTCGGCAACGATAGTACGGATACAGTGGATATTAGACTTATATCTCTTTGCATGTCTAGCGTCGTCGATGAGAGCGGTTTTTATACGCTCAGTCGGTGTCACGGCACACACCGAGGCCACTACTCCCGCCGTCATACCAGCCAACATATTCCGTGCTGGTGTCAACGCTCCGGTCTCCGGATCCTTAAATGCATTCTTCACGGTATCGAAACTCAGAAACCTCACTGCATCTTTCCCTACTGATCCAATGACTAGAGCGGAGCAGCCTTTGTAGAGAGCTCGGAGGCCTTCGGAGCGGTAGATGTGGGGGACGATTAGGAAGGGGTTTTTGGGGATTGGTGAGGAGGGGGCCGAGCTGAGGGAGCCTGGTAGACGGCCGAGTTGGACGCGGGTTTTGGCAAATTCGAACGGGTATGTTAGTGTCGGTTCCCACCGGTTACGCTAAGCAGTCGTCACGTTTTCGTGGAATGCTCGTTGCGTAAAGTGGTGGTTGATTCAGGAGAGGAAAGGTTAATAATACCGTGGTGTTGTTGACTCATTCTCGGAAACTAATTAAGCCTAATCGGGACTAGCTACAGGGGCTTGAGCGCGGTTGGCCACGCTGTCACATGACAACGTCACGTGACCAGCGCAACTGCAGTGCAGCTGTACCAACAGTTAGAAATCCTTCAACGCCGCCAGCCACCCCACCAGAAATTAGGGAGACGAGGGGTGGCGTGTCTTTGTGGTTCTTTTGTTTTTCTTTGAGAGACATTTGGATTATAGGTAACGACTGGAGAACAAGACAGTATTGAAAAGAAATCACGTTATTGTTTTCGTTAGATGAAGTTCGGAAGAAAGGGTCGATACAGGGATAAGGTTCCAATGACGTTGGCGGGATTGTGGAAATAGGGGCTGGCATTAACCGAGGTTCGAACGCAGGTCTTGGAGTACAGGGCCTCGGTCGCTAAGCTTTAGCGAAGCCCCTTTCAAGGGTTGTGGCATGAGCACTGGAATGGTAGGAGAGTTTAGTAAACAGAAGAAGTGTCGAAAGGACTTCCAATTTTGCTACCATCTATTGAAGTACGTATATCTCTTCAATATCAAATAAAGCTCTGTCGTATGACTGATCAATTTCTTCGAAGCCCGCGTTTCTGCCATCCCTATTGCTCCGGCAAAACTAGCAGAATTCACATTTCTGACTAGGGACTGACCGAGTAGGATATATCTGAAACGGAAGATGGAAAAAAGAACCTGCTTGGCCAAAGTTATTCTGTACATCATTCTCTTCACCCATCACATCATCCCAGCTGAAAATCCAAGTCCCATTATCAATGCAGCGCTTGGGAGCACTGCCGCAAGAGTCAGTTCTATGAGTATGTCAACTCTTGCATTTTCCATCGCTGTATTGAAACCTCAAATTTGAAAAGAAATTAAATAGTGAGATAATTGAGATGCATAGGGAAGGGCGAACGAGATATAAATAGACTTACCCGCCGCAACTTCCCCACCAGACATGCGTGACATTGAACACAAAATCATGGGCATTGGTGTCTGGAAAGAGCCCAAATGTCACATTGGGATTGGCGCAAGGAGCGTTGATGGGTGGCTCGCTGACTGCGAAATAAGCTGCTGCTGATTGGTAGTTGCATGTTGTGTTGAAGCCTTGAGGGGCTAGGGTGGGTGTGTCGGAGATGTTGAAACTCCAGCTGCACAGCTCAAGCGTGTTAGAAAGATTGATGATCAAAAATAATGTGTGATTCGGGGGAAAACTGGGGAAGACTTACAATCCTCCTGTGCCGTGACGTATATTTGAGATGGAGAGACCGGTGATGAGCCAAGGGACCGGGACCATATTGGGGTTGCCAGGCTGAGCAAGCGTGATCCCCACCATTATTGAGATCAAGGGGAGGAGAGTTATGAACCTCATTGTGACTTGATCGAACGATATAACTGCTGCTATAGAAAAAGCTCGAGCCGAGATAGACCACCGAACTACAACTTTTTTTGTTCGAGAAGACTATATGTTAAACAGAAATTAGACAGAAAAGAAACCCATTATTATAGAGTTTCCATATGCAAAACAGTTTCCTCAGACCACGAACCTCATGACCGTCTTCGTATTCACATTTTGTGGCTTTCGATGCATCTCCGCACAAAAGTTCTCCCGAACACGAGGTATGAACCTCACAATCTTCCACACCATTATCTAAAAGTCATTCAATTGGATAATTCTTATGCACGATGGAATATTCCGATGCAAGTCACCACCGGGAGTTGAAAGTTAAATGTGTGGCGTCGGCTTTTGCGCTTCCCATCGGGAGATGCGGAGGGGTATCAGCTGATTCTCGTCTGGTTTTGGCAACGTTTGTTGCGGGAATCTGCATCCAATATTGGTAATGGTATGCAAAGCTCGAAAGGAAAAAGTTCACATGGGATACAAAGTAAAGTTATCTTGCTTACGTCGAGGCACAGACAAAAAGAAAGAGATCATGTGACCGGATATTTGATGTTCATCTCAATGCAAGCGGGGGTTCGCTCATCCCTTGCCCACACACATCCTTCAACATCTTTTTCTTTATACTTGTCATCATAAACCACCTTGCGACCAAGTTCTTGCAATGCTCTCATGATGATGTACATCGCTAACGTCTTTTCGATAGACACCAACCGTTGAGCAGTCTGTTCAAGTTGCTCAGAGTCATGATGCGCTGCAGTCTTTGCTCGTCAAAAAGCTTTTTGGGCTTCATCTCTTGATGATGAAGCTGGGGTTTATCAAGATCTCTTCGACTTCAAGGCACCAGAGGACCAAGTCACTCATGCTCGTTCCCAGCAGAGCCACTGAATTCCAATACTTGTCATCAAACGCAATCAAAACTTTGCATCGTAGTTTTTCCTGCTTCTGTGCGCTCCAGATCTATATTTGCACTACGCATGCCTAGCATTTGACTCACTCAAGTGTCAAAGCCAAGGTAAAAATTTAGTTAATCACGAATGCCCTGAATCATCATCCGCGTTCGTCGCGCAGGCGACACCTCTTGGAACATGTAGCTCCTTTACTTTCGTTGCGAAGCGGACTCTCCAACATTTGAAAATGGATAAAGATTTCTCGATCTTTCGGACAGATGTCTAAGAAGATAGGAAGCATATTTTGAGGGGGGCTGAGACTTCATTGATAAAAGGTATTCTTCGGGAAAAGCTGGGAGGGCAAGAGGCCGGAGTGATGTCTAGCGCCAAAGGTAAATTTCAACTTCTTTCCTAACTTGGGTTCCTCCATCTGCGTTTCGGCGGAGAGGCCAAAATCTCGATTGAGCTGGGGATGCCAACTATGATTGTGTCTGAAGGGGTCTTATCCGAACGCAAAAGATAGAGTTTGTCTTGATTCGTGCTAGACCACAGAATTAAATTCTCCGCAGTCAGAGGAGCGAGCGGTAGACGACTCTTTCTAGAGCGCCGGCTTGACTGCCACGGTTCGGTTGTCCTCCTGCGTTGCTCGGGTCCCTTGGTCCCTGAAGAAACTGCGGGTCGATTTCTTACACGTTGGAAGGCGCGGCCGGCAAGGTTCATCGTGGCATCAGTTTTCCGCTTGTGGGATGCCTTATTAGCTTCTGTATCGTCCCAAGAAGAGCTGAGAGGCTGACTCGAGTCTTGCCGACTGTTGACATTCCTTGTCCTTTTATTAGGAGGAAATACTTTAAAACTGGCTTTCACCCCCCTTCCCCTCGGCGCAGTGGAGGCCTTCGAACGTGAAAGTTGATGATTGTCTCCGCTTGCCTCGGTCGCGCGACTTGTGTCTCTCAACGTCAAGGGGCTTGCCTTCCTCAACGTCAATTGAGCGTTTTCGAAGTAGTCCCTCAGAGGAGGAGCTTTCCATCCATTATGCTTGGTAATCTTGTTCCCTCCCCTTGAGTTGTCTGCTGGACTCTTCACTCCACATAAGCGTTAAGGTTGTTGGCTATTCCGTACTTTCTCCTGTGTTTCAACGAATCGATCGTGTATGTGCTTATAATCCTCAAACTACGCATGGTCAGTTTAACTTGCACATCAGAACTGATAGCGAGAATGCTTACATCACGGATCATATGATGGTATGGTCCTCTAAGCTGCGTCTTGATTAGCCAATCCCAATAGCTGGGATCAAGCTGATCCATGTGTTCTCCCACGTGTTTTCCGAACCACACTAGTGGCTCCAGGATCATCATAGTTGCCATTGTGTTCCGCAAAAGCTCCCCTTGTTTGTTGCACCAAATAGGCATCCATCGCAAGCCCCTGGATGAATGAGTTCTCTGGGGATGTGTGATCGAATCAAAATAAAGCTCCTCGCTGTAATCGTTGGATTTGAGATCAAATTGAATATCTTTCCACGACAAAAAAGATTGAAAGTAATCAAGAGGAAGAGCAAGTTTCGATAAAAACGGCCCAAGAAGATTCCCACGCGTAGAGAGCGCGACGAGGGGCCCGAGCGCAACGCAATTTACACGTCTCCATGTGAGGACGGGAAAACCCTCCTGCTTGACTCGAGCCGCAAACTTGACTCAACTTGAAATGAGGAGAAGGACTCCAAACTTGGAATCTAATTGACAAGTGAGCGAAACAGGATTTAATCCCGGAAAGAGCAGAAACAATCCGATAATTGACTCGGAAGACTGGTGTATTTAAAGACGCCCCGTATATATTAAATACGAATTGAAGGGCAATCGAGAGCAAGAATGTTCTAGGTCGATCGATGAACGTAGTGAGCGAGGAGGTACTGGCAAGAATTGGAAAGAACTTGCTTTCGGGCGCGCTCCTTAATAAGGGCTGATCACTGATGAGTAGTTAAGGAGGTAGTCTGAAGTTTCTCCGAAGAGCGCGAGAAGCTGGGGTATCCAATTTGATCTACTATTAATACAACGTGTCCGTTCTTTTCCAATCTCTTTTTGATCAAGCAGTCACCGTCGGTCTCGCTCGAATCTTATCCAGTTTCAAGTTTACAGATCCTCATTCGTGGATGAAAAAGATGACGACTTTGGAAGATATCTAATTCCCCTCCTTGGGCAAGAACCTCGGCCTCCCTTCCCAGCTGGGTCTGTGGGAACGAATTCGCCAGTTTGTAGAGATCCTTTGACGTTAAACGAGTACCACTGGAAGAACCATTAGCAATCGATCTTGGCTATCAAGGAAGGGGCTCGCTTACAGCTTCATCCAATCTACCTCCCCTGCACCCGAGAACTACAGCACTTCCAGTGATGGTCGTAAGTGCAGCTTGAATCTCATCAGAGGTATAAGTTTGTGTGGTAGAGGGATAAATTCCTGCGGCGGCGAGAGCTTTATAGGTATCAAGACCCTGACAGATCATTAGCCTCACCTCACTACACTTCTTCTTTGACTTTCAAAAACTCACTTTGAAAGTTTCCACTGCCTTGCTAAAGAAATCCACAACCTCGTCCCCAGGCTGATAACCATCCCCATAACAGCTCGGCGCGAGCGTGTTTATGCAAGTACCATGCTTATTCCACTCATGCTCCCAAAAAGTCTCCGGGGTTCCTGAATTTGGCAGCCAGTATGAATTCATGAAAGAAAGGAGTTCGGGATTTGAGGAGGCGGAGATGATGTCGGAAATATTGTTGTATGTTGGGGCGCTGGTGCAGAATTGCGGGTATTTGCCGTCGCAAAGATCTGGCCTGCCTGCCTGTTAGCTTCATCCGAGGTCCGGGGTGAAGGATGGGACCGTACCAGAGGCCGTGCAGAGTCCAGGAATCATCGGGTCCGATTGCAGGGCTGGTATCCCAGAATTGTGTTTGTAGCAGCTGTCCGCCTGGGTAGATGAAGCAGCAGCTATCTGGAGCTTCCGTGTTGTTGTGGCAAGAGAGGGGACTGTCAATGGGACAGCTTGGCGCATTGCCGTATGGCACGTAGGTTCTTGAGGGGTGTTGGAAGGCTCCGAAGGGGAGCTGGGAGAGGAGGCCACTAGCAAAGGTGCTGATGGCGTGAATAGAGGGGATTTCGAGAGGCATGGTGATATTTCGATATCAAACAGTATTTATTGGATGCAGAGGGCGGATGTGAATTCAAGCGTTGATGGCAGAATTAAGTTGAGAGTTAAGCTGGAGTAGATGGAACAGAGAAGAGAGAGAAGATGAGAAGGAAGGGTGAGGCTGAGCTTGTTGTTGACGAGGGAGCTCAGCTCTCAGCCCCAGCTTAGATCGCCCTGTTGCTGCGTCACCACGCCTGACAACCCCTGACTGAAACTGCGCTTCCTGAGACCCCACCATTTAACAGCCACCAACACCAAGCATTCCACTAGACCGTGCACCTCTACCTCGTTTTGATTTGTTGTAGTTGTGCGCTTACAATTACCACGAGAAACAAAGCTAGAGGCAGCAAAACGGAAACTACCGCTACTAATTTAAAACCATATTCTCCGAAGCCAAAAGCAAATCTAGATGGGCCAGCCAGCTTCACACGACACCCTTCACCAGTAACTGATCATTTAGCAACTAGGTCAGTTCGAGTACTGGCGTTCTGGGCGCAATGCTTGAACCTTATACAGTTTCACTGCAGGCTTTTAAGGCCTGTAGATAGCCGCAATAACAATTTCGCCGCCAAAATCGAAATGTCGCAAGTAGAGGAAACATGGTCAGAAATCAGTGAAATACTGTCCAAAACAGTAAAACACTTTCTTGGTCAGGAATCTAGAAGTCTATCATCTTATCAGGCCCATACCTTGTCCATCTCGGCCCAGGTCCAAAATCATGAATACGACAAACTTAAGCCGCTTGCTCGTGGACTGCACGTGAGTTTTACCAATGAGTTATAGCATTCTCTGATGCCCGCGGCATTAGTACTCTGGCCTGAGTCTGCTGAGGTAACCTCCAAATTTGAAGTATCGCCCACTTTGGTGGCCTGTACTTGGTTGGCTCGTTCAACAGAGCCTCTTTGAGGCTACATCGTCAAAACGGTTCTCACTTTACAATCTGGTCTCCTCCACATACGAGTCTAGAAGTGGTGTCCGAATTCTCTACAAGTGGCATTCACTTGAGATGTATACTGCGCCCTATAAAATCTGCTACCTGATAGCCACTAGGCTCTCCACATGTACCCCTTTCTTTTTCGAGTGTCTAATATAAAATCTATGGTCTGAAGAGTGTCTCTTTAGCGGCGTACTTAAGGAAAGATTTATGTTAGTAAGCAAGAACGTAGAGATAAAACGAAACTCTTAAAGTATAATGTAAGCGCCTCGCCATGAAAAAATGTTTTCATTGGGAATCTGCAAGCTATGTTAACGCTGTTCAACACAATATTCCCCCAAACCAGAACCAAAATCAAATCTAGTATGCTATCTACCGCCTTCTCTTCGACCATGCATCAATGAAAGCAGCCTTGTCTTTCACTGTCAACCCCACCCTCTTGACTCGTCCCAAACGAGCTAAAGCTTCTCCAACTTTGTCTAGAATTCTCTTCTCCTCTGCATTGACTTCTGCAGGTTGGTCGCTCAGACTCGCTAATGTGTCCGTACTGCTTGTCATCGCCGAATCTTCCCCTAAATTCTCCAAGAAGTTGGTCAGATAACGATCCTTCTTCTCTGCCACAGAGTCTGTAGGCTTGGATGTATTATAAACGACCTCTGCAATCCTGACTCGAATACAGTGCGTTGGTCGAGAGAGCAGGTTCCATAAAAATGACAAATATAGCCCAGGCACTGGTGTTGTGACGTCCGGTGGCGTGTATCGAAGGTTGACAGGAAATATCTTGGTTCCAGGTGGTGTGGTCAGAAGACTTGGGCTGAACGGTAGAATTCCTTTTCCATTCGTCGTAGTACACTCTGGGAAGACCACAATGACTCTCTGTGGATGCTCGACAAGAAGAGTCTTCAGATCCGTCATTCGCGCCCCCTTTGGCGGATGTTCCTGCGGCTTTGATAGAGCTCGGAGGATCGCGCTTAAGAGCGAGATCTCTTGCACCTGGCGTGTATGAGGGTATGATACCGTGAAGATGGGGTCAAAGATGGCGGCAAGATATAACGAGTCGATGGGGGACGTGAAAGAGGATGCTATCACATTTGAAGGCTGGGGCACACGACCCTCGTGCTTCTTTGCCAGGGAGCCTTTCTTAACTCCATCAATCTGTAGATCAATCCACCATATCCCGGGGATACCCAGTATCATCCAAAGAATCGCCTTCTTCAGCAGCGAGCCCAGTGGGAACCATTGAAGGAAGAGAAAATAGGTGGTAGCAACGGTGACAAAGAACGGTAATTTGAAGAGGAAGAGGAAGATATGGACGGGAAGGTAAATGCCCGCGGCCGTCGAGGTAACCGGGAAGAATGGGGCTATTCCAGATCCTGAAGATGATGCATTAGCATGTGCCATCCATGTCGTGATCCCCTCTATGCACTGCTGGGAGTACAAACCTCGATCGCGAAATTGCGAGTACTTCTCCATGGCGATGGCTTGCACGCAAAGGTCTTAGTGTGGGGGACGGGGAAGGTTATTAGAAGAGGAAATCTATCGTATCATGGCCTCTTGAGGGTTAAGGTGAGCCATGCGTGGAGCAGCAAGCGACCGGTCTGGATACAAGTCTTGGTTGTAGGATTTTGGCAGGCTTCGTTGTATGTTCCGTCACTGCTGCAGATCTGGGCGAGTCTTGGCGGTTCCATGTGATTTAGACAAGGGTCCTGCTTTGGGCCTAGTTTGGTTGCTATGCGGGCTGTGGCGCTCCTTCAACATCAACAGCCGATACGTAAACACAAAGTTCTTGAATCGCTGGACCAAAGCGATAATAGATTTCACCCCATCACCAACCCCTATCACCTAGCTCGGACGACTCGTTCCAAGTCGCCAGTCTTCGAAATTTACACCAATTGATGCATGCATAGCTTTCTTACGCGTGTAGCCATTGCTACGGATCACGGTAAAGATGGAGTTCGCTGAAGAAAATTCGGTATGACAGTGAACCAGCGCTCGCAACTCGAGTCCCAAATCAGCTAACAGAAAGCTATTGCAGTTTATGCGCAAATCTCAAATGGCCCCTCCAAGTCGAATCCCATCTCCTGGGAAAGGTCTCTCTGAGATCTCCGAATCACAAGGCAATGCGCGATCGAAGATGTCGAGATTGCCTGCAGCGGCCGGCGTCAAGCACAGGATGAATGGACCACGTAAGTAGCATGCAATGGATTTCATCTCTGCATACTGATGATATCAGTGAGCGAGCCCGACCCGAAACGCAAAACTTTGGCAGAAAGAGCAGGAGAGACCCGCAGCGTCGCAGCTCCCACACCAAACTCGCGCGCCCTGGTCAGAACCACCTCTCTCGTCAGTGCAGGAGTAAGTTTCCTCCGTGTAATTCATCATACCGAAACAAATTGCTTTCCATGGCAGACTACCGCCGGTTGCAGAAGCGCAATCCGGGTTATGGCTCGCCACTCCGTCTTGGTTGCTTTCTAATCAATATGCCCTCCAAGGAGGTTGGCATGAAGCATCATGATCGGTGCGTCTGGAACGACAGCTAATCTTTCTGCAGAAGTCAATGTCAAATTTAGGACACCATCGAAATCCATCCTTTACCTCATCTGTATCATCATCGCGCACACCGTCTGTATCATCCCGACATACATCCAATGGCAGTTTCTCAAGCAGTGTTGGACCTGGTGGGCGACCACAAACATCGATGTCTTTCAATCAGTCTACCGCAAAACGACCGGTATCCGGCGCTTCGAAGTCCCGCCCCGCCACTGCAATGGATAATCATTACAACGATCCGGGTATGCGACCTTCCAATTCATTTACGTCTTCCTTTCCGTATAGCCAGGAGGAGTCAAGTTTGCAAAGCAGAAAGCTACGGCCGTACAAATCACAGCATACTTTGAGGTCTCAGCCGTCAATGGAAACCATTAGGAATATTTCTGTCAGCACAGCTATGAGTAGGCTCTCTCTTGATAGAGAAGTTAGCCCCTCCAAACGGCAAGAGCATCAAGCGATCTCGTCAGACATGAGACCACCGGCAACAAAAAAATTATCCCATAAGCCGTCCATCAATACGGGCATGCGGAATCTCAGAATAGACAGTGGCGAAAGTGCTCTCGTCCTGTACGAGCTTCCTGGAGACAGCCAAGTAGCTCCGAAGACCCCATCTCATATCCCTGTGCTTTCCAAGGCGGATGCATCGGGATTTTCTCCTATTACGCCTCGCAAAACTCCTAGACCAATCTCTCCTTACAAAACTCCCTATTTGACAAAAGATTCTAACGTACCTGCCTTCACAGCTTGGGATGTTCACAACCGCCTAGAAGACGTCGAAGCTATGTATGCGGAGCTCAAGCAAAGCATGCAGAGCACCAGTTCAGAACGCAACGGACTCGAAGAAGCTGTTAGTGTTTACAAAGCAAGAAGTCAGTCCCCTACTTCAAAAATCTGCAACGAATACTGACAATCTGGTTATTAATAGTCGCTGAGCTTGAGACCCTCAGATTGCAACTGTCCTCCGCCAACAAGACATTGCAGAGCGATTTGGATGATATGAAGCTGAAAGCTGATTCGCTTCAGCAGAGATTACTGACCGCGACTACTAGTCTTGATGATCAGATGAGAGCTCAACGCATCGAAGCCGACGAGGCCAAGAGAAGCCACCGAAACGAGATCGATCAACTTCGGCGAGATAATGTTGATGAGGTTGACCGTCTTCTTCGTCTGCATCGTGATGAGTTGCGTGAACTTGAGCGGAAAGCGGCCATGGAGCTTGACGACCGATTGAGAGAAGCTGAACGACGAAACGAGGCCAAGCTAGAGGAAGAACGAAGTCGACGGCTCCGCGAAGTTCAAGAGCTTGAATCTAAAATTACCTCTGAAAGTCAAAACCTGGATCTGGCGCTGCAGAGGAAGGATCGTGAGATTCAAAATATGAGAGGCGAAATCGAAGACATCCGAGGAGAGCTGGATCGTGAGCAAACATTGAAAAGCAATTTGCAGCATAGCCTGGACGAACTCAAAGCCACCTCCCAAAAGACTCTCGCTGAGACATCTTCGACAATTCAATCACTGGAAAGCACAGTTGCAAGCCTTCGGGCGCGAATCCACTTCCTCGAATCTGGTAGCAAGGCCCAGTCTGACAGCTTCGCAGAAATGGAGGCAAGATTACAAGAAGCTGTGAAGTCTGCTGAAGTATCGAAGCAGAAGCTCATCAAAGAGGAGACATTACGGCGTATTCTCTTCAATCAAGTTCAGGAACTCAAAGGCAACATTCGTGTCATGTGCAGAGTCCGGCCAGTATTCAATGCCGCTACGGAAGGAGAAATTGCCAAATTGTCTTATCCTGATATTGACAAAGAGTCCAAGGAGCTTGAGATCCTTGGCAAGGAGGAGAAGAGCAGCTTGGGGAACATCACCAGAAAGACTCACTCATTTACGTTTGACCGAGTATTTGGCCCTGAGAGCCAAAACCAAGAAGTTTTCGAGGAGATTTCACAACTTGTTCAAAGCGCATTGGATGGTTACAACGTTTGCATTTTCTGCTACGGCCAAACCGGATCCGGGAAGACCCATACCATGTCCTCAGCAGACGGAATGATCCCTCGGGCTACTCATCAGATTTATGAGACCGCGACCAACCTCAAGGAAAAGGGTTGGACATACACGATGGAAGGAAGTTTCGTGGAGGTGTACAACGAGGAGATTCATGATCTGCTTGGAAACTCGAAAGATCTCGACAAGAAGAAGCACGAGATTCGACATGACGACTCCAAGAAGCAGACTTTTGTCACTGGCCTGAAGACCGTCTCTCTTGACTCTCCGGACACTGTTGAGACAATGTTGAAGCAAGCCGCAAGCAACCGAAGTGTCGCAGCGACCAAATCTAACGAGCGTTCATCACGTTCTCACTCTGTATTTATTTTGAAACTCATCGGAAGGAACAGCACGACCAATGAGACTTCGGAAGGTACCCTGAATTTGGTCGATTTGGCTGGCTCCGAAAGACTGAAGCAATCCGGTGCTGAAGGTGATCGAATGAAGGAAACACAGAGCATCAACAAAAGCTTGAGTTGTCTCGGAGATGTCATTGGGGCTTTAGGTCAAGGCAAGGAGGGTGCTCATATTCCATATCGGAATTCAAAGGTGAGATTGCCAAACAATATTCGCGAACATCGCCTAACTTTGACAGTTGACATATTTGTTGCAATATTCGTTGGGAGGCAACTCGAAGACTCTCATGTTTGTCATGGCAAGCCCGCTCGAGGCTCACCTGACCGAAACATTGACGAGCTTGAAGTTTGCAACGAAGGTAAGAGTCATTGATCCCTTCTGAGAATCGAAATTCACACCCTCTAGGTACATAACACACATATCGGCACAGCAAAGAAGTCAACGAAAGTTCGTGAACGCAGCAGTGATTAGTAATTTCGCAAGAGGCGTGGCGTTGTATCGTGAGAGTAACATTTTGGTTGGCGTTTCAAGCATTGAGAATCCTCCAATCCGGAATAAACCTTCAACTATTGAAGAGTGAAAATGGCGTATGTTTGGCTACACAAGCGACAGGGTAATGTTGTATTCATAGGTGTATGGAGGGGCGTTTGGGACACCTCCTTCCTTAAGATGAATGAAAAATGTTTATGATTAAGAGTTTTTCCATCTGTTTTTGTTCACCTTGGTATTCTCATGGAATCTGGACTGGACTGTGGAAAGTTGTTCATTAGATACAACTTGACTCTCCCAGAATGAAAAGTCTTTTGAATCACCGCGTTCTAAAAGCAACTTAACCGTGGTGTATTTTATGCTATTCAAACATCTACTCGCAAGTGCCTTCACCAGACTCAATTATCCGTTTGAACTCCTCTTGCGTATGACTCCAAATTTTCTCCACCATCCCTTGCTCCCTAAACCTAGCCAGCAGCTCCCTAACTTCATCTCCTCCACTCTCACACTCCTTGCCCACCGAATACATTCCACTCCCACTCTCCCCATTAACCCCCACCGCAACCTCATCTCCCTCGCTCAGTCGCACGCCATCAGCACATCCTTCCTTGGCAGGAAACCTAGCACTAGTGGCTAAGTAGCAATGCCTTTCTCCACTCTCCTCAAGCGGCACAAAATTCAATTTCCTCATCTGCTCTTCAGGCATGTGATCCAACAATGGCGTTTTCACCGTCCCGGGATAGTCGTGGACGAAACCTACGCTTGGAGCTGTTCGAGCAACGGCCTCTAATCCGAGGGTGATGAGGGTGCTGAGATGGTCTTTTAGTGCTGGGAGCGGGACATGGAAAGCGGGAAAATCAGTGGCATCTATGGGGCCTTCCTGGGTTCCGCCTCCGACAGAAACGACTCGTCGGAGGTGGGGAGAGTGGTAGAGGAGTGGGAGGAGAGCAGTTATGAAACAGATTCGGGTGTAGTAGTTCAGCGCTGCCAGAAGATGAAGCTCTTCGGGCGTTTCTACTTCCGTTCAGCGATGTTCTGTGTTGTTTGGCTTTAGATAAGGGGAGAGTTACTGCTTCGATCGAAGACTGCTGCTCCCTGGCTGAGGAACAATAGGTTTATGGTTTTCTCCTTTTCTTTCATTTGCTGGCACACCCTGTCGACATTTTGAATGAGGCTGACGTCTGATTTAATGAAGTTATATTCCCCTGATGGATTCAGAGCTTGGCAGTCTGAGATGATGCTCTCTGCGGATTCTTGAGAACGGCTGATGATGTAGATTCTTGGTTGGAGGGTGTATTTGGTGAAACTTTTGAGGGTTATGGCGCCGATGCCAGAGGTTGCTCCAACGAAGACGGCAACTAGGCGTGAGGGGAGGTTGGTGGAGATTAGGGAGTTGGAGTGCTGGACGTGCGAGAGGGAGACCATTGTTCAATCGTGTGGGTGTTTGTGGAACTATTGCTCTGCTGGGCGTTGGCAAAACTTATCATATACAGGCAAGTTCTAGTTCATCAAGGCACTCGAGTTCAGTTCGAAGAAGGAATACGGAAGCTGCATATATAAGCCCCGGCACCCCGGTCTAAAAGGGGGGGTTCACGTGATTTTACAACTGACTGCACACTGGAACTGGTTTTCGGTGGTCTTTTTGAAGATTGGTAATGGAGGTACGAGTAAGCGCTGCATACATGGGACACCCGTCTCTTCGGCGGTGAAAAAGTTAGCCGACATTGTTCTCTTGCGCGAACGCCGAAACCACTACCTCTTCCCGATTCTTGAGAGAATAAAAGAGCATTAAAAGAGTAAGAATGTGGACGAGACTTTTGAAATATTACATGAGCTGTATTCAATGAATGGGAGATTCTTGGCTTTATTCGTTAAGAATTAATTCTAACTTTGTGATATTGTTTAAGGTGCCAAAATCGTCTACTACTTTTTCCGCCGAAGAGCGGTCCTATGCTCGTACTCGCAGGCATTTCCGCACCCGGTTCGGGCCAGCTCGCGTTACTTTGGAGGAGGACTCGGCCTTGAATGTTGTCGATGTTTTGTGCGCAGAGGAGAACATTCTGCACGGGTATTCGGTAAGCTTGTGATGCAAAGAAGGAGGCAAGGAGAACGTACAATTCTGTCTAGGACAGCCGACCAGCCTTGGCCTTTGTATTCTTTCACGGCCTGCATGAACATCTCTCGGTTCTCGGGAATAGACATCTGCTCGTTGACGGGGAGTTGGTTGCTGTTTGGTTGTGTGGCTTGAATGGTAGGCTTTTGGCGAATGTGGGATCCATGGAGTCGACATCGACGTTCGCTGTTGGGAGTTCATTACCGTTACCGGGAGTTCTAAAGCCCCTTGCTAGCGATTCTCTTTACTTGAACGTCGTATATATCTAACTTAACCACGTGCGGGTTATAGCCTTTGACCTTGACAGGAGTGTACGGCTTGTCGTACACGTCGAAGGAGGAGTGGATTCGCGTCATATCTAGGGACAAGGTCCCCTAGTCTCCAGACTGTGATTGTCGATTCGGTACCGCTACACTTATATCTCGGTATAGAGTAGACTTGATGGATTGCTCGGTAATTGGATCTTGAGAATCGACGTGTTATTACTGTGTGTTGTGTTGTGATAAAAAGGCGATTTTAAGGCCTAGCACGTTTCGTGTAATTCAAGCATGTCTTTTGAATCCCGCTAAACATGACTTGAGCTACTGTTACCAATCATCTCGCGTACTTATGAATTGTATCTTTAAAGTGTGTCTTATTCACTCAAGCAACTCGGGTAGCTCGGTAGCAATGGTGGAAGCCGTGTTTATTTACGCCGCAAACGAGCTCGCTTCACACGTTCCCCCCCAGAAAGGAACAAGGCAAAAAGAAAAAAACACCAAAAAAAAGTTTTGATTGTAAAGGTTAGATTGTTTTTGGTGCGCGCAGGGACTCCGCAATCGCCTTCAGTTAGAGCAGAATACCGCCGCTAGGTAGCCGCTCTCCATCCAGACTCTGCTCGGACTAAGGGCTGCATAGCGAGAACTATACATATTTGACCCAAAGCCATTATGTGAGCAGAGATGCCACGGACCGACCATTGCACCATCAACTGATTACTTTACTGATTTTTGAAAAGGAATCGCTTATTCAATTATCTATATCTTAACTTTAAGCGAATGGAATTGCCGTAACATACCGCCTTCTAGGTTCTAGTGCGGAGCTTATTTTTCATTTGTGAATATCCAGAAGATTTCAAGGATACTCTCGATGGTAATTCAGATAGCCCTCATGACTAAAGGGAAGAGGAGTCGGGAATAGAGCGCCCAAGATGGCATTTGAAAGTCTGCAAAGCAGTCAAAACACTTGATCAGAAAACAAGGTGATTACGTCGATCGATATTGCAAAGACGTCGAAGAGGAGCACTAAAACTTGAATATTCTAAATGATGTGTGCATATTAAAGCATTTCAAGAGCCAAGGTTGCTAATGGTTTGCTAGAAGAAGGGTGCGATGAAAAAGGGGGTTGGTTTACTGAATCCTTGCCTGAGGACTGCACGTCACAGCACGAAAACAATTCTTCACAAGGAGTTTCGACGACGAACTATCAGATGCTTTGAAGCAGAAGCGCTCAACTTAATGATTTCATTAATTTCCGAACTTTCTAGAAATGGAAGAAAGTGCGTGGTATGTTGCGAGGAAAACAGCAGAGCGGCTAAAGGTCACGTACGCGACAACCTGGCCGGTCCCCCAAAAGTTGAAAGGATTCATGTTAAACAAGAGCTGTTGTTGCGCTCGAGGGTACTGGAACTCGGATTCCTCCACTATAATACTCAGCTGCAATGATATTCTCAAGTTTTGTGATGGGTGCAAAGTCCAGGGGCCCTGTCTAGGTGACGGATCCTGGCGCGGAGATGTCGCTGATCTTTTCTGTGACCGAGGTGAGGAGGGAGGTGGTCTCGCCGTTTTCGTTCAGCTAGAATTGTGCGGCGATGACGGCGATTTGTCCATTTGATACAGTGAGTACAATGCAGTTTCCTAGAAGAGAATGCGTACAGTACGTGTTGCTTCGTGAACCAAGTGCATCTCCAATGGGAAGTATTCTCCATCCACGGTATGTTCGCTAGGAGTATAGAAATAGAATTCCTTGAGGTCGAAACTAGTACCAATTAGCTGACATCCACTAGAGTACAGTCAGCCTTGGTCATCCGGCCAGGAAGGCCGTACTGCGTGGAAACTCGCTGATTTGCCTTGGAAGGTTTTTTTGAGTGCTGTGCTGTGGATTTATCAGCTTTTTCTTGAAATCTCTGAACTATCTGAAGGTGGCAACCAAAAGGTACTGTATGCTTTTCCCTGAAAAATAACCGACGGAAAAGGGGGTACTAACTTGGTCACGTGAGCAAAGTACAGGATCATTTAACAGAGTCGTTCTTTTCATCTTCCAATTGTTAGTAAAATTAACTTCTTCACGAAAGCATGAAGGTTCTACTAATAGATTTGAAGCCACTGCCCCCCTAAGCATGCAATTCTATGGGACCTCGTTGAGGTGCCGCTGAAAGCTGAACAAGATAGTATATCGCAAAAACTCAAGAGTCGGAAATTTACTGCACTGATTGTTGCGTGCTGAATGGGAAAGTGCTTTTAGATATTGAATACATTAATTGGAAATTGGCTCAAGATCTACCGTGCGCGTTGCTCAATGAGGTCATCCCGGTCCCGTCCCAAAAAGGGGGGAATTTGGTCGTGAAAATAAGCGAAAAGCAAGACCTACTCATCTCGCCCACAACTTCAACTTCAAACCATTTTAGCCAACGCTACGTCCCTCCCTCCTGCTTCCTCCACAAGGAAATTGAGACCCAAAGATGGACATCCAAACAACCGCCTGTCAATGTGCGACTGGCACGTGCAATCATCAAGAGCGACCGCTCCTCACCTTCTTTGATCTACCTCCCGAGCTCCGCCAGCAAATATACTCACTCGCCATCATCTCGCCACCCCTGATACACGTCGATGTCTGCAACTCAATAGCAGACCCGGAGCTCGAAGTCATCTCCTTCAAGTTCCTCGAGTTGGGGCGCCACTCCGAGTCCCGAGACATCAGCTTGCTCTTGCTCTTGGTCTGCAAAGAATCCAACGCCGTCTACAAGAAGATCTGCTATGCCTATTTGCCTGCCCGCAGGAGGAGTATTATTCGATTTGACCCTACCGCTACCACGATATTCATCACGAATTTCCTCGCCTTTATCAGAGATCCGGATCTCGCTTATGGTATTGAGAAGGGGTGGAGGAGACAGCAGTGGGTGAGGGAGATCAGAAAGATTGGTGCTCCGAATAGCTGCTTTGAGTTTATGTACGTCCACTATAATCCGGGGGATGTAGGGCTGAGTGTGAAGGATTTGGGGCAACTGTTTGAGATGTTCGAGAACTTGGAGGAGTGCGTTTCTTTTCATGATCATCCGCACTACTTCCCTGAGGCGGCGGTACAGCCTAGGCCGTGGCATGAGCTCCTAGGGCACTCAAGGGCAGAGATCGACTTCGATATGTATAATGCCAGTTTGGCCTTCTCGGTTCGGGTGTTGTTTGAGGAGTATCGGGACAAGTACAACGCGAGCTTTAAGGTTCCCAGGATTGAGGTGAAGGCTCATCATTGCCAATCTGATAGAGAACGGCAGATTTTGTAAGCTTAAGTCAGAAACTTTGCTGGCACGCTGGTCTTGTTGAGGGCTGCTGTAGATATAGAACAGATCTTACATGAATTGTCAAGTTATACAGTTTTCGCAAGACAAAATTGACATCCGTTGGTCTCCCTAAATTTTAAAACGGCCTCTAATCGGGATGCCAGACCTCCACCTTCCATTCCAGATACTCGAAACACCACCAAGCTCCCGGAAATGCACGCGCCCCCGCTATAAACTACCATTTACACCACAGGCTCAGCAAAAATATTCACCTGTTCAAAGTAAATGTACCGAAATTGCTTCCAAAGTTCCGTTACTTTCTTCCCACTCTCAAACAACAAAAAATTCTCATCCGGGACCTCCAGGTAGCTCGACGGTAACCTCACAACCCAGAACTCATTACCCTTCATCTCCTCCCCCTCAAACCCAAGCTTGTATTCACGCACATCAGCTCTGTTGCTCACCTTGATATGAAACCGCGGAAGTATGGCTTGGGATTTATCCGCGTACTTGGCTTCGATGAAGCGGACTTTTCCTGGGAGTTGGCGGTTGAACATTGCGAACGGGAGCCAGCCTAGTGTGTTAAGCGTCCCGTTTACTTGGGACTGTAGATTCATTTCGGGGTTTAAGCTGAATAGGGAGGCATTTATTCCAGAAGCGTCGAAACCTAGGGCTTTCACGACTTCGTAGGTTTTTGGATGGATCCAGCGCTCGGATGGGAGCAGGTCGGGTTTGATGTAGACGCTCGAGTCGTTTCGGAAGTGAATTCTGAGCTTGAAGTGTGCTGGAGTAGTGGGGATTTGCTCCATTACGGTGTTTGTCTAGAAGTAGTTAGTCTTTGATGTTAAGAGGCTGTTAGTGATTGCTTACAACTGTTGCTATTGTACTCGTTACGGGCATGATTCCCTGACATGAACATACCGAACTCCATTGCTTTGTGAAGAGCGTTCCACTTTGCCATGCGGGTTCCACGCAAGCCGGGAAGGAGAGAGGACTCTTGGGGAGATGAGTCGGGATTGCTGTGAAGAGTCCATCGGTTCCTGTCTGTATTGCTTCGCTCCAAGTGGAGATTTTATAGTTGTGGTCTCCATTGTTTGCAAATGCCGTAATGGTTGTCTGGAGTGTCGAGGTCACCACTGTGCTCCCGACGGCCGTGCTTAGGAAGCTGGAACAGTGGGCGGTGAACTGGTCTTTCACTACTTTTCCTTCTCCGTTTAGCCACTGGGCGCAACTATCCATGCAGGATCCTCGACGAACAAGATCAGTCGGAGCAGGCGCTGAGTGCCCCACGAGAGTCCGTACATTGCCATTGGGAGTTGGACTTGGTGTATCATGACTGTGAGTTACAGCTACGCCAATTACCAAAGTGCAGAGGACCTTCTTGAGAATAGAAAACATATTGAACGTGTCGCAGGGCCGTAATGAGATTCAGGAAACACTTAGAATGTCCTGGGGATCATGGGACATTCAAGTTCATATTTTCCAGGTATATATCAAACAATATCAAGAAGTTTAACAGGACATTTCCTAGAAACCTTAGCTTAATCGTACCCTGAGAATACCATGGTCCGCGTTTTCCCAAACCCGGGCCCTAAGAACGGCTTTAAGGGAAATTCGGGTAGATTGTGATAGCGGTAACATAAGTATTTTTGGTGTTCCAAGTCGACACTAGCCGTCATCTGCATCAGAGAGAGAAAAGGAAAGAAAAGACTGCAAGCTAAGATTCATCCCGCAGATCAATTTGAAGTAGATTTCAGTTGTACAACAATGAGGAAGAATATCCAAAGGAGCCAAATTCAAGTTCAATGTACAGAACTGGACTAAACGATTGGCAACACTCGCCAACGCCTGGCTCCAAAAGTCTTAGCATGTGGCATACAAGTTGAAAAACAATAGCAACAAGCGAGGCCTTCTTCGAAATGTCCTAGGAATTAAAGTGTAAGGAACCCGCTAATATATCTAGTCTCTCACCCAATGCGCCATCTACTTCTTTCATTTCCGGTCATACACAAGTCTAACCTTCAACGCCGTATCGCCCTTCGTAATCACCACCCTCCGCGTGTAATATCTCTGCCCATCAATAATAGCGAACCCCCAAATCTGCTCCCCAGTCCACTCCTTCTCCTCATTCACTACAAAACTCTCAACGTGCCTCTCGCCATTAGGACCACCATTCTCCTCCTCGCCCTCCAGCCAACCCTCCTTCAAGAAAGAATCGGTAATCTCGGGGCTATCGATTGTGATCCAGCGGGACTTGCCCTTCAGGTTGCCGAAAATGTGGTCGTTGTGCGAGCGCTCGGTCCAGTCGAGCTCGCGGAGTTCGGTGGTGCCTTTGATGCCGCCCGTGGCGGTTTGTTCGATGTCGATGTGTGTGTGCCCATCCTCGGAGGTGTATTGCTTGCAGTGTAGAGTGACGGTGGCGAAGGAAATGGCTTTGCGAGTCAACCAGCTAATGCCTTGGAGGGCGAGGACGGCGTCGGTGTCGTCCGAGAGGGTCTTGTTCTGCGGGGGGTTTAGGCTACTGATTGGGATGTAGGAATTTGAATGGGAGGTGGAAAATGTGAGGGAAACTTACCATGACCCAATCGCCAGTCAGGTCTCTGATGGTAACTTCTGGTGGTGCTGCCATTGTTGCGATGTGTTGTTGTAAACGCTGGTTGTTTCGTGGGGTAGCTCTATCGTGATGCTAAGGGACTAAATGAATGCCAATTGATTGTGTTGGGTTGGAGAAAGTTGGCGGAGGATACAGGAGAATGCTGGGTATTTATTGGCAGGTTGATCGTCACCTTTAAGTAGATCAGAATGGCAGTGGCACCTTCCCCTCGTCGTCGGTGGGTATGCCGAGGTGATGTAAGGTAGCGAGAAATAGCTCTTGGTAGCATGTGTTATATCGTCGTCGCCGCTGCAGCCAGGAAGGGCAAGCTGCCCCGTCTGTGCCCCATTTATGCCCCGTTTTAATGCTGTTTTAGGGCGAGGCTGTGGTGACTATCAAGCCAATTTCTACTGGCCGTCAGCAGCTGGGGTGGGGAATCCCTGCGACTCCGAACAGCGGGAGAAAAAAGATCGGGGGCTTTTCTGCAGCTCTACCTCAAAGGGTAACCACTTCGTCTGCAACACCAAGGTGAGCACCCACGCTTCTCCTCATCAACGGGAGAGCCACAACAGTTGGAGGCCCGGTTCATTTTGTTTCAATTGAGCTTGCCCTGCGAGGATCTGCAAAGATGCTTCCACACATGGGGCGAGGAGCTCTCACCGCGAGAACAGCTGGAAAATATATGTGAGTCAACAACCTCTCTCAATAAACAAAACTAAACTTCTCAGTCGCGGGATCTCGTCCTCTTCCTCCCGCCGATCGTCGCAAAATGACGAACCAAGGCAGCTTAATAAAATCTCTGCTACCATTACCCAGCCGAAATCCCAGGGAGCGTCCCAAGCTATGCTCTACGCCACTGGCATGACTGAAGAATCACTGAACAAGGCACAAGTCGGGATCTCGTCAGTGTGGTACACAGGAAACCCCTGCAATATGCATCTCCTGGATCTCAACCATCGAGTGAAGGAGGGTGTTGAGCGGGCGGGCTTGGTTGGATACCAATTTAACACCATCGGGGTCTCGGACGGCATGTCAATGGGCACAAAAGGAATGAGATATTCTCTGCAGTCCAGAGATTTGATCGCAGATTCCATTGAGACTGTGATGGGCGGTCAATGGTACGACGCCAACATCTCGATCCCAGGATGCGACAAGAATATGCCCGGTGTCATTATGGCCATGGGCAGAGTCAATCGCCCAAGTTTGATGGTTTATGGTGGATCAATCAAACCGGGATGCTCTGTCACGCAAAACAATGCAGACATTGACATTGTCTCGGCATTCCAGGCGTATGGGCAGTTCATTACCGGAGAGATCTCCGAGGAGACCAGATTCGATATTATCAGACATGCGTGTCCTGGTGAAGGAGCTTGTGGTGGCATGTATACTGCCAACACCATGGCTACCGCCATCGAGGTTATGGGCATGTCACTTCCTGGATCTTCGTCTAACCCTGCGGCATCGCAGGCCAAGTACATGGAATGTCTCGCCGCAGGAGGAGCAATCAGGAAACTGTTGGAGGAAGATATCAAACCAAGAGATATCATGACAAGAACAGCTTTCGAGAACGCCATGATTGTCGTAAACATCACCGGTGGCTCAACGAACGCTGTTTTGCATCTCATCGCCATCGCTGATAGCGTCGGCATCAAGCTTACTATCGAAGACTTCCAAGCTGTCTCCGATCGCATTCCTTTCATCGCAGACCTCAAGCCATCTGGCAAATATGTCATGTACGATCTTTACAATATTGGCGGAACCCCTGCACTCCTCAAATTCCTGCTCAAAGAAGGTATCATCGATGGCTCAGGAATGACCGTCACTGGCAAGACCCTCGCCGAGAACCTTGAGAATGTTCCCGATTTCCCAGCCGACCAACAGATCATCCGTCCCTTGTCGAATCCTATCAAGAAGACAGGACACATCCAGATCCTGCGCGGCTCCCTGGCACCCGGTGGATCCGTAGGAAAGATCACAGGGAAGGAAGGATTGAGATTCGTTGGTAAAGCGAAATGCTACGATGCTGAGGATGACTTCATCGCCGCTCTGGAACGTGGCGAGATCAAGAAGGGCGAGAAAACAGTCGTAGTGATCCGTTACGAGGGTCCTAAAGGTGGACCCGGTATGCCGGAGATGCTGAAGCCCTCATCCGCAATCATGGGCGCAGGTCTCGGCCAAGACGTCGCTTTGATCACCGATGGCCGCTTCAGCGGTGGAAGCCACGGTTTCTTGATCGGACACATCGTTCCTGAAGCGCAGGAGGGAGGCCCTATCGGACTCGTAAGGGATGGAGACGAGGTTGTCATTGATGCGGAGAAGAGGGTGCTGGACCTTAATGTGCCTGAGGAGGAACTAGTGAAGCGGAGAAAGGAGTTCGTGCCCAAGCCATTGAAGTACAGGAAGGGCACGTTGGCGAAGTACGCCAGGTTGGTCAGTGATGCTAGTCATGGGTGTATCACGGACGGTGAGATCGTCGAGGCTTAAACCCCTCCTAAACCCGTTTTCGAAAACCGCAAAATTTGGAATGTAAATATGGCAAAATTGATAATGCATGGTGAATATCGAATGGACAAAAGCTCTTCCTCGTCTCAGAAATTCAAGATTTTCGCTGAGATGAGTTTGGTGTTTCGGTTTGAATTGCTTGAAGCAGTCGAGCTAAGCGAGGTTGATGTTTCTCCCCTTTTCGCTCGGCTCGCTTACTGGTCACTGACGTGCTGACTCGAGTCTCCTGACTCGAAGCAGGAAATCTAAACCAATGGGGACTCAACCATGAAATTCAAGTATCTATGGATGGGGTGACTACACTTGCCTCTGTCAATGAGGGAGAGCTCGTTGGAAGAACGTGTTTTCTACAAAAGGCTTTAATTGAAGCTGGAGTGGTGGAAGGTTTTCTAGTTCTGCCGGAAGGGGATGTATACTGTAAAGTATCATAAATGGTATTGGGAGGTTGAGTAGTGTGGTGAGAATCTTGAGAGTGCGAGATGTTGACAGCAAGCGAAGTGGTGACGATGGTTGTTGTCCGCTATGCAGATTTTTTGCATCCTAGGTAACTGATATTGGAAACTGGTTACTTTGTAACCTGTACGTAGGAAAAATAGATGGTCATTGGTCTTAGTAGAAAGGTCTAGAGGCAATTCGCCTTGCTCTTCATGGTATTGAAAGTTTGCCACTTACCTATTATTCACAGATTCCATCCCTCACACTATCCTAACCTCAGATATCGTCAAGAACTCCGCCCCATCCACAAAGTGCACCACTCCGATTCTTTTATAAGGGTCGCCCAATTTATCCTGGGTCAGCACTAATCCATACACCTCTGTAATTCTCAACAGGGACACAGATCTCCCAACCCCGGGCCACTCAATATCAAAAATCCCGTGTCCGTATTTTCTCTGCTCGTCATACTCCGCTAACCCTAGGATAGGGACGACGTCAATGGGCACAAAATTTGGTTGATATGGCCAGTATAGACTCTTGTTCCCGACCATGGCCCTTATGAACGGCGCCTTCATAGTAAGACATCCATCTTTGACTTGGCCGTATGGATCGGGTCCCTGTAAAGTTGTGGCTATAGAAACAATCTCAGGGTAGATCTTCCTCCCGAGAGTTTGTTTGCAAAGAAAGTTGGATATTGGTGATTCGACGGAGGCCCATGACCAAGAAGGAGCGCGGTACTCGGCGGGACGAGTGGATTTGTGTTGCGGATGAGGGAACGTCTCCTCTTCATAGGGACTCCAGAGCAGCGCTTGCGGCAAATTTTTCTCCCACAGACCTGCATGATACGAGCAGTTGAGGAAACCTCCCACTATACGAGCCATGCCAGTTATCGCGACGAGCTTATCTTGTGGGAAGGTTAGCGAGCGGGATGTACAGTCTGTTACCGCTTGGTACCATGTGCTCGTCAATGCTTTAGTTTTGTTGTCCTCGGTTTGGAAAAGGGAGGAGGCAGAGTAAAGGCGAGAAAGGAAGGAGTTTCGCTCTTCGCGGGCAGCAGCTTCCGGGACGATTCGACTTTCGAGGAGGCCATGCTTGAGGCATGTGTACGACATCTGGAGGCGATCGAATGTTAACAATCGGCGGCTTAATCGTGATTCTTGGAAGCACCAGGCTCGTCTGTCGAGGTAGTTTGTTTCTTCGTCTTCAACACCGAGTGAGAGAGGAAGATCAAGGATGAGTGTGCCCGATTTGAGTAGGAGGCTGCAGGCCATTGATTTTTGGGTCCATGCTCGTTGGACAAATATTCCGCCGCGAGAGTCTTCCGTGGAAGCAGCCGCGACGGTTACGTAGGCAGACTGGTAAATGGAAGGCATGTTTGCAGATTCGCATTCCCAGTCCGAAACCGAATTTTGGATTATGCATAAAGAATCTATCCAGAGGTATCGTAGACCGAGAAATCTTGTAAGCTTAACAGCATCTTGGAAGGTCGCTGGAAGAGATTCTAACGGTATTCCGGCTCTGAATGACTGGAGGTTTTCTTCGAGGAGGGTAAGGATCTGTCCAGGTCCGCGAGGCCAACGGTGACTAAGTGCGAGCCATTTGCCTTTCTTATTTCTTGCTGAATCAAGGAAAATTGAGCCTGGATCTGGACCTCCGACATCGATTACTCGAGTTGGTAGAGGTGGGTTTTCATCGTCATCAGACCATCGGCATTCAGGATGGGCTTGGAAGCACGTAGCAATCCATTCTTTGGCAAGATCCAGGGTCTGTGGTGTACCTCCCTGTGTGGGCACCAACCTCCCTGCAACCAAGTTGGCAATCCCTTCGTCTGAAATTTTCGAATTAGTCTCATAAGCAAAACAAGCCTGATCTCGAGGTTGGAAGGAACGTGCTTACTTGGAGATGTTGCAATCCTTAGGTGGCCAGAAGATATTGTCCGCAATGCATACCCTGCCCTGTCCGTCTGAAGAAACAGCGCAAAATCCCCAAAACTGTCCTTTCATAGCGTATTGTTCTCTGATCCGTATCACTTGAGTCCAAAATCCGAAATAGCCTGTGCTCATCTCCTCCTGAATCATAGAGAGAATCTCAGCTAGAGGAATATCCTCGGGAAGATTCAGAGATCTGACTCTTGTCATGTATATTTTTGTCACACTGGAGTACCAGGCAGTCCGGGATGGAGGAAGAAGTCCAGAATGCGGATTTTCCAGATAAATCTTCCATTCTTGAAGCGGAACATTCTCGTTTAACCCACCTTCAAAGACGACTTTTCTCACTAACCCCCATAAGGACCATTCCAGGCAACGGGGGACTGCCTTGACGATCAATGCACATAGTGGGCATACAGCACTACATTCTAGCAAGCTGATCAGATCAGAGTGGTGATAGATATGAGACGCGCCCTCCTTGTCTGTGTCACGGGCAGCCCTGGACGAGTCGTCGAAGACTGATGTAAGGTTTGCGCAAGCTTTACATAGTATTCGCTTGGTTGGCTCTTGCTTAGTTCTGCGGAATGAGTTCAAGAATGCGGTCTTGGTTGATGAAGGAGTCTCAGCTAGTGAGGGAATCCTAGGTACATCGCTCGGGGCGGTCTTGCTGGATGTGCCCTTCGAGCTGGAGCTCGTTGCCCGCTTCCGCCAGCTGGGCACCAGCCGATTGCTGATCTTGGAAGTGCTGGACTCTCCGCTCATTCTGACTAGGCGAGCAACAGGATCAGGCTGGGCTGGTTCTTCAATTCTCCCCGGTTAGTGAGGTGTGAAGCAGTGTCATTTGAGCTCACGTGCTTAGCTCCACGTGATCAAATGGCAGCTTACCAAGCATATAGGTGCTAATAAACAACTAAGAACCAGTTCTTGGTTACGTAACCTTTTGTCGGGATTATGGCGCAACGGTGGTTATTAGCACCGGAATCGACAGCAGCTGCAATGAGAATCAGGTGAGGGTCGACGAGGCTGGAGAAAGTCAGACATTTTATGCAGGCAGGCTGCACCTTCTGGGCAGGCGCAGTGGCGGAAATAGTACCCCATCACTGGCCACAGTAAGCGAGGAAGATCTTCTCCCCCCTTTCCCACTTCTCATGCTGCCTCGCTAAATCACATGGAGTGATGAACACGGTGCGAATATCCCTAGACATTCCCCAGACCCTAAACTGCATCCTCGTTATTTAGCAACTTAGTCAGAAATATTGAAGCAACCGAGGATGTCATCGCATTTTCAAAGGGCTGATCTACAGGGGTTGAGAGTCTTCCACATCTTCCTCAACGCCATGTTTTGAGATGCCCAGTACGAGTGACACAGTGTATTGAAAGATCTCAAGTTCTCCTCACTGTCACTTTCCTGTACTGCTTTGCATTAGTAGAGGTCTAAGGTAACACCCCCCCCAACCGGCCACCTCGCTTAGCTCATACCACTATACTTAGAACCACTATAACTTTTCTATTCTTTGACTATTATATAATCTATTTCAGAGGTATTATCTTTATCTAATTCAGTGTCTTCCTTATTAATTTGGTGATCTCTAGCCTCTAGTTAAGCCTTTCTAATTGTCTTAATCCCTGTAAATTTGGAATTTGGACTAGTCTATATTTTATACTATTTCCTTGATTCTAATTATAATATTCTAGTTTCTAATTATTTAATCCGAAACTTATACTATATAATACGAAAATCCTTTTTATCTAAACCCTTTATAACCTTTCTGAAAAGAATTCTATAGATTATAGAATTAGTATCTCCAAGTCTTGTAATCTGACAAATCTACTCTCTTAGTTCTTTATCTCTATTAGGGATTTCCTAATAAATAAAAGAGCTATTAATATTCCAGTGTAATACTAGTTCCTCCTTTAAAGTTTTAGGAATCCGTTAAACTTGTTTATTACTATTTTCAAGTAATAATTAGTTTATTAGGGATTTAGATATATTAATCGGTTATAATCCTGAAACTCGTTATTCTACTTTAATATTAGATAAAATTAAACTATTTATTCGGGCTTTCTAATAATAAACTAAAAATTTTTACTTTCTAATAGGTATAGAATTATTTAAAAGAAATAAAAAACCAAGTTACTTTTAGTAAATATACTTTAAGGGAGTGAAAATTAATAAATCCAGTAATTAAAGTATATATAAGATATATATAAGTAAAAATAAAAGATATATATTATAAGAAAAGTACTTCTATATAAATTCTGTTATTTCGTGACTTCTGTAATTGTCTAGAATAAGTAATCGAGTCTCTGATAGGTCACGTGAAGTTATCTGGAGGATGAATACTTTTTGTAACCATTCCAAAACAGTTATATTAATAGTCCAGCCGTTTTCAATTATAGTAAACTCCCAGTCTTTGTAATCCTTTAGAATAATCGGAAACCACTACTATTATACTCCTTTACCTTTAAATATTAAGAGTGGATATAGTACTTTCCTTATTACAGAGATATACTCAATAAATAATATCCAGGTCTTAGAACCGGACTGTTTCTTCTGAATTTTCTGGCAATCCACACTCCCAATTACTAAGCTATTCTCTCCTTGGCCTTCTATAATACTAGCTTTATCTATATTCTAACGATTTTCAGGCTTAATAGCTTTAATCGAGAGGACCTCTAGTTTTTAGAACTATAACTTAATTATTTCAAATATAGTACTATTTATATATATATAATCGATCCGAAAATACCTTTTTGTCTTGAGAATAGGATTTTGTTAAATAAAGCCGGCTATCCACCGCTTTCCAAGTGGTATTATATCTTTTCTAGTAGCTAAAATCCGTCCAGCAAGAGCTCTGATTTGTATATATATAGGGCTTCGGTCTAGGGCTTCCTGGACGAGAACCCAGTCTGTAAGTCTCTATTACTGAACCGGTAAAAGCCTCTGAAAGGGTTCACTAGCTTCTTTTCGAGAAACGCTACCTTTTATCCGGTCCTGAATCGTACCCCTTGGAACTCCCCAATCCAGACAAGCCTTGCGCACGGACCGCCCATTTCCCACGTCTACAAGTGCTCTCTGAATATCGTCTTCAGTATATGAGGGCTTCATAGCCGGTTCTAAGCGTGTACAAAATTTAGAATCGATTTATTAGAAGTTCATAAAATAATTAAATCTTTAAGTGGGAGGGTGTGTGGGAGCGGTGAGCTAAGCGAGGTGGCCGGTTGGGGGGGGTGTTACCTTATCTATTGATTTTCAACCCATGTGACGAACAGCGAGACCGGAAAGTAACAGCGGACGAAAGGTTGAAACCAGAACCTAAATGACGTTTCTTTCATACTAGAGAATTCAGAGTCTTTCCAGTCCCTTATGTGTACTTTTCGATGCTGGACTTGGATGCACTCGATGATCTTTCTTATTTCTTTCCTTGAGTGAAGGACATTTATTCAGCAGAATGCAAGACGCAGAATCTCATCCTATTTTATTAACTTATCAAGGAAACTAGGGTGGAGAATGGTTTCTCTGGGCGTAGATAGATCAAGGATAGAACGCCAAAACCAAATTAAGTATCACCTTTTTGTTGAGTTCAACATCCCGGCTGCCTTGGCCACAAAGTTCGCTGCCTCTGTGGCGTTTTGCGAGTAATGTCCAGCTCTTAGTCAGAGAAATCTCCTGCGTAATGCAAGAATACTTACGGTAAGATGGGGTTCCAAAACCTGATCATCATGTTGGCAGATGTTGTCTCCAGTATGGCAAATAACCAGCGTCTTCGCAGCAGAGATGCCTGCAACAGACGTTCCATTGTTTGGATCACCGAAAATGACCACTAAATGCCCGTTTAACATCAGCCCAGTGTCCCCTCAAAATGAAACAAGACAAGGGAGAAAGGATCGTACCGGAGCTGACCGCCGCGGCAGTAGAAGCGTTCAACATTTTCGCCGCGTTATGCACTAGCTCGGCTGTATCCACTGACCACCACTTTTGAGTTCGGACATTGGCTTGTAGCTTGACTGACGAGTTGTGCCATTAGTGTGCTGCCGTTCGCGTCCCCGCCAGCGAGAAACCCTTGCACACTGGCAGGGTAATCGACTCCTTGCACGGCAATGTTATTTGTTCCTACCACATTTGCGAGGGCTGCAAAGAACTGGGGCCCTGTGAGTGTACCCACATTGCCTTGTTCTGTGGTCTGTGGGATAGGATTTTAATGGTGTTGTAAGAAGGAAATATTTGGGGGCAAACTCACACCCCGTGCAAAGACGACAGTTATCGCTTTACAGCCAGTTCCCGCGGTTAAGCCATTCTCGGTCGTTGAGGTGCCCAATGTCCCTGTGCTGTTTGAAACGCTTTCGACGGCTTGAAAGATGTTTCCGTGGCTGATGCCCACGTGTTAGCAAAAGGCTTGCTAGTTATCACGCGTTTGGATTCGAGTAGCTCGGTACAAAATCAATCTTCTAGTCCTTTGAAACACTCGGTGGAAGAGTCCGAGACGACGCTCCTCGGCATCAGCCAGCAACGAGATGATGAGACCGAGGCTTCTGTTTTGTCCGTCCTCTATCTCTTGACCATTTTTGGGAATGATGTGAATGAAGGGGTCGCAGATTCATGAAGTTTAGGACGATTGGGTTGCTGCGCGGGAGACTGCGCGCACACCATCATGATTAGGCCGAAAGCCTTTGCCAAACTGCAAATGAGGATAATCCTCCTCAGTTTTTGAAGAAACGCCTCGTCAATTGAATAGAACTGTGAATAAATCCACCTGATTGTATAATCATGAGCATACGGCCACGTCTATCGTCGTCACTTAGCCGATGAGAGCAGTAGCTTTCTCCACACGTGTGATACACCTTGTGACCTTCATCTCTAAGAACGGATATTTAGAAAGTTGACAGACCATCAATATGAGAAGCAGGCCAGCTCGACAAACCCAGAAAAGTTAGCCCTATTGCGCGAAACGCGAAAAGCGTTAATTCACAACCAGACAAGCCAGAATGGCCAGGAGTGAAAGTGGGTGAGAGTGAACGAAGAAAGATCCTTGAAAAGGAAATGATATGTGTAGGAAAATGGCTTCAGAGGGTATGTTGCCATGGCATTGACTTGAGATTTTGAGGCGTCTATAGAAAGGTCAAAAATATGAAGGTAAACCGGTTGAGTTGGGTAAGAAAAGGAGAGTAGAAATTTTGAGCACAAAGGCTAATCGAGTCCTGGCACGTGACTTTTCGAAAGACCCAATGGACGGGAGGTCTTATGTAGATTCTTCCCCTTTTTCAACCTGCACCACAAGCACCATTTGCTTAGGACTTTCCTACTCTGTGATTCGTCCTGGTACAAGGCGGTGACCCCTCCAGGATCACAAAGATACGAGTACCTAACAATCATAGTCATCCCAACTCTAACCCAACCCAACCCAACCCACATCGAGTCACCGTTTGGCCTCCCAAACCACCTGCCTGTGATTGGTCCCGTCTCAGCATTATGTTGTGAGCGACGATACGAGCCTGGTATTACGCAAGATATCAAGGCTCTGTGGCTTGACACGTCAGTCAGAGGGACCTCAGGGCTGTGCGGTGAAAGAGGTGGTTGCCGTGTGGCCGGTCAAATCCGCGACCCCCCCGATGACTTGCGGCTGAGAGCAAGCCTCATTCTCATCGGTCATCCAGATGGTTCAAAGTCACCCCACGCAATGGGTTTGGCGCACCTTGTGCAACCACAAGGCTCCGTTCCCTTGGCTGATACGCATGCGCGTCGGAGCAGCCCCCAACAATAGCCTCCAGGCTCCCACAAGATTTGTGGAGGTAGCATGTAAGTAAGGCAAACAGCATAGAGGCTCTTGACCAGTGTCTGCCTGCGTAGCTGAAGGAGCAGGGAACGCTTGGTCACCGGTGACACAGAGACCGCGAGGCTGGCGCTCACGCCGATTACTCGAGTATAATCTGAGCAATACCCCAGTGGGCATCTGTTTCCGATACATATCTCTTGCACTGCTGCCCTCCTACCTAAGTGATCCTACCTACGCAAATAATCTTGAACATCTAGCATCGCCGAGAAAATGTCTTCCGCCGTTGATACGAGCGATTCTGAGGACGGCACCAGCCCTCCAAAAGCGCCAACCTTCGACAGCAAATCGAAATCTAAGAAGAAGCGAAAATCTGTCCCACCTCAAGAGACCATCAATGGGATATGGTCCCGGTTTTCAGCGCGTAAGTTCAGCAAGGCGACGGTTATTCTTCCCTTCGCCTCTCAGTCTACGCAAAACCGCGATGCCTCCAAACCTTCGAAAGCTCCCCAACCCGAGCGAAACAACCTTCTCGTCTCCGAAGACTACGAAAGAGCCGTACAAGAATGCCGGGCAAGGGTCAAGAAGCTTATCAGAGAATGTCGGAGAGTCAATATGCGTTACCGTGATTCGGAGTTTGATATTGATTGGGACTTGAAATGGGAGAAAGGCTATTGCCTCAACAGCCTTGGAGAGAATAAATTTGAAATTGATGGACGAGCATTCTCAAACCCAACAACAAATTCTCCGAAGGCTGTGAAAAGAGTTCACGAAATATTTGATAATCCCACTTTCTTGAAGGACAAAGTATCACCTAGCGATGTCAAGCAGGGCTCTCTAGGAGACTGCTGGCTGATGGCTAGCTTGACCGCCCTAGCAAATATGGATGTTGGTATCAAACGCATATGCGTTGAATACGACACCCAAATTGGAATATACGGCTTCGTATTCCACCGAGACGGCGAGTGGATCCATGTTATCATCGACGATAAACTCTATTTGAAATCACCAGATTGGGACTCGCCTTCGGTTCAGCGTCACCTGTTGGAACAGATTGACAGAGAGGATGTGGAAAAGGAATACCGAAAAACTTACCAGACAGGATCCCAGTCTCTATTTTTTGCTCACTGTCGAGATGCAAATGAGACATGGCTACCTCTGCTAGAGAAAGCGTATGCTAAAGCGCATGGCGACTATGGAAGCTTATCTGGTGGTTGGATTGGGTACGAACAAGCCGGATCCCAGTGTTTGAATCTTGCTGACTTCTAACAGTGAAGGGGTTGAGGATCTAACTGGGGGTGTGACGACCGAGCTGCTCACATCCGATATTTTGGATATCGAGGAATTTTGGAAGAATGAAATTATGAAAGTGAACAAAGAGTTTCTCTTCGGTTGTTCGACAGGTCTTCTGGATGGGGGATATGGTAGTAGAGACGGAATCTCGGAAGGACACGCCTACGTCGTTATGGAAGCTCGAGAGCTATCAACAGGAGAAAAATTAGTTAAACTTCGTAACCCATGGGGCAAGGGCAAGAAAGGGAATTGGGAAGGAGCCTGGTCCGACGGTAGCAAGGAGTTTACCCCTGAAGCCCAACAGGAACTGAACCACAAGTTCGGGAACGACAGCGTCTTCTGGATCTCGTACAAAGACCTCTTACGAAAATATCAGCATTTCGATCGAACTCGACTCTTTATGGACTGTCCCGACTGGCGTATAACCCAGAAATGGATTAGTGTTGAGGTCCCGTGGAAGGCAGAGTTCGAGCAAAAGTTCAAAATCGTCTTGAAGAAGGAATCTCCTATCGTGCTGGTGCTAAGCCAGCTTGACGACCGCTATTTTGAGGGCTTGCAAGGACAGTACACCTTCAGATTGCAGTTTCGACTTCATGAAGCGAATTCGCCTGAAGAGGATGATTATATTGTTCGGAGTCATGGCAACTACTTGATGGAGCGGAGTGTTGTCACAGAGCTTAAGAGCTTGAAAGCTGGCACGTACACGGTGTTTGTTATGGTGGTGGCAGATCGAAATACAAGTCGACCCTCAGTGGAAGACGTTGTGAAGAAGCAATGCCGGAAAAGAATTGATAATGACAAGCTGGCTCAGGTCGGCATGTCGTATGATATTGCACATAGTAAAAGTGCGGCCTATTCGGCGTCGAAAGCAGCCTCCCGGAAAAAGCGTGACAAAGCCAGGGCTCGAGAGGCTAGAATTGCGTTGAGAAGAAAGAATTGGGAGCGGAGACAACTTAGCCGCGAGATTGTCAGGAAACAGGACAAAAAGAACCGAGAGAAGCGCGAAGAGAAAGAAGCCAAGGATGTGGCTGAGTCTAAAGCCAAGGCGGAGAAGGAGCCGAAAGACAAGGCCATTCAAACCGAGGAAGTTAAAGAAGTGACCTTTGCAAAGGAGGACAAGGGTGTCCAAACTGAAGATCGAAGCGCTTCAAGTGCCGAGTCTGACAAGACAGTCATTCCGCAAGTCTTGGAGACATCCAACGAGACCGATAAAGGAGTACAAACCGATTACTTCTCTGCGTCTGAGTCTCCCGACACCCCCGAAACTTCGAATAGCAGCTCAGTTTCCGGCTCTACAGCCTCAAGGGCCCCCGTTATTCGAATACCCTCGATGTACCCCGTTGGCCCACCTCCTCCTCCACCTCCTGCATATCGACCTGGGGGAAAAGTTTCCTTGACTACTCCACCTCGCGGAGCTTCTCAGCGCCAGCAGTATAACAATGCCACAGATGGCGAATCCAGCGCTAGTCCAATTTCCGACTTTGATGATTTGTATAGCGACGACGATCCAACATTGAAGCCCAGGACCATAAATACTACTGGAGTTGTACCCAAGTCCAAGAGCAAAGACTCCGATGACGAGGATGCACCAGACCCCTGGAATGCTATTTGCATTGTGGGTTTGAGGGTTTATAGCAAGGATGAACAACTCGAAGTCCGGATTTGTGAAGAGGGAGACGAGGAGGTTGAAAAAGAAGAAAGCTTGCAGCAAGAAGATGAAGGCAGCGAAGCTGATATAGAAGATTGTGGAGATGAGATGAAAAATAGGAAAAACGACAGCAAAAAGGGCGATGATAATGTCACAGATCCCAAGATTGATACATCAGACCAAAGCAGCCTGCCTATAAAAGGAAAGGAGGATGAGGCCCTCATCTTACTCGATGACGAGAAGAAAGCTCTTGTCCTAGGCGCAGCAGAGTTGACGGGCATCACCGAAAACAAAGTCGAGGCGGAAGCCGACAAAGCCGTAACCCCGGAAGATACATCGAAAGCGTCAGCGGGTACGGAGAAGAAAGACCAGACAGGATCTTCATGAAGCTTCTTCTGCATTAGTGGGCAGTTTTTGGGTAACTCAACTTAATTATGGCACGACTACGCTTCTCAATTTGAATGTATGTTACGAGATCATGAAGGCTGTGTAAATCATTCATTGCATCTTGCTTGATATGAGCAAATAATTCTGTATTTTCTTCATTGCAATTTTAATACCATATTTAGTCCTCGTCATCTGACAGTTCCTAAGTGAGGTACGGCCCCGAAGACCCGAGATACAAGGGGTCTTTTTGCAGCAGATAAACTTGTTGCAGCCAATTTCTCTTTTCAATCAGGTAGAGGGGTGATTTTCATGCGCATTACCACGCATGAAAGTGGCCTTTCTAGGTTTTGAATTTCTTTGTGTTCTCTCTTCTTTCTCAAAGTCCCACAACCTCATCAGACAATCCCTCCTCGCCTTCATCAGTATTAGGCACCAAGGGAGGCAAAATGGGAAATGGTAAGAAACCGGACGAAGAGGGCGCGGCATTAAAAAGATGAAAATCCACCCAGTTGCTAGCAAGACTGTACACTTAAGGATTTTGATTCATGGATGAAGACAGGAAACACGGGCTGTTGCGCAATGAACTTGGTCCTCATACCAATTCCTCTATGCAGCTTCTCCCAGAACGGCAATCTTGAAAAGCTTGAAAGGACCAGGTCTACAGAAGTCAGAGCAAGGTGGAACAGAACACCGATCCACGTGATTGTGTTGGGTCGTATAGACGGATCTTCCCCCAATGTCTAGTCCCCTATAATTTTAATACATTGATGTTCTCGCTCTTAACAGGTGACCCATACAGTCCACCTCGAAGGCGAGTTGTAGCGGATGTAGGTATTATTGGTATGTAACCTCAGCTGATTCCCAAGTTTTCAATGAAGTCGAAACGACTCCTCAAATTCAGGCGCCCAGCAACGGGTGAGATCCTCTCCGCGCAGCGCGAAAGCAGCTTCGTTGTGAGAAGCAACAGAAGTTGTCGTTAAGTAATTATGTATCTGGCGTTGGTTGAGAAGAAAGGAAGGAAATTTCAGCGACGGGAAAGAACTTTTCTGCAGAACTGAACCCCTGCACGACCCGAGCCGAGGCTGGGACTTGGCATCATCCCATCCATCCCGACCTCACGTCATTCCACCATTTCTCTCTTCCTCAAATTGTCCTCAAGGAACCGTCAAAATGCTACTATTAGGCCTCACCGGCTCGATTGCGACCGGGAAATCAACAGTCTCATCAATTCTCTCCTCTCCACCCTACTCTCTTCCCATAATCGACGCCGACATACTCGCGCGGAAAGTAGTTGAACCCGGTACACCAGGCTACAAAGCCATCCTATCGCATTTCCAATCGACAACCCCCGATCTTCTATTACCGTTCCCAGACGATCCAAAATATGACCGCAGTAAAGGAGCACCGTTGAACAGGCCTGCATTGGGGAGGAGAGTGTTTGGGGATTCGGAGGAGAGGAAGCGGGATCGTGGCGTGTTGAATGGGATTGTGCATCCAGCGGTCAGAAGGGCGATGTATAAAGCGTTACTTGCAGCGTATTTGAGGGGTTGTTGGGCGGTGGTACTGGATGTCCCACTGCTATTCGAGAGTGGGCTAGATATGTTATGTGGCACGGTTATGGTGGTTGCTGTTAGCGATCCGGTTATCCAGATGAAGAGACTGAGGGAGAGGGATTCACATTTGACTGCTGAGGATGCTGAGAACAGGGTCAAGAGCCAAGGCGATGTTAGGGAGAAAGCTAGGAGATGTCAGGAGAGGGGCAAAGGGAAAGGAGTTGTGGTTTGGAACGATGGCGATAAAGCTGCATTGAAGGCAGAGCTTGAGAGAGCTATGGCCGAGGTTTCAAGGAGTAGTCCGAGGTGGTGGGCTTGGCTGCTTCTATTGTGTCCGCCACTGGCCGGAATAGCAGGGATATGGAATTATTGGCGGAATTTGGTGATCAATAGGAGGTGGAAGGAGGTGGAGCTAAAGGCAAAGGCTAAGTTATGAGGCGTTTCATTAGCTGGTTTCCCGATACCAAGACAAACCGAGATAGGCGTTACCAGCGTGGCGTCAAGCCTGATCGATCAAAGACAGGAATTTTTTTGGTGAGCCTCATTGATATGCTTATATACCAGCTAGATCAGCATTGGTGGCATAGTAGCTTACTAGAAAGTCGGCTAATGTAACGTCTCCCCTGCCGACCTCAAGCAAATCTAAATCCCTAGTCTCAAGGCAGGCGGCTTTTTCTCATCCACATCTTTATTTTGCCTGCTGTCAGCTTTTCCCTAGATGATATACCGCTTAGCCCAAATACATATCAAGAACCAAACTTGGTAGCACCAGGTGAGACTTTTATTGAAATTCCAGATTCCATATTCTACCTTTTTCTGAATTCATGAAGAACGCCACTCAGGGAGTTGCTGGAGAATGAAAGCAACCTCATTCAGAATGTCCCAGTTCCTGATCGTAATTTAATGCTCGACCTTACAGATTACAAGAAGGCATCACAACTTGGCCATTGGGTTGACCCTCGCTCGTCGCTCCTGTAAGAAAAATATAGAAAGAGCCGGTCCTCCAGTACCATCCATCGTCCGGACCAATGACTTCAGCAAACAAGTGTATTGACCACCTGAAAAGCTACCAAAGCACAGAAAACATCCTTCAGAAGTCCTGGATTAATTTCATGGCAAGTTTCATTTCAGCAGTAATAGATATTTTTCATTGAGAGAGCTTAACTAGGCAGACTTTAGCAGGCGATACCTAATATCTGCGTGGATGTTCCTTCCGAATTCAGAAAATTCAATGCACTAGTCCGCACACGACTCTCCAAATTTATTCTTCGCTGTACCTCATCTCTTCAGACACGTTCATCCCGAATATAAATCGGACAATACAAGTTTTTTCTCCTCTGGAATTCCCCGATCCTGAGACACTGCACGTCTCTGCCAAGTAGACAATCTTCACTGTATATATTTGCGTTACTTGAAGTCGACTGCACAATCAAGTCGACTGCACAATCAAGTCGACTTGCGTCTTGATAGAACATCCAATTTCATTTTGTAAGTATGTCCCTTAACACTCGCACAAAGAAGCATCCTTCTACAACATATCCTAAATTGCCCAGCCAGGAGTCTCGCATTGACGGCTTCGAAGAAGTCTCAACAACGCATATCTAGCGCACCGGAACTCTAAGGGGGTGCAGAGAAGCAAGCGTGTCTGTAATCAAAGAAGTACCCATCCTTCACCTCCCCATTGACCTGGCTTACTCTGAGCACAATGGAAGCAGCTTTTAGAAGCGGTGCATCTATCAACCAACACCATCTTTGACCGACAGCTCTTGTTCCTCTATATTCTGCCACAGAAGTTTGGTTTCTTTTACTCGGGTGTATCGACCCCTTCCGTTGAGGAAGCTCAAGTCCCGTTTTTGTCTCAAAATTCGAGGCAGCGGCCAAGTTTCAAGTACGACCTCTGAATCACACAGGTATATTTTACTCTATTGAAGGCAACATACAAGGCCTCGGGGTATCTCGTCATCTGTATAACATCATTGACGCGTTATGTAGAACCTAGCTGATGCACGTATCTCCCAGTATTTCCTAGAACGTGATCTATAGGCGTTTCACCACTCGTCGTCCACCATGGGTTTCATGGAGTATGTCGTTGGTTCTTCATATGCTCAAATGGCGAAGGCAGCCAAACCCCGACGACGATCGCGATCTCCCTTAAGAAAATTGATTGTCCACGTCGAGACCTCAGAATCAGAATATGAAGCATCTTCATCCGACGAATCTGTGGAGACGACTTCCAATTCGAGGCCCAAGGTTGAGGCCAAGGAGGAGAAAGTGAAGAAGAAAGTTCGCTTTGCTGACGAGGACGAGAAGTTGAAGTCGAGCTTGAAAGGGGGATCTGAGCATGTGAAAGGTAAGGACGAGGATTCTGAAAGTGAAGGCGACTGCTGCAAGTGCAAAAAATCTGAGGAGAAGTCTGATAAGAAAGGCGGCAAAGGTGAAGACCAGAATTCACAAAAATCCAAGAACAAACCGGGAAAGGGTCAAAACCAGAACCAGAACCAGCAAGGTAACAATCAACAGCAAAACTCCCGGACTCAAGGTCGCAGTCAACAGCAGGGCAATTCTAATCGGCGCCCAAACCAAGCAAATTCCTCACAACCTCGTCAGATCAGTGCCAGCTTTCCAAAGGCCGCTGCAATGGGTCGAATCCTGATAGCTTCACGCGCCAGCGTTGTCCTCCGAGAGGACGTCATGGAATGCCCTTCCGATCCCCGTCCGAACGCGTTCTTCGACCCAAATACAAGTGTTCTTCGAGTCTATCATGGTCCAGTCTATGGAAATCCATATGCTACACTTGTTCCTCATGGAATGCCAATTGGAACGGGCCCTCCGCACGCCGGCCAGTACTGTCCGCCTCCCCAAGCCAGTGGTGGACCTATGTACAGCAATGGACACGGTTTCGGTGGTCCGTCGATGAGCAGTGGCAACCAGCAATGGGCTGGACATCCTCCAACTCCCCAGCAGCAACGAAACTCTCCAGCGACAATTCAGGTCAACCAGCAGAACCAAACGTCGACCGTAAATGATGGCTGGGTTACAGTCACACCCGAGCAAGCCGATAATATGGCCAAAGGTGAGATGCCAGGAGCATGGAATGATGATAACAATACATCAAACCAGAACAACTCGGGTTGGGGTGACCAGACTCAAAATTCTTCAAACAATAACGGTGGCTGGGGAGGTTCCGCTCAGAATTCAACATCAAATGACAATAATTCTGGAGGAAAGGAAAATCCAGATCCAGCAACCACTACGACCTCCGACAATAACAATACAGCAGGCTGGGGAGGGAACCAAGACTCAAACTCCGGCAACAGCGGCTGGGGATGTCAGGCTCAAAGTTCTTCTGCAAATAATACCAACTCTGGAGGTAAGGGCGATCCAGATCCAGCTGAGACTACACCCGAGAGTAACAATTCAGCAGGCGGCTGGGGATCGAACGACAATCAAGATACGGGCTCTGACAACAATAACTCATGGGGAAACCAACAGAACTCTGGCTCTAATGGTAATGGTTCATGGGGCAATCAACAGAATTCGGGCTCTCAAGACAACTCATGGGGAAATCAACAGAACTCTGGCTCTAATGGTAATGGTTCTTGGGGTAATCAACAGAATTCGGGCTCTCAAGACAACTCATGGGGAAACCAACAGAACTCTGGCTCTAATGGCAATGGTTCATGGGGCAATCAACAAAATTCGGGCTCTCGAGATAACAATAGCTCGTGGGGTAACGGGGCTCCGCCTAGCAAGCCTTGGGAGAGTAAGGGAGGTAATCACCAGTCAAACAATTCAACTTCGAGCTGGCGGAATTCTGGCGGGAACAATTCTTCCGGCGGTGCAAATGATAGCTCGGACGACAAATGGGGCCCGCCAGCGAATCCTGCACCATGGGGAGATATGTCTGCTGCTCAGAGTCAGGGTGGAAATGAGAATAATGGTGGATGGAATAATAATGGAGGTAGTGGATCTGGAGGGAAGAATGGTTGGTGTGGTAATAGCAGTGGAGGCAATGCATCTAGAGGAAATGATAACAGTGGTTGGAACAACAGTGGAGGCAACAGATCTGGAGGAAATAACGGCTGGGGTGGAGACAATACTGGTAATTCCGGGGCACCGTGGGGAACAGAGTCTGCATTGTCTGCGGGAAGTTGGGGAAATGGTGGCACTGGGCCTACAGGAGGTTCAGGCTGGTGAAGGTGCTTGATATTCCATTAGCTCTGCATTTGGGGGAGAAATTGGCTGTGGCGGGATGGCAACGATCAGGGGGAGGCGGCACTAGGTTTGACGGATCAACATTACTTTTTGGCAGACTTGCAGACGAGCCAGATTCAAGGGGTATGTAGCTTTGCTTAAAGGCCACTGTACTCCATGAAGCTGGCCACGTTCTGCTCGATAGCGTAGACTTGCTTAACCAATAAAATTTAAATCATTAAAACAAATTTCATGTAATATGTTGTCATGAGCAGCCCAGAACCTGGCCTTTTTTAAAAGCTGGCTGCCTGAATATGGCGGGGTACTCGTACCGCAGAGTCGCAATATGTCTCGTCGACCTCGAAACAAACAGCAGTTTATTCCTTCTTTGAGGAGTACATTCCTCACCTTCAAACGTCTCAGGTCTAATTTATGAAGTATCTATTTGAGTCTCTTTTACAGAGAGAGCAGACAGCGTCTGAAGCTACCCCTGTTAAAACTTGTGTATGACGTTCAGCAACCCCACTAAAATATCCTCTCAGATAAATGCCACCTTTAACATCCACGACCCAAATCTCGCTCACTACAACAGTCCTCCTCCTATTGCTCCTCCTATCTTGCTTCTTCCCAAGCTTCTTCCATCTCCTCTGGTCAATTCCTCTCGCTCTAATCTCACCATCAACGTACATACCTCACCCATCCCCCACTCACGAACCCTGCTCATCTACCAAACAAATCTCTCCTCCAGGCACCATGTCCTGGTTCCAGAAATCTATCACCCTACCGTCAAAATCCCGGGGTTCGTACTTGATTACGGACACAATACTGAAAGAGCTCCCAGAGATCAAGGAGTACAAAGTGGGCTTGTTGAATCTGTTCATCCAGCACACGAGCTGTGCGCTCAGTTTGAATGAGAATTGGGATGAGGATGTTAGGGCAGATATGAGTGATGCTCTTGATCGCATTGCACCAGAGGATAGGAAGGGGGAGCTATATAGGCACAGTGCTGAGGGACTTGATGACATGCCTGTAAGTCATTGTCAAGAATGGGAGTCTAGGGGGGGGAACGAGCTAATTGTTGATAGGCTCATATCAAAAGCGCTTTGGTAGGAGCGAGTGTTACAGTTCCGATTTCGAATGGGAAGTTGGCGACAGGCACTTGGCAAGGTATTTGGTACTTGGAATTTAGGGCCAGTAAGCATTCGAGGAAGGTGGTTGCTACGATCCAGGGGGAGAAGAAGTGACTATCTCTTTCGGCTGCGAGGCTATAATATTTTTCTTTTGCTGGAGTTGTGGAGTTGATGGGCTTGGATACACTTTACTGGCTCTGGCCATACGCATAGTACATATGAGGAACATGGAGCATAAGCCTATCGCGAAGTTTTCGATTCTCGCGACCAAATCTGCGCGGAAATACAGACAAGCGCTTCCTGGTATCTGCAGCAGAAGCACCTCCACATCTATGGTATCCGGTCCAGATATCCCAAAGCTTTTGATGCCATTCCTCTGAACGCCGTACCATGCTAAAATCAGACCATCATTCACTGAATACCATTCTCATCCTTGATGCCATCTTCCTTCATCTCCTCGTCACCTCCAGCCAGAACCTTAGTCTTGGGAACATAATCACCATCTGGTCCACCTCCAGGTGTAACAGCTACAACTTGTCCATTCTCATCGACGAACTCGAAGTTGTATCTTGAGAGGAGATGGGGGATGGCGGATAATTGGGGTCCGTAGCGGGCTGTGTTGTCGTAGAGCTCGAACAAGGGGACGGCGAGAAGCTTCATGTTCTTTGGGACGCTCAAGACCTCTGCGGATGGAATTAGCTTTGGTTCGATGTAACCTGGATAATAGCTTACTTCGTCTGGGGAGCTGAATAAAGTACAACTTCTTGCACTCCTTCGGTCTAGTGACATGCGCTGGGATGAACGGGTACATGAAAGTTTCGAAATTGGGTCTCCACCACTGCGCCAGCGTATCACCGATCTCCCACTCTTCATTGACACCCTCACCACTGAATTGCGTACCAACTGGAGCCAAGCGCTCATTCAATCGAATCTTGAAGCCTTCAATCTCGTCATCCTCGGCGTGCAGGTAGTCTCCAGGAAGCTTGAAGAAGGCGTTGGCGATTTGCAGCATCAGGATGTGGGGATGGTTATGTTCGTGGCAGACAAGAATGCCTTCGCAAGTCCGTCTCATTCCATGAGCGACATAGTGCTCTTCAAGGCGCTTGAGGCGTGCGAGGACGGAGGGGTCTTCTTCAGGCTGGGTTTCCTTGGTACCGAAGGTGTAGTTCGAGAGGGGGTAGAGGCGGATTGTTTTGGGTTGATTGCCGTTGAATGACTTGGGGAGAATCGGGGGATAGGAGGTTTGTAAGGCGGTGCTTGTGATGGTCGACATCTTGTTTGTAGTTCTCAAGATGTTTTCGGGTTCCCAGACCGAGAGGTCGAGGGCATATGGGAATCGATTCTGCCAATCGAAGGCGGTGAGACAGCCATGGGTGCAGGGGTAGGGGGAGGATAGCCTGGTGAGCCAGTAGGCGTCTTCTTCCTAATCCTAGGACGCTTGCGATGCCTAGCCATCACGAGAGAGTGTTAGGTTTTAAGAAAAGATGTTATAAAATGGATGCTACGGAAATTGGTTGCGGAGTCTCAAAACTCTTTTAATTAAGCGATGCCATCGTGAGTCGCAACCCCGTCCACCATGTAAAGACACTTCCCTACGGATGGCAGTCGCCCATCTCGACTTTTTGTTTGCGTGCATTTTAGAGCCCACTTACTCTTATCCGAGCATGACAATTGAACTCTTATGTCCCATCAAAGAGACAGCCACTAGTATGAGGACGGTATGGGCATCGTCAGACAAAAGGATGTAGTAGCATCTTGATGGCAGGATCTTATTGCTCCATATGTACATAATGCAAACCTCAACTCCATCTGGTACACGATCCCTATCTTTGGCCTAGAGCTTCATTTGAAACACGCTGCGATTCGGGTACTTCTGCCGCATCTCCTTGTGCTACCAAAGGATAGGGAGTTTCGGGTAAGGACTCGAGATGCTTCCGGTGATGCTCATTGGCCTTAAAAGTAAGTTAGCATTTTCCAGACATTGTCAAAGATGGTCATTGAGAAAGGCGTGATAGCTTGACTGCTCCTCCACCTTATAAAACAACTTACAAATGGCAGGCCACAATACGTGCACATGCAGATTTGGGGCTTGTCGGTATTTATGAATATTTTGGGATGACCTAACGGCCCGCCACCTCCATCACATTCTACGATGCGCTCGTGTGTCCATCGCACTGGTTGTTTGTGTATCAAAGCAATGGCTGCTTGGGGAGCGGGCTATAGGAGAGTCAGTAAATGTCAACTGAACCAATTTCATAGTCGAGAAAGAGGTCATTCATTCAACGTGACCCAAATATTGACAGCGATATACACACCTGAAGTTCCATAATTGTCTGTTCAAACCTAGGTCCTGTCATGGCCTGTCCCCTCGGATTCTGACTTCTCGACCATACACCCAATCGATTTGGCGCTTGCTGGACCCTTAGCTTCTCAGCATCCTCTACACTCTCCTGGATGCGTGCATCTTGATGTGGTGTCTCTATTGGAAGTTCGTTCGACTTCGAGACGTTCGGGACATTCTTCGGGGGGTTGGGGTCGTTGATCTCCTGCTTATCATTTGCAGAGAAAGCATAGGCTCGTCTCGCAGAGACCTGTGCTCTTCGAGAGAGCTGCCATATGGCTCTTGATCTGGCGGTGGAAAGCATCGTGCTGCTTCTTCAATTGCTTGTAGCGCGAGTGGAAGATAGGTCGTTGGCGGATGATGTTCAAGGGAAAAGGCTGCCTAAGGCGGCGAGATATTTAAGGTTAAAGTTTCCCAAAAATCAAGATTCAAAAACAACGCCTGACAATCACCATCCGAGCACTAAGTGCTCTTGAACAGATAAGAAAACTAATAAGAGCAGTGCAGGACCTCCCACACGATCTCTTATACTTGTCTTCAGCTTCACACTGGTCAAGATGTCGTCCGCAAGTAGCAATGCGCCGACACCAAAGTCTATGTCTTCACGACTCTTGACTATGAAATTTATGCAGAGAGCTGCTGCCTCCTCTCCGGCTGGCCCAACTATTCCAGACGAGCCTTCCCCTAAGCGCAGGAGAACAGACTCGAACAGCTCTACCCCTACGAGAATTAATGTTGACTCTTTGGCCGATCGGACTGCCGTGCAAGCCGCCCTTGCTTCCGAAGAGGCCAAACGTCAGGCGGCACTGGAGAAGCAGGCTGCCGAAGCTGGAGATACAAGATGGGTCTTGAGCTTTGAGGATCAGAAACTTGTTGCTGCGTCTTCTCCACTGGCTCTACGGGTCATTCAAGCCGGGTTCGCCAATATCGATTCATCATCCTCAGAGATCAGAATTGCCGAGGACGATCTAGAAGACAAACCGGTTATGGTGGGACGACGAAGTTTTGGGAAATTCAACAAGACTCTCGAGGTGAGATTTGACGAGATCTACAATTTTTGTCAGTTTCGTTAATGACTGCAGAAACAACAAGGACCCTCGGTCGAAGATTCCTCCGAGTCCGATTCCGAAGACAACGATGAAGGCAATGACTCCTCAGAAGATTCGAGCAGCGACTCTGATGACCCTACAAGTAGCCTGATCAGGGATTCCCGACGAGAAGCAGCAGAACGGGCACGAGCGGAGCGTAAAACCAAGAAACGTGCTGAGAAGGCTGAAGCAGAGGAGATAGCCAGGAAGAGGAGAAAGAACGACATCAACCTGAACGGACTAACCTCCTTAAGTGGACGTCAAGAAAGACCGATTCCGACTGATATCAAATGCTTCAATTGTGGTGGCAATCACTTCAAGAAGGATTGCAGAGAGAAAAAACGAGGTTACCAAGGTGGAGATGATGGCCCTCCACGAAAAGCCCGCAAGGCGCAATAATGTCTCAACCACTGCACTGCATCACTGGAGAATCCAGCTTAGCAAAGTAGCGGCTCCATCCCTTTGAGACTTCCAGACCTCGGCACTCAGCCGACATGTCTGCAACAGGAGACGCGTGATTCGTACTGTACAGAGACTTTCTGAGAATCAAAATCATTAATGATTGAAGATAGGCTAGGGTACTTAGTTCCTCCCAAGTCTTGAATCCCATGCGCAACATTCTATTGATCAGCTATGAATTTCACTGCCCCTTTCTGCCATTTGTCACATTTTGCAGGTTGAAATCAATGTCAGTTCTCTGCAGACTGGTCTCATACAAGTACAAAACCTTGGGCACCCGCATTTCTTGTCTCATCCACTAGTATGTGTCTTTCTCTCAGCTTGCGCTTTCCTCTTCTTGGAAGCGTCCATCAGAACAGGAATGGTTGCAATAACGCTGAGAGCAGCCAATACCCATGCAATAATTTCGATGATCTTCAGCTCATGGCATTCCGTCAGACCACCCTTAACACCACCTACGCCTTGGCGGCAGAGAATGATACCCCACATCGAGTGAATGAGGACGCCTGATACAACCCAGAGGATGGTTGAAATGGCCAGGAATATCTGTTCTACGTCAGTTGATTCGATATGGCAACGAACATGAATAACATACCGTGTGAAACATCGAATGGAAGACTTTCTGCGCGCAATGCAATCCCATGTACACAGCAGACAACGCAATCATCCGCGCGCTCGAGAAGATTAGGAAACCGAGACGATATTTCTCAGTCCTCGAGGCCCAAGTATGGGTCTTTTGTAGATACTGGAAGGAGTCGATGGTGAAGTACAATTCCGCAATCGACAACAGGAACATGATTCCGAAGAAGACTCTAGACCTTGTTAGCGCCTCCTCGTTTCGAAGTGTTACATGTACTTACGGTATGTGTGCTTGTCTTGCGTACTTACCATTGCGTTTGGTTGGATGCGTGTTCCTAGCCGAATGAGAAGAACGAGAGTGACCAAACATCTCTAGGATTTGAGGTGCTGTTGCTAGTGTATTTGTCAAAAATGCTGATTTTGAAATGAGAAAAAGTTGTGCTTAAGTTTTGCTTCCGGTTCGCAGCAGGCGATCCTGCCCCTTTATATATACTTCTACCCAAATCCCAATTGCTTGGCACTATTCCGATACCTGCCATAAAACCCCAAAAGGCCAGAAAGAGCAAGCCACATGCCCAAATACAAGTATCTACCCCAGCTCCCACTAGCCTAGCTCCCGAGATCCAAGCCCTATTGCGATCTCATTTGCGGGAAAATTGACAAATGACGTCGGGTTTGGTGTTTTGGGTACTGCCTTGGTGTTTACCCCTGTTCCTTTTGACGCGGGGTCCTGTACCCCTGCTGTGGCTGGAGTTGAGATCTCGCTTCCTTCGTAACACCAGATCTTCCGCTGTCATACGACACTAAAGATTTTCCCTGTTCTAGAGAAACTCTTTACTTGCAGTCACCTGCTGAATGAGCAGCTTTCAAGACAGCACTGATTGATGTTTACCTGCGAACAGTTTTCAGACCACAATGCCCCTATTTTCACAGCAACAACGTCCTTCCACTCACTTTCAAACAACTTTCTCGCTGTAGCTCTCTCCTCGCAGAATCTCAAAACTCCTGACAGTTCTCAGCTGAGTCAGCTCACATTCGTACCTTTCCAATCTTGGAGAGTACTCTTCTCACCTATATTAGACGAAGCATTCAATTGTCGACCGACTTATGTCACGTGTCTATACTTCGTTCCCACATATTTAAGCTAGCGTTGAGCAATGTACAGTAAAAAGTCGAGCTTGACCCTTTCTACGTTCAAGAAAATATGTCCTTTGAATACACCTAGAGGGTCATTGTTGAATGATATATTGTGACCTAGCAGGATACCTTGTATCGGTTATTAACTTAGATGAAGCGTAAATCTCCCTCGCTACCCCATTTCCATTTAGTGTCGCTCGCTTAGCTAGGGAGGGTCAAGTAACTGCCCAGATTTAAGATTGACTTTCTCCGTTGGCCATTTTTGGAGGGCAAGCCGACCTTGGAGGGTTAACTTCGAAGACTAGGTATGTTCTGCAGATCCCCATCAAAGGAATTTCTCAGTGATCTGGATGTTTAGATTCTGTCAACTAGTTCGTGGTGGATTTCCTTGAGAAGCCTTAGAAAAGAACAGTTAACACTCTACAGGATTTCTGCGTGACCTCTTAAATCACAAGATTCATCAATAACCTTTCCAATTTGATGTACAATACAGCAAGTCTTCCTCTCTTCACTTGGCCTTGACTACCATCTCTGACGAGCGTGCACAAGCAGGCTACCTCGGAATAGAAGGCATTGCGAACACGAAAAGAAACAGAAACGATGGTGTGATCCTCCTCAGCTCTGCATTGCGGGCCTTCATTGGCGTGAGTTCTGCTGCATACCATACAAACAGAAAATACTGGGCGCAGATAGGCACATCGTTCCAAGCTTCCAAAGACACGGGGAATCCGAAATTAGGAATGATAGTAGTGGTTGAGACATAGATGCTCTACACCACAAGTCGGGATTCTCTTTGCTGAATTCAGCATCACCCTTAGTGTAAACAGTAAGCTGATGCTCAGGAACATCCTGTTCTGCTTTGTGCTTTATGCATCCAATGCGCACAACATATTTGACCGCATGGACTAGTTCCAATTCCTATTTGCGGTCATGGTCACAGCGGTATTCTTCCAAATGTACCTGGCTAGCCTGGATGAGTGTCGCATCTGCATGTTGCGACGGAGATGTTGTGTTTGGTATTTATGGCACTGGTGCTTCGACCTGCCTAAGTTCACGGCGTGGATTGACTTTGAAAGTGACCTTTGTGAGGGAGTATATCGAGTGGAACATCGACAATGTATTCTGCGCCGATTTTCGAGGGTCTGGAGACGTTGTCTGCATGCCGCTCGGTTTCGTGACTGCAGAATATCGGTAGTACTCGAAATTCTCTAGCTTTTCCCGAAGACAGTAGCTGACACTGAGGATCAGATAAATGGCACATCCTTACTGGACTCGGAGTATATTATTTCGTCGTTATCATCGACTGCCTTCGGGTATATCATTGTGGTCCGAAACTTGCAGATCAACCGAGACCATGCATGAGGTTGAGATGAATCGGTCTCCTGCATTTGCCGTTTATGGAGATCTTTTTAAAAAGTGCGTCGATGACGCAGAGGACAAGGTTGGAAAGGACGACTTGGTAGTGCAAGGTTCCGCCAACAATGTTGGCCCTGATCTATGAAACGTGTTAAGCGGCTGAATAGTCCTTCGTACCAGAGTGCTGTCGTCTTCCAGCGGAACCATTTCAATTGCGGTATCGAGTACTCTTGAACAGAATCATTGTATGTTCAATTTATCGAGACCGAGCCAAGGAATTAGCACTTTAATAGGGCGGTAGTTCGAAGAGAAATTTTCCAGATTTTCCGAGAGATCCTCCTGCTTCGTGACGACAATATTCGTATGGAGACTTCAAAGTACTTAGATTCACAGGCGACCGAATGGAAACGGACTCAGTCCATACAAGTTCAAATTCCAAGCATCGGTGTTGTCCTGTGGTAGATCAAAGTCTTCCACATTCAATATGTCATTTGCGAAGTCCGGATCGATGCTAAATTCGGAAGGGGTCGAACTCTCTCCAGCGCCTAACTGAACTGGAGCAAATGAATCAGAGACAGTGACGAAGTCCTGCGCTGTTAGCATGTGATAAGAAGCAAGGCGAGGGTTATGTTTACATCACTTAATGAATCAGCAAGATTCTTGTCAAGTTGACCCAGGAGACTCGGATACTCGACATTGATATCCGAGAGCATGATTCTAGCCAGGGCCGAAGTCTTTCTGAAGGCTCTTAGAGTCTCGAGGAGAAAGCTAAGCGGGCCAATGAGAGTGGAATCTCGCTCTTCAAGCCACGCATTTGCGAATCCTACACATCCCAAGTACAGAGTATAACTTGTCCAGGGATTGAACTACTGCCCGTCAGAGTGTCCTCAAAATGGATTGTGTGGGCATTGTTGCTTACGGACAAGATATCCCAGTGGCTCGTCACTTTCATAATCATAACAATCTTCGACGCAGCCTCAACACATAGCTTCCTGCTCTGAGACAACATATCCGCGGAAACAGAATCCTGGCTAAGTTGTGCTCGCGCTATTCGGTGCACGGAAATCGTGAAAGCGTGGGCAGACATATTGAGGAAAGCTGTAGTGGGTTCTAAGGGAACGAACGGTATGGCCAAATGCTCTGGAACTCTAAACTCGGTGGTCAGCGCAACACCTAGCCTCTGCGGTTTGAGCCAGATGCTTCCTGCCGACTCTAGTGGGCCAGCTGTCGGGTCATAACGTTGAAGCTCAGCCAGCTTCGATCCTCCCAAAGAAACCAAGACAACCTGACCAGCAAAGGAAGATAGATCTTTGTTGGTTTGGGTGATCAATGCATCGGAAAGAAACAATGCTCGTTCTTTCGTTGAGGTTTCGAAAGCAGCATTCGAAACAGGTAACAGCGTGCGAATCTGGATATAGCTTATTAGCCTGTAGCTCAAGACTAGAATAAGAAATGTGACAGACGTCTCTTTCGTCAATGAGGGATGGAAAGCCCATGGAAATGCAAGATGAGCGATCCATGATGTAGATCAACCAAAAGACTCTTCTCCTCTCCTCGGCCTCGGTGAGATCTGGTGGAGGTGCGATGAAACGGAGCGTCGGGTCCATAACCTGAGTTACAGCATCAAGTCGATGTAGTCTCATGATTTGTACCAGCCTAACAGCACGAGACGTGCTCATCCAAGCCCGATGAAAATATCCATGGTTCAATTCGTATATCGCGATCAGAGTCCAAGTTTGCGCAGGAGCTAAATTTATAACCTCCATGCCAGGATTCTTCAGCTCATCTTCTTCAAGATTCCTTCGCGATGATAAATAGAGAGCTTCGCAGCGGTCTGAGTAAAGTTCAGTAGTGGTTGCTGCTAAAGCCCACATCGCTTGACGGAGATAGTTTGGTGGGCTGGTCTTCGGATCTCGAATACGTTCAGCATATCGGACTGGATGTATAATGTTTAAGACCGGATGAACCTAGGTCTCTAAGTCAGTATTGAAAGAGTAAAATATTCAGTATCCCATAAATTAGGAACTTCTTTAGGTACCAGAACGCCTGATGAGATAGTTCGGGAAAATGCATACGAATTCAAAATATTTCTCCTCCCTAAACAAATTAGCTTATGTGGAGCACCCTTAAGAGTAAGCTTTCAACAACTCACAGTACTCTAATAGCCTCAGAATCTAACGAAGGCTCAATCCTATCTGTTTCCACAGCAGCGTTCTTAGCCGTTGAGCTCGTTGGGGCACTCCCTGAATCGCGTTTGTTTTTTGAATGAAGCAGGTGTTCCACTCGCCCTATCCGTTTGTGAGCTAAGCAAATATCATGTTTTGAAGTGCTGTGACTGACCTAATCGATCCTCCAATTGTCTCACACGTGACGATTTCACATCAGGTCTTCCAGTCCCCGAAGAACTACCTGGTGCGTACTCGCAGTCAAATCCAAATTTCTGGCAGGACTCACACGGAGATCTACGGTCGCATTTCAATTTCCTCCTTCGGCAGAAAGAGCATGCCATGCGACCGAGGCTACTGGGGCCGGGCTGAGGTACCGGTAGCTGCTTCGAGTCCGTCATGTCATTCGAGGCTGTTCCCGTAACACTTCTGACTGATCTCGATATCTACGGTACTCAATCTCAATGTGGACGGGATGCCTGAGGATGAGATTGAGGCTTGTGCCGAGAGAAGAGCTGGAAGTAGGCGGGCTTTTGAGTTGATCGTCCCAAAAGACGTTTGCCTGGAGGTTGCGCGTTGATAATCACGTGAAATTGCCACTGCATTGACAGGGATGGTGTCTCGAGCAAATTTCAGCTCCCTCTTCCTTTCTTCACAATTACGTCTGTGATCTGATTCAGCATCGCTCACTTCACAACTCGCCTTCTTACTCACTAGAAACCCAAGCCTGAATTAGCGACTGTCATGTTCTACCTGGGCGTTGTGGCAATGCTGTCTCACTGATGGGTTTGGCTCTTCATGATCAGCTTCCCGCGAATACCCGCTTCAAGCTCGACGAAACTGCTCAAATTCGCGGGAAACATTTCATTTTACTGTTGAACTGGTTTTCGAATTTGGTTCCTATTTCAGTGCTATATATATCTGTCTCTCTTCCACTGTTATGGTTCAGAGCAACCTCAGCATTTCGAAGAGCCGAGGTTGCTGGTGATACAGCGAAGTTGCTGACTTGCCTAGATGGACCAATCACACGTATTTGAATATTCATGCTAGCGCTGACGTTTCCTGGCGTCTCGCGCCCGTTTCTCTCTGTGCCTCTGTTCAAACGTCTCTCTCTGCACTTCGATCGGAGATTCGAGAGAACGTTTCCGTGACGAAAGGTTTACTCAGAAGACTGCCAACTCCGCGCTTACGGCGATCTATGTCGTGGGCAATGTTAATTACTAATTCGCTGGCCTTGAAAGGAGACGAGCCAACACTAGTGAGAAACATTATCGCCCAAGCCGGTTTTAACGAATTCATTGCTTTGTTTCGGATACAACGTACTTAAAGTGTTGGAAGAGTGCTGGAGGAGGCGACGGCTGAACGAGCCCGAACGACACATCACATTCACGGAGCTGGATAACTCCCTTTTCTTTAAGGTTCTAAGATATCTGATGGGAGCAATATTTTACAGTCATGGCCTCACTTCTTACTCTTGTCTGGAATGAAAATATGTATTGAGCGAAGCCTGCTTCAGCTACATCGATTGAAAGTAGATCGTCATCTATGTGTACAACTCTTCCACCAAGTCAGTCAAGTCCCACCTAACCAATCCCTCCGCTGAATGGCGCTTCTCAGCTGACAGATACTCTAGGCCAACGAATCTTTTCTGAACTAAGTCAGGTTTCATACGTCGGATGCATTGGAGTTGTTGTACGGCGTCCTGGTTCACATCGCTATTCCTCTGCCCGGGTTGAGAGACTCTTCTCTCGAGCTCCCGCAGAATCTGACTCTTCCAGATTTTGGGATATTTTCCAACTCGTTTCGCGTATGCGAAGAGGAGGTCCTGATCACCTTGCACGCCACGTTTAACGCCCGCAAGCAATTGAACCCATATGATTGTATCGAAGGTCATGAAATTGATTTGTTGAAGATTCATAGTGACATCATCCAAGTCAGCCAGACACTCGTCAAGAGACTTCCGAGTTAAAATCTCAGGGGGGTAAAGTTGGTCGGGGCTCATACCCATCTCCAGTTGATACCGATGAAGCTATTCGAGGTACCGTGCAGTGTCTTCTTTATTTTCACACTCCAGCACTATCGCCGTGTCGATATCACTCTTGTTCGTGGCAAGTCCTTTGGCGACGCTGCCAAATACAAAGCCAAATGCCAGATTAGATCCAAAGAAATGGGCATAGCTTCTTTTACCTCCTCGCAAATTCTGCTCTGCCATCTCGACCCCTTGCAGTCTTTTCGTTTTTCCGCCTCTTTCATGTCTCTGGAGATCTCTCGCGGAACCAAGATTGGTTTTGCCTCAATACTTCCATGACTTGCAACAAAAGAAGCACCGACGCTCATACCACCATACTCCTCCGTACCGCGTTCGATATCTAGAATTGTTTTATTGCGGATAACGATTGAGCGACTCAGACTATCAACGTAAACACTGCTTCCAAACACGGAAACGTACATCTCATTTGCAGCGTACTGGGGATTGTCGAAATACGTGGAAAGCTGTTGGTCGTTCTCGAAAATACTTACAAAAAATATTGGCGAGAAAAATTCTTTGTAATTCGACTGATCTGCCAAGGACGGGACAATAATAGTAGGATGTACGATACTCCTCTGATAGTCCACACAGCCACCATACACGATATGAGGCTGGTATTTTAGCAAGAAAGCTGACAAGTGCTGGAGACTCGACACTTCCATGATCTTCCCTACCGTGGTCTCGGGGTCTGAATAGTCCCCAACCTTGGTGGAAATGAGTTGAGTTTTCAGCATTGCAATAAATTGATCTGCAATACTACAGTGTACAAGTATGGCATCCGGTCCGGCGCAGTCCTGCCCGCTGTTGAACAACTTTGCCTCAACCGTCTTTTTGACAACCAGATCTAAATCTGCGTCCCGACTTGCGACAATTAGGTTGCATCCATACCCGTTGAACAGAAACCAGCTATGTTTCCTAACGTGAGAAAGAACTTGTCGGGCATTCTTCTCAAGACCTGTGAAAATGGTAACATCGGCCCGAGCAGCGTACCGTTGAACAAACTCTTCCCTGCTATCAAGGCATACATGGATATTCGTGGAAGTCGAATCGGTGTTCAATAGAGGCAGAAGCTGGCGAAATAATGGCATCATGACTTGCGGTGGCCGAAGATATACATCATCGGCAATCAGCGACGGGATCACAGCAAAAAGTGTGTAGGTGTATATGGGAAGGTTCAGCGGGAAAAACACACAAACACTCTTCACGCGGCGTTGCATGTAGTGCAGATTCTCTCCAAGAGATGAAAGACATTCGATGCTGCGTTCAAACTCATCTTTAGCTATAGAGTAACTCTCGTAGCTTGCTAATTCTGCTGTGATTGCCCCTTGATTCGCTGTCAGGTGCCGCGCAAAAGCGGATGCTCTTTCGACCAATGTGTGACTTTCTGAAGAGCTCGCCATCATAAACTTTGCTCACCCCGTAGTTTGTGGAGAAAATCGAAATGGGAGCCCTTGGTGTTCGGGAATGAAGATTGGGTGTTGAAGTATGCGGACAGGAGTTGAGATACTAGGGTAGTTTGGTGAGATATGAGAATGAGTTGTGGAATATGAGGATGGATTATTTTATGGCGGCTTCTGAAATAAGTTAAGAGGCTTGCTTTGAACAGAGCGTCGTTAGAAAAAGACTTCAGTCTAGTTGCCCCACACAAATAATTTCAAAGGAGTAAACACTTAAGGGCAATGACAATGGCAATTGTTTCGGATTCCCCATTACAAACAAAGAATTCTTTCCTCAAACGATAAAGAAGAGAACATTAACCTTTCAGAACTCGACTCTTCCCTTTGGTTCCTCGGAAGCACTTTTTGTAACCTTAATTGGTTCTCCTTCTGTAATCTAAACAATGGGATAGCGTTTATGCCCTGAGCCACCCCTCTGAATGATGCCAACCTTGAAGCCGAATACTTGCGTCCGAAATCAGCTTGGTAGAACGGGGCATTATATACTTCCTATCTGTTGTTCAAGTCTAGAACCCGAGGGCTTACCCAAATTCTCAAAATTACCTCCTCGTGCTGGCCATGAGACGATTTCGCTTACCCATGCACTGCTGCGTAAACACTTCAAACATTCATAATCACGGCGGATCTGTCAGCAAAAGCAAAAAATGAAAAAGATGTATACGGTATTAAAGAACTAATTTTGTTTGGAAAGAAGCAGATCAGCAATCAACAAGGCACTGAAACTTTCAAGTGTTATAAGTCAGCCTCTAGAATAAGCGATCCGTCCTATATTGGCGCTGGAGGAAATATTGTAAGATATGAGAAAGGATTACCTATACTTGATATCACTTCGTGATTAACTTCTTGACTAAGTAAGATCCCAGATCTAAAAACTAATCTCACAGTATAAAATTGCATATGGAGGAGAAAAGTCCTGTAGTGTGAAAATTTTACGCATTTTATCTGCCAAAAGCTAACGGAGTCGACAATGCCCAAGACTAAAATTCCATGTTCAGCCGTTCTTTAGCCACTGACTACGTAGCAATGCTTCAGGCGGGTTCGTGGGACGCAAGATGTTGGTTTTTGAAGTCTATCTTAGGAACTCGCTGACTACCCGACCGAAGCCATTACCACAAGCCCCCTTCCACGCAAGCCAGCCTCCTTGTTGAAAGGATCAAACCTTCTGGAAGCCAATAAAAGAGAAGGAAAATATGCTATCAGTCCAAAATGCAGCTTCCGCCGAACGCAATTATTTCTTCCCGAACTGATCTCCCGTTATTTTGCGGATGCAAATGCGATTAGCTTCAACCAGGAATACATTTTCCTGTTCAGCATCCTGACTGTCTCAAAATAAGAAACAATATGGACCCATTGCCAATGCTATAGTGCACCAGGGTTCTACTATCATCTAGTCGCTTTCTAGCATAAATCAATATCTGTTGGCCCGGTGGAATGCCTTTGATATGTTCAATCGCGTTCTTCACCCCATCTATAGTCGCCTGCATATCGATGTTGATAGTGAGGGTTTCAGCGTACAACGTCTTGACGTAGATGAAGAAGTTTGACTCTTGTAGGCGAGCGGAACCCTGCGTACACATGGGTTGACTGGGAGCAAATCCAAGTGGGTCGGCCAAGAAGAACGCCTTGTAGATGGCTTTCATAACAGTCAAACGCTTCTCGCGAGGCTCTGCCTCCAGATCGCTAGCTCCCGATGGTCGATGGTGAAGGATAATGCCTAGAGCGGCTTGCAGATCTGCATAGAGTTTGGTATCGAGGATAGCAGCGTGCCAAAGCTCGTCCACTGTGTATTCAAGTTAGTATTAATCAGGGGGGAAATGATGAAATGTTTGCATACTGAGAGGCGTCAGGCTGATCTCCGTAGCATTTTCGTCAGCCATGAAGTTCTTGATGGCAATAAGTCGGCGGAATTCCTCAATTACTTGCGCTTTGGTGACTTTATATCTGATAGCAACTCACTCGGCAGCTACTTGGAGGGCCTCCGAGAATCGAGGACTAAAGAGGAACGTCCTACCCTCAGGGCTTACAAGGCAACTGTGTTGGTATGTCTGAAGAGCAGTTCGATCATTGTAGATGGTCGTGGGGGCGACCGATTTTGTCAGATCAGTCTCAGGGGCTTTATTGCGCTGTCGCTTTGACGGGCGTGGCGAAGTAGCGGTGGTCGTGACCTCTTCCCTTCCGCGTTTGACCTTGGTTGGTCTCGAATTCTGTTGTGTGCTCGACATAGTACGCTTTTGGGGCAGATGAAGGAGACGCGCTCTCAGTGCAGAAAAGTCTGTTCGCTTTTGATGACTTGGCAGTCGAAAGGTAATCTAAAGATCTCAGGTCGGAGGATGGAATCGAAAGGTTCGAAGTGTTCTAGAGAAGAACGAGCTTTGTAAGGTGTGTCGCCGAGAAAATTCGGGACGTGATATTCAGAGCTAGATGCGTCTTGAAGGCGAGAAAGTGACAGCGTAATCAATACTAGGTAGCTTCCCGTAGAACCTGGTCAGCGTAGCTACCGGAGGGACGAAGGTGCGACCTAGAGAACACCGTTACTCACAAATCTCACACTATTTAGACTTTATGGTTATTCCTTGGGATTTGGATGTGTTGGGAAATTGTAGAGGCTGGGCGGGAGGAACTCAAAATTTACTGAAATATGAAGGATGCGAGGAGAGCTCGGCTTGATTTGGCACAAAGGTCAAGCAGCAGAATTCTGCAGCCCTAAATGCCCAGATTCAATTAGCTCTTGCTGCTTCTGGCCATCAACGACCCTTCTTTCTCTCGGTGGAAATTACTCTGCGTCAGCACTCCTTCCACGCCATTCTCCCATCTATCGGGCTTACACGTCCACCGTCAAAAATCATCCTGTAAACCCCACCAGCCTCGAAAAATCTTGCGTCTACGCAAGACAATACCAACACTCTGGCACTCAAATTTGCATTTTTCCGAGCTATTCAGATCCTATCTCGAAGAGGCAGCGTAGTTGTGGTTGTAGTTTTGGTTGTGTAAGGCATGCATGCAATGTGTTTCTCGAAATCAAAACATTGCGAGTTCGATAAGCGAGGCCCGCCCCTTATTCCCCACTTCACTTCACTTCTCATCTACCAAACTCCACCCCGCTTCCATCAAATCTTGATTTAGGATATACTTGGGCCTTATACTTAGTAAGAAATGATTAGGAGATGAGAGGCTCGTGATCTTTTGTTCACTTCACTTCACTTCACTTCACTTCACTTCACCGCCAAGACATTGGGCACTCGATACAAGCAGCAGCTGGAATGCGGTCGCCGCCTTACATCAGAAACCAAAATTGAATCGAATCTCGAATGCAACTCCGATGCGCACTGGGTTTGTTAATTTGCAGGAAATAGTTTGTATGCCTCACGTCTAATAATATACATCCGAACAATGTTTGGGATACATCCAAATATATTTCTCTAGATATTCTGCCATTCTATCGGCGGTCAAACTTTCTTCTCAGGTTCATCCCTATCGTACAAATAGATTCATCGATATCATTACGTTCGTCATTCAGAGTCTACTTCCATCTCTCGCCCCAAGGCCCCCACTCATAAAAGGACCTCCCTCACCTTGATCACCAAATAACACCCTCTCCCTACCACCCCTCGTGCTCCACCAAGAAACACAAATAGCACTCCTTTCAACATCCATTTCCCCACTTTCCAGCACCTCCCAGAATCTCTTCTTACAATGCTCTCTCATACCCCGATCCTGGATCACATCCAGGAGGTCCGCTGCAAGAGGAAGCCATTCTTCTAAGACATCCAGAGTGACATTTGGCAGTGCGTCGAGTAATGTCAGAAGCAATACTGCTTGTTCGGAAAGCGGCACTTGCTGGATTTTGGCATCTGCTTCGCTTTTGATGGCCATGGATGGCGGAAGAGGGGCTGTGGGTGCACCCAAAGCCCGATGATGTAGTAACTCCAGTAGGGTTTCCGCCATCATCGGCTGGGAGCGTGATAAGGGATTCGGAGGGGTGGAGATCTGCATCAACGCTTTGAAGGCGAATCTGAATTGTCTTGGGCTTAGGTTTGCAGGGAAAGAAGCAAATAAGCTTTGCACGTAGAAAGGTAGTATTTTGGCTGTTAGATCTGCGTTTTGCGGGGCTGCGAGGACAGACAACATGGCGCTGTGTGCAGATTCGAATATTTCGAGGAGATTGGCGTTCGCGGTTGGGTTTAGATATGGTGTGGACGGTGTTACAATAAGTGATTCGGCATCTGCCGGCGACAGGGAGAGAGTGAAGTGTTCGGCTGTGTTGAGGTAGAAGAGGTCATGGTTGCGTTTCAGTGGATGGCTAGGTATTTGCCCTGCCTGGCTAGGATATATAGTGCGGAGGAAGGCGAGTGATGAGGCGGGATAGCGGGTAAGAATATCGATCGACGTGAGATTGACAAAAGTATGTGCGGATAGGACATTTGAGCCAAGCCTGGAAGAGACGAAATGGATATTCTTGAGAATGAGGAGGGTTTGTGAAGCAGTGACCGGTGCATGCAGCGGAGAGGCCAGGATGGGGTCGATAAGTGTCCGTCCTATGACTGCTCGCAGAATGACGACCGTCGAAAACATAGCAGTTTTCAATACTTGCCAAAGAACTGGAAAAGTGATTCGGAGAGTATCGGGAGTAAGGAAGATCTCTTCTTCCGAAGGATCAATCTCTGATAGCTTATTCCTCTGCCACCGTTCGAGTAGATTGTCCGTGAATTTGAGTAAACATTCTCGAACTTCCACAAGCCTCAAAGACCCGCTCATGTTCTCGATCGCATGAGCAATAAGTCTTGATAATGGTCCCATGGAAGAAATTAAAGGTTTCGAGGCCAATTTCTGTAATTGAAGAAAAGACGGCGATTTTCCTGACCAGTCAAACTTATTTCCTGACACTGGCATTACATCGTAATCAATGGCCTCCAAAAAGTATCCATCCTGATATCCTTCCGTGGATGTCATGGCTGGAATCATAATGATAAGTAGGGCATCATAATTCAGTTCTCGTCTGACATTGTCGGACAAGAGCGGGAATGTGTGATTCAGAGCAAGGACAACAGATTCTGCTCCTAGAGTCCCACTAGTTGGAGGACTTTCCAAGGCGAGATTGACAGCCGTCACCATGGCATTTTCAAGGGTTGTTCGTATTCCTCTTGAGAGCCCTTGTCTCTCCTGGCCCTCCATTCCAAGCAGCACTCCTCCTATAACTAAAAGGTGTTGCCATCTCGGAGTCCGATCGTCCAAGCCCTTGACAACAGCTCTTGCCCAGTCGTCACAGCTTATTCCGCCTCCCTGTCTCGGTTGATACGCATCGTATGGCTTTTGGTGCCCTTCGACCTGGTTTTTGTGTACCGTGATGGCAGCAGTGTTGAAGATGCTAATTATTCGAAGGCACGTATGCAATCCGTCAACCCGATTCCATATCGCGGGTGCGGTGAGCAGGTGTGAGGTGAGGAGGGTGACGTTCAAAGGGTTGGAAAGGGTCGTGAGCAGCGAAGTCGTACTTCCAAGGATTCTATCGTTCTGTTCTGGATTTGGAGGCCCTTGATATGCGCGAAGTACATTCGTAAGGAGGCGATCTGCTGGCATGGTTATCGGTTTTCCATTGACGTTGGTTGTGTTTTGTTTCTTGCAGCGAGTGCGTGAATGTTCCAGCTTGAGCTCGTCTGCCGAGGCATCTCCAGCCTTCCCGCGATTTCGCGTCTGCAGCCTCAATTCGACGACACTTCAACGTCACCCAAACTGAAACTGGTCGGCCCCATCGAGGGTGGCATCGGTCGTCATGCCATTCAAGTGAGTATCATTGTAAAATTTAATACCCGGAGACTAATTGCTCATCAGTACCCAAATCTCTAGTTCTGCCCCTCTGGGCTATGCAACACCACCATTTCCCTCATTGTATTGGCCATACAAGGCAAAGCCAGGCGTCGCAAATTATCTTTACTACGCCCATGATATCTGGCGTCATACTCTTCTATGGACACTCCTTATATTTGGCGTGTTCCATCTTGCTGTCGCAGCATTCGCGGTGTTAATGCAGCTTGGGAAGGGCAAGAAGGCTTGGCAATATGTTTGGGCTATCCCACTACTTTATATTCTCGTTGCTGGAGTTGAGGCCCTGTTGGCTGGAAGTATTGTTGGTTTGATGTAAGTCATTGCTTGTGAATTTTGTAGCAGTCCTCTTCATACCAGGACGAGCACGACTGACATTCACCAGCCTGGGCGCCGTTTATATTGCGGGCTACTTCAATATGTCGACATGGATTCCATTTATATGGGCATTGATCAACGTTTTGGTATTGATCCTATCGTCATTCTCGATCCAAGGTGGCCTTTGAGCAATTACTGGCTCTGTCTAAGCACAATAAATCTTGCAACGATGCATATCGCCATTTGCATCTGTTGAAGTCGCAGTTTCCACAAGCTTTACCTCCGTCTCAGATTGGTCTAAGATCCGCCGAGTCAACTTCTTGATCAGCATATCTGCTTGTCTTCGACAGCATGGCTGGAATGTCTTTGATGAAACACGGACCATGCCGCACGCCCGAGACTTCTAGTTTATCTAACCGTGATACACTCATTCAAGAGACAGTGAGAGTCTTCAATTTGACCAATTAAGGGTAGGATGCGGAGAAAGCTGCCTATTCTAGAATGGATTCTGAAGACCGAGGAAGAGGTACTGGGCTTGGCACTGCTCTCACCCAATTCTTGAAGGCCCTTGACGAGATAGGATGTAGGTCCTACATTTGGCTCGTCAACGTGACGTGAAAACCGTGGCATATTATCCACAAGATTTTGAGGGTTCCTGGAGGAGAGCATGAGTCAATAGCGGTGGGAGATCATGGATGATACAGTAGATAGCTTCTGCCATAGCATGCTAGCAGAATGAGATTCCTGGGTGGTGAAGTTGAGAACACCGCGTGGCTCAGAAGCCTAGCCTTGAATGAAAACGATATCCATATCTGACTAGAATTATACTTGAGAAAGCTTGTCAAATGGTCAATTACCTATTTCACGCATTTCTAATCAGCCACACTTCACTCCCGGAGCTACCCCTGTCCTGTTGGCGGTGTAACTTTATGCTTCTCCAACTGAAATGGACTAGCTCTTGATTTTCTGCCTCCATATGTGAATGAAATCTTTATCGCAAATCAGCCTCGTCAGAACGGAAATCATCGCAAAGCATACCGGACGTTGTTGAGAGCTAAGATATAGACCCTGTGTTTTTGGACTTCTCATGTGACACCCTTCACACCATTATGCACATAAACTCCTAAGCTCGTTGACCTCACAACACCAAAACATTATAAACATGTCGGCCCCCGCAAACGGCTCCGCGAGCACCTCAGCTCCCCATACAGACCACGAAACTCCCTCCTGGGAGCCTCCTCGACGAAGCGCCCTCAATGATGCCGCCCACTTCATCAACCGCGGCGGTCTCGGCCACGGCGCCCAGAACCCAATTCCCGTCCCACCCTCCGTCCCAGTAGATATCCTAGCAGCCCTCGACCGCTACGACTCGCAATTCCTCCCCCACCAATCGAAATCCCTTTCCGGTATAGCTCTCCGCTCTGTGCTCCTCGGAATCGTCTTCGCCCTCTCCCTAACGCTCACCCTCTACCTCGTCTCCATATCTCAACCCCTTTGGCGTCTTCCATTCTTCCTAGCTACACTATCAACCTTCCACTTCCTCGAGTTCTGGACCACAGCATACGCCAACACAAATTCTGCAACAACGACCTCCTTCCTATTATCAAGTAATGGCTCCGCATACACAATTGCTCACTCCGCCTCCTTCCTCGAAACACTCATCTCTCACTTCTTCGCGCCCTCTGTCCTGCCTCCTTCGTTTCAATACCTAAGTCTATTCCTCGGCCTCTTACTCATAGTAATCGGCCAGTGGACAAGAGCATCAGCAATGCTCACCGCCGGTTCAAACTTCTCGCACATAGTGCGGCACACAAAAGCGTCTACCCACCGCTTGGTTACTTCCGGGATCTATTCCGTCCTCCGACACCCGAGTTACTTCGGGTATTACTGGTGGGCGATAGGTACACAGCTCATGTGCGGGAACAGGCTCTGTCTGGTGGCGTATTGCTTTATACTGTTCCGGTTCTTCGATTCGAGGATCCGGGGGGAAGAGGAACTGCTGGTGAAGTTCTTTGGGGAGGAGTATGTGGCGTATAGGGGCAGGACTTGGATTGGGATCCCAGGGATTAGGTGATGAAACTGATGAGGTATTGAACGACGGATATTTGGGAAAGCGTGCATTCGCGAGATATTGGGTAAATGGATAATTAGAATCTGGAGGATTTATTTATTGCTGCATCTTATTGTTTTTGGCGTTGAGCTCAGCGAGGCATTTCATGTTACACTGTATAATACGACGAACGCAGATTAATGGCGCAGTGGTGCTCTTTATAATATCTCTCTGCCTTTAGGCCAGTCTAGACCATTCCAGAATGGTAGAACGCCAATCTATGCAATGCCAATGCCAATGCAATGCCAATGCATCCAAAATGTTATGCTACAAGAAAGTGGTATGAATATCGAATCCCAACTCCAGCGCCAAATATGCAATCCTTGATGCTCGATGCAGAATGTTGATGTGGATGCTAATGCAGAACACCTGTCTTCACATACGACCTTCCTTCTCCTCTAGTTCCCGCATGTACTTTACAAATGTCTTCTTGTGCGTCTGTAATAACGTTAGTTTGATTTCTGGATTGAGAAAGGACTCAGTAACTGACCAGTCCAGCATAACGACCGTCCTTCGTTACACAGACATATCTGAGGCCCAATTTAACGAAACACTCGTATACCAAATCCATTGGGGATCGAATGTCGAGGGCTAGAGGTGCCTATTTTATTTTATTAGATTATGCGTCATCATAATTGAAATTATCATGCTCACTGGGTTGACCCATATTGAGAAGTCCGTCGGATCAATAAAAGCCTCATTATCCGAGTCATCAATAGTTGGGACCTTCGCCATCAAACACAAGCTATCTGCCTCATCCTCGAGATGGTCTAAGCCGAACTCTAAATCAGGAGCTGAAATGAGACCGACGAGCACATCGTCTCGGATGATCGGGAGACCACCATCGACCTCTCCTGCTCTGTGAAGGACCTCCAACTTGTGCCGAAGAGCGCTTGCTAGAACCAAAGGCGAGTTGGAGATATCAATGACTCGCTCTCGACGGAAACGTGGCACAATGTCAGCCAGAGTTGATGTAAAAACTGGCTTATGCTTGTTGTTGAGAAAGGGGTAAGAGTTCATGTTGGTAAGTAAATCCTGCCCCGGGTCAGCAAAATACATGCCTACGCAAGATGGTGCAACTTACGTATATGCTGAGAGGTTCGATGAGATCAGCTGTCCACTTTGCCACAAGAATAGCAAGCGAAAATGGCAGAACATAATCAAGACTCCCAGTCAGCTCGAAAAGAATGATTGCCAAGGTGACAGATAACCTAGTCACACCACACATTGTCGAGCCTGCTGCAATGAGCGCATACACCCCAGGAGTGATGCAAGAACGGCCAGTGACGTGTGCTGCACAATTCCCAAAGACGGGAGATGTGGGGAATCGTAGAACGGTCCATTGTACCAAGTGGCCAATGATTCGACCACCCAGGCCTCCTACAACCATAGATGGCACGTATATCCCGGCTGGAACTTTCTGCAAAAGTGGTTAGTAAATGAAGTTGCACTTTTCAACTGACCTTGAGATGGGACATACTAGGCCAAATGTGATTATCGTAAGGATTCCTTTGATGAAAAATGCACCGGCCAGTTTCGAAACAACTGGAAATATCTCATCCACATCGGTGGGACAGAGATTCATTTCGTCATGCTTTTTGGGATCACAAGGACTTGCCAAGTTGAAGAGTAGCTTTGCAACTGGCATTTTCGTTAAAGAGTTCCAGTAGCTGACGAGTCCTGTAAGTAGAGCGACGAGCATAACCTCGACCAGTGGGTAATTCTTGATAAAACTGATTCTTCGGAAGGATCGCGCCCAAGATCGAGATGCTTTGATGAAGATGGCTCCGGCGGCACCACCGAGCATTCCCACAATGATGAAAGCACCAATCTCGAAAAACTCCCAATCTACGAGATACCTAACTTCAAATATGACAATCTTGTTCGTACCGTATGGATTCAGAAACTTTAACGTGAGAGCTGCGGTTATGCAGGCGAAGAATGTTCGGAAAAGAGTCTTAGCTGGGAAGAAGTATGCAACTTCTTCCAGGCAAAAGAGGACACCGCCGATGGGAGCCCCGAAAGCTACTGTTACTCCAGCGGCAGCTGCAGCAGAAAGCACCTCTCGGCGCTTTCCATCATTCTTGTCGTACTTCGTGAACAACCGACAAGCAATATTACCAACACATGTGGCAATGTGCACGAAGGGCCCTTCTTTGCCCAAGCTTAGCCCAGAAGCCACGCTCAATATGAGAGCAGCGGTTTTGACAAGGAGAGTTTTCACTCCCAGAAAGCCGTGGAGAACGAATCCACTGAGGATGACTCGGACTTCTGCAACACCACTTCCAGCGGCAGAGTAGTAGATCATGGGTGGTGAGACGTTTTCTTCAGCAACATGCCTTGGACTGGCAGTGCCATCCTCGTGGGTGCTAGTATCAGGTTGTCGAGCCAGAGCTGCGAGGTTTTCGTCCAGAGTGGACATATGATAGGTGGAGGGAACAACGGTCTTAGTGGTAAGTGCCAACAAACAAGACAAAGTGGCAAATACCACCACTAAGCAAACAAAAATGGCGAACTCAACGACCTGCTCGCTGACACCCGGGAGTTTGATGAAATTTGACCAGGATTTCCAAGCTAGACAACGACCTCCCTCGGGACAGCATAACTAGATATCAAGTCAGTCATAGCTATCCTGCTGGTGGACACTATGGTGCTAGGATGGCTGAAGTTATGTTGAAGTTAGGAAGTCAAGCTGCGTAAATATTTAAATGAAAGCGATCGTTTGTCCATCTTTTTGAAGAGGAAGTTTCTTGTATATAACTTTCTGGAACGGAAAGTATAGCACGAAGCCTTGGTACCTGGCCAGAAAGAAAGCTCGATACCAACTTACCTTTTCACTGGTGAAAAAGCCAGTCGAGCAATATCCTTCTTTCCAATCAAAGACAGGAGCTTCGGATATATCCACAAGATATGCTATCGTAGCCGTGATGAATCCCACCAGGGCACTGAGTATCCAACCTTGGGCACCGTCAAGGAATGCCAGTACACGGCCTCGTATATCCGTCCGACTTCGAAGGTCTTTGACACGGTGGGCATCTGCAATGCTGTCTGCCACCCAGTCCGTCGATGTGAATTGATCGTACCAAACCCGGTCATCCCCTAGGATAGACCCTTTTGACTCCCTCATCGAATCATTATGTGTCAACGCGGTGACCAGCCGTTGGCCCCAAGAACCAGCACGGCTGTGGTGTCGAGAACTCCTAAGGCTTCCTGTGGCAGATTATATTAGTCTATTTTTTTCTAGCAAATGTGGGGTGAACTTGGAGGGGACGACTTGCCATTATTGAAGCTGTGGCCCCTCGATAATCGAGCTTTGCCGGTCTCAAGGGCAGACTGGATTCGAATTCGTGATCGGCCCGCACTTTGCAGCAGAGGCTGCCTCTCATCAGCCGAAAGATTACTCTGCGAGCGATTCAAGTCCCTTCTGAGGAACGTCGGCGAAGGTGGTTCAGAAGAGTCGGTAGACCGAACGGCTGGAGTCATGCTCAAGTCTTCTGCTGCGGTGCGACCTGAACGGCCAGACCAAGTCTTTTGACGCGCCGTCATGGTGCAAGGCGGGTGTTACATGCTGTGTTCGAATATGGGGAGTACAATAGAGGGGCGGAAGCCGGTCGAGTGGGGGAACTTCTGGGGTGGCAGCACTGCACGATTTAAGTTCTGAGGGAGTGTTGTTGCCAAGGAAGAGAAAGGATCACGGAAGCCTGCCGAGTTTTTAATCCCGAATCACGCCCAGTAAATTTAGGGGCCATGTCTTATGTGGAAAACATGCCCACGCCCAGTTGAATGAATCAAAGGCATACTGGGGCCATAGCTGCGCATTTGAGTTGGTGAATGGGTTGCACAAGTCGCGGTGGGTGTGGCACTGTCTGAGTGAGCATCAACATTCAGACAGCAGCCTCCCGGCGCGTGACACGATGCTTGACAGCTGTTCCCCACCCTTTACTCTCACCGTTCCTAGGATGACTATTCCCATGTGATAACCGGACGAAATCACGGGGAATTACATGTAATCTTCTAGAGAGCAAGTCCCTGTTCTCAACCGCCTCCAAAAGAGAAAGTAGGTTGCAACATTCTCCAGAAACTTGAGAGAAACACTGACAACTCTACAGACACCGCCCCAGCCGTGAAAGAACAAGGGGCCAGTACGTACCGGAGGTTGTTCCGAGGTGGCTGCGTGCAGCCCGCCGTGGCTTCTGTAGTGCCTCGCCCGGATGCACCCAGGGTCTTTGGAAGCTGCATATGAGGCTTGAAATCCTGCAATAGCACCTATGTTATCGTGTGCTTTGCAGGCGGCAATGGGAGCGAGGCTATTCTAACGCATCTTGCTACCGATTTTGTGAGAGCTTGTTGAAACTACTAAGTAGTACGGAGTAAATAGCGATAATAAGGTAGTTCGAGGAGGTTGCGACCGATACTTGATCGGCCTGGTAGAAAACGCCTTTTGAGCTCCCTCTTCACCCCACTTTCTCCACACTATCACTTCAGGTGTCGACGTTGCACGAACAGTTCTCGATCTGAGCATGGCGAGCAAGCAGTACCCTCAATTTCTGCTCATTGGAGATTCTATCGTTCAATACAGTAGTTTCTTGCGTGACGGCTTCTCCTTCGGTGCTGCATTAGAAGAACGTGAGTCTATGAGAATATGGGTATTGTGTGCATTACCGCTCGCTCTCTCACATTTCTCTTGGCTCTCCTTGCATACATTCTCTATGCTGCAGCAATCTGATAGTTCTTAGACTGCCAACGGAGACTCGATGTCATCAACAGGGGATTGGTGAGTTGTCAAGTCATTCATGCTACTCTTACCAGGACTGACCTGCCTTTAGAGTGGATACAATACAGCCCATGCACTGGCCATTCTTCAAGATCTCATTCCATCTCCATCATGTGCCAAGGTCGATTATCTAGTAAGCATTGACATTTCACTTAAATTCCGTCCATTATGCGTTTTATATCAAGGGCAAGCTGGTTAGGGCCAAAGCTCATACCCGTTATCAAATTTCGTATAGCTATGGTCGCATGGTACTTCTGTATTTCTTTTCTAACTGTGATAAGCTCATCCTCTACGGTGCCAACGATGCCTGTCTCAAAGGTGGTCCAACCGGCCAACACGTTCCATTGAAGCAATACCGACATAATTTGAAAACAATTATCACCCATTCAATCAACACGCACAATCCAACCATTTTCTTAATCACTCCGCCGCCCATCAATGAACTTCATCTGACGGAGCTGGACTTGGAAAAAGGTCACAGTTCTGTCACTCGACATCAAAAGGTGACAGCTCAGTATGCAGAAGTTGTTCGTGAAGTTGCGAAAGAGTATGAAGACAAGAAAGTTGTTCTCGTCGACCTTTGGGAGGCCTTGATGGAGGCAAGACTGACGTTGACTCCAACGTATGAGGTACAAAGCGAGAAACGCGATGATGAGGGCTTACGGAAGCTGCTGGTCGATGGTTTGCATCTTACTGGAGCTGGATACAAGGTGTTCTCAGATACGATATTACCGTTAGTTGGGAAGGACTGGGCAAGTGAGCTTCCAGAGGTTCCAGCATGGATATTTCCGTAAGTTAATATTATTCCAAGCTGGTGAAGCCATACTTACAAGGTTTCAGTCACTGGTCGATTGCTCCAAAAATGGAGTGATTTCCCAGAACTTATTGGGGGGCGGTTGAAGATAGGATGAGAGTGGTAAAGCCCTCGAAGCTGCACCGCACAACATCAAACCACGATTGTATTTGCCAAGTAAAGCGCAAAGCCAGTCAATGTAGCAAACTTGCCTGAACCTTCCCTTCAGCTGGAAAACAAAATCGAAGTGTATAATTTTGGTGAACTCTTCGTTGTTTATGACGCATTTTCATCAACCCCTGACTCCTTTAGCATACCCCTGCAAATTCCTGGGGTAACCTTTATCCGACACGTCCCCCAGACCAGACATCACTCATTTCGTCCGATTCGACACTATTTGATGCATCTGATTGAAAAAGGCACTTTACACGATCGCCAACTATCAATCATCCAAAATCAGCTTTTCACAACGATAAGCACCCAACAATCACTGTCCTCACGAGCGCCAATTCAGACGGTCTCGACTCTATCAAGCGCATTCGCCTCGACGGCGTACTACATATCTCGTAACATCTCAACCTCCAGAGTCTTCCCAGGCAGCCTTTGTTCTCCCATGCTTGTGGTGATTTGCGGCTCTTCTCCATCCTTCAAATAATCTTTCATCCGTTATTTACGCACACGATCCACGAATTGGCAGATTCCACTAGATCCTCCTTTGCATTCCAGTACAGAACAAACGACGCTCCACGGAGTCGATCACGAAACCCCACAACCCACACGCTCCTAGAGGAGCCATTCACAGCGAGGGATTAGATACAGGTTTTGGGGCCCACAAACGAGCGCAGTGACCGACGGTCGCTCGTCGATGCGGCGGGGGAGGTGGACAGCGTGACTTGCTTCCAAACAAGGGAGGGGCTCTCAAGACGCTGAGAGAAGTAAAGTTTTGGAGGTGCTGCAGATCTAGGATAGTTGATTTGGTTGTCATCTTAACCTTGCATCTCATGGGAGCCCGCCGTCAAGAGGAACAAGTCAACAGGAACCTTTCCAGCGCCTTGATCCTGCCATTCTGCGCCGCTTGTGTATTCCCTCGCTGAGTATCTTCAACGTCTGCCTGTCCTCTGGCATATAATCGGAAGCTGGGCATGGATCCGCAGTTTACCGCTACTCGTGAAGAATTATACCATGTTCAGATGGACGTCAAGCATGTCCAGGCTGTTCAGATCAACCATGCAGACCGGCTCTTAAGGTTGGAGAAGCGCCAGGCGGATGATGCAGCTCTCAAGTCCGTTTGGGGCACTGGCTCACCATTCCCAAGCGTATTGAGCGGTACTCCCCAACAAGGTCTGCCCATTCCAACACTCACATCATTGAGAACTTTGCTAATCTATAAGTATCAAATAGGCCCAGTCTCAAATCCTACCGTCGACGTGTTTGACGACTTCGATGATGAACAAGGACAGAATCTTTTGAACAGCCTACAACTAGAAGCGGATGAAGAGCCCGTCAGACGTGGTGCATCAAGAGCCAACAGCGTCCGATTTGATGTTAGCGCGATTCAAGGGTCAAATTGGGCTGCTGGATCTCGCAACTCGGGAGAGTTTGGCCCAGTACGCCCAGGCAGTGGATTTGGGAGCCATCCCATGACAGAGCGTTCACTTTCACACAAGTCAGATGGCAGGCACAGTTCGGCGGGCCATTCTGTGCATTCTATGCACTCGGTTCCGTCTGGGCGAACGAGTAGTCTAGGACTTGATACTAATTTCATTATTGGTGGTCAGGGAGATGACTCGCCCTTGGACATTCCTGATCCTCCCCCAGGACTGTTCGTTCTTGGATCTGTTCCCTCTATCATTCGATGTTGGTTGACGACCAACTTTTCGCACAATTCACTTCTCTACGCTGACGTTTGTACTGGCTCTCAAAGATCACTGGTTGATTACTCCCTCGTGAAAGATCTGAAACTACTCGACCAAGTGCAAAAAGATGCTTCTGGACGCCACACCATCAGGCTTCCCGTCTATCTTCCGGAAGCAATCGTCACTCGACCGACCTCAAGATCCAACAGCCCCGCTCCGCACCTGCCCACTCTTTCGGCGGACTTCGAGCTCATCGGCTTGACTCATCGCACCAATTTTGACCGCAAAAAGGGAATACGTGTCTTCCTTGGCAGTGATACCCTTCGAGCGCATAATGCAGATATCTTGTTCTCCCAGAATCGCATGACGCTTTATGGTGATGATAGAAACAAGCTTTCGGTTCCGTTCGTGAGGCCTGAGGATGAGAATCTGTTCAAGAATCTAGGCACAACCAATGTGCCATCGGAGAGAAACGAATTCCAAACGACAGCTTCTCCATTCACGGCAAGCGAGACAAAGCCGAAAGTCGAGCCAACTTCAGAAGCCGTCAATTCTGCACTAACAAGCAAAATCGACAGCAACAAAAGCAACTCCTCTGATCAAGGACAACGTTCGGGTCATTCAACAGAACCGCCATCACCTTTTGTCTCTAATTTCGCATCAGAAAAAACTGGTCGTAATAGGGCTTCGAGTGTCAGGAGCTCGAAGAGTACTGAGGTGAACGGTAACAACTCTGAATCCGAGAAACAACGCCCAATGGAGAACACTGCTCAAGACTCAGAACCATTAGATTCTGGAGCCTCTGCAGACTCGGCACGTCGGGAGTCTTCAGGAGGAATCTGGGGTTCATGGCGTCAAGCAAATGGCGCCGCTGGAAGTGAGAATGAATCCACTAGCGGATACCAAAGAGCTACAAGAGGAGGAAGAAACATGAAAGTTCTCAAACCCTCAAAAGCCGTCTCTTCTTCGACGGCTACTTCCACCACTCGCTCATCCTCAGCTGCACGCACCGGAGCGGCGTACGAGCCAGTACCATCCCGCTCTTCGACGGAAACTAGAAGGAAGAGTCAAAGTCAGCCTGGTGGATTGGAAAATGTTTCCCCGGGATGGGAGCCAAAGAGAGTCAGTTCAGATGAACAGAAAGCACCACGGGCCATGGCGACGATTCCGAGATCGTCCAACAACCCAGTTGGAGGCGCATCGGCATTTGCATGGATGAATTCTAGCAAACCGAAAGTCACGACTGCTGAGTAGAAGGATTGATCTGATTGCTCGTTTGAATGATCATAAGGCGCAGGCTGCTTGAATTTTGGCCGTTGTTTATGGCAGCCATAATGTGGTAGACTAGCTGTTTCGCTATTAAATGAAGTAAATTCATTCAAAGGCACTGTTTGGCTATCAGGAAAGTGGAGTTTCGAATGAGTTTAGCTGCTCTAACTTTGAATTTGCTTACCATAGCTCACCTCTAGGAAAATATCCATATCACAGTATCCTATCCACTCATTCAACCACATCGAAATCATATCGAAGTGCAAAGGCCATGAGGCTGAGCCAAGTTACTACGCCTCTTTTCATGATCATCCTGACAAGACTCTTCACCTCAACCAATGAGATCAATGCAACACGATTTCGCGCGCAAGATAGCGCAATACTCATCGGTACATGATGGGGCTTACTATTAAAAACCGTCCCAACGAATCGAGAAATTCTCGACTCATTTTTACGAGGCTTTAAGCATCTCAGTCCAATCTCTTAAGAGCATTGAAAATCGACAGCAGGGCTCCTTCATCTGCGAAACCATGGTCCTTGACCCGTTCTCCAGTTCGTCAACTTTGCCGGCAACATTGTCTTAAGGGCACCGAGATCCGATCACAAAGCGCTGCGACCTGGAAGCAGGAATTAGAAGATGCAACTGAAAACCTGCTTGGGATTTCATCGAGGTCGTAAAGCAGCATGTGGAATTGTAAGGTAGTCAGGTGTTTGACTGAAGCTGACCAGATGCTCAAAGATCTTAACGACAACTGCATGGGCACATGCAGAGTACTGCTTGACAGACTGCAAGAGCTGAAGGCTGCAGCTGGCACCAAGCACAGGAAGTGGAAGTATCTGCATGAAGGATTGAAATTAGCGTACCCCGGAAAGAAGGGCAGTCCGGTATGGATGCGGGATTGCGAGCGATGGACTATTTATCGAGCTACTCATCGCTGCAGCAGCTGCAGGCGAGAGGAGCCTCGGGTAATGGGGAGGATGGAACGGGAGACTTGAGTGCTGCTTCTCCGTATAGCATTGGCAAGCCTCATCTTGCCATTATGAAAAGGGGGCCAAGAAGCGAACATTCGCCTATTTTACTGTAAGCCGCCCCTTCCAAATCTCACTAACAACTAAACACTACCTGCTTCGACTCTTCTTTTCTTACGTTAGAGTACAATTACATGACGTCACCACATTTGAATTCGGTGCCCCTCCCAAAGTACCACTTATAAAAACAACTAAAACAGCAGCGTACGCCGCAGTAGCAGCAAACGTCTGATCCCGCTTCGCGTTTGTTAGCCATCCAACACAGGTAGCAAACAGCACAGTCCATCCTCCTAGCATACCAAGCAAGGCGTAGGGATTGTGTACGAAATATAGGGAGACTATAGAGCCAAACAAGAGGATGGCAGAGAGGAATGAGCTGATGATCGCAACGCAACGGGCCAGCGATTTTTCTGAGATATAGGCAGAGTTGCCGTCAGAAGATTCGAACTGTTCTTAAGGCCTTAGTAATGTCATCTTTTCCCGGGTATAGGCAAGCTGAGTAATGCAGACCTTGAAAAATCCTCCAAAGTAATTGAGGATCAATTCCGAGAGCCGGTCTTGATCTGCTGGAACACGCAACGCGACGAGATCATTTTCATTATCAAATCTTGCCATGCTGCTGCCCCAGAGTTGGGGAGTGGGATTCAATTTTCCACTTTTTGTGTCTAGGAAACAATCTCGCATACCTTTAATCGTGGTCTTCGCTGGAGGTTTCGAGTTGAGGAGGACTTGGTGGGTTGCCAGGGCTTGATCTAGTTTTTCATTGTTATCTCATGGCCAATTCTGGAAAGGGGCTCAAGGTAGAAACCCATGTACTTGGACTTACGGTATTCATTCAGTTTGTCTTTGATTTCCAACGCCAATTCCATCTTCGCCGCCTGTTCCGGCTTCGCAAAGCTGCCGTCTCCATTTCTCTCAGTTGCGTAAGCCTCAAACTTTCTCCAATCGCTATGGCATTCAACGGCTGTTGGAGAAGCTGCGACCAAATCCTGCTCGTCTGATCTCTTTTGGCGTGCTTCGAGCTCAGCAAGTTGTGCCTCCAAAAACAGCAGATTTCGAGCTGAAAGCCGATCGAATCGACGGAAGATGGTGCTCGTCCTGTCAGGATCACAAGCGATCTTGTCCGCTACCCTAGGGAAACCTTGAATGGGTTTGGGCTTGTCTAATGAGATGGATTGATTCATATCAACTGCAAAGTCGTATGCAGGATTATGAGGCGGGTGAAGGTGGAAATGCCCGAACCCACTCAGCCACATTTTCAATCTGGTAGAAAGCCTCACTGCTGCCAACGTTCACGAACATCGACCCCGAGAGCATGTCTGTAACTTTGGAGAGTCGCCCCCTGAGGGCCTATTTGCCACTCCCTATTGATCAACACCCAAGGCTTCTCCCTACCATAACGCATGATTATGCGGAACAAGTAGCCGACTGGCTCGATGCAGATAAGGAAGGGGCCAGCGATGAGCGTACGAAGCTGAAGTTGTTGAGATGCAAACAATGTCGAGATGCAAGGAAGAAGGTAGTCATCCGCAATATGCTCTACGAACACTTGCACTAATGCAAACAAGTTCTACCCAGAAAATCGTGTTCATCCGGCGAAGTGCGATCGCTGTCTCGCACTCCGGGCAAAATCACTTGCATATTCCGAGCCCCAGTGGAATACTGGAAACAGGATTGTAAATATCAAGGATAAGACTAGAGACAAGGAAAGGGGGAAAGACACAGAAACAGCTACATTCCAAAAGCTATCGAGAGAGCGCCAAAAGGAATTGACAGAGCGCAGGAATTGCTACATTCCCTCACTCCAAACTAACTTACTTTTCACGCTGAGAAAGAGCTTAAGTGATATGCCGGTACCGCGAGTTCGACCACGTCCTCCTGTTCAAAATCAGCACAAAGTGCTTCGTATTTTGATAGATGCGAAGGAACACATTGCTTGTGCTGATTCCGGTTCCGTAAAGAATATTGTGAGCAAATCTCTCGTCACTCGGGAAAATTGGGAGATCCGTCGAGAACCTGAAGACTTGAAAGACTTCGAAATGGGAAGTGGAAAGTGCACTAGATCTATACGACGAGTCCGAGTTTCAGTTCAATTGCCTGGGAAAACGCTCCAAAGCCCCAAGCAGTGGTTCTACGTTTTTGAAACCTGTGCGGTGGACATGGTCTTGGGGATGGAATTCTTGGAAGAAGCTGAGATTCTTACTAAGAACCGGCATCTGCTTGAAGCCTGTCCTGCTGAGCTGCGCGACTTTTCGGCGCTCTTGTGGATCGGTTCTCCAAAGCATGATGATGATTCGGCGGGGTCTATCAAGAATCGGCTGAGATGCTCCCTAGACGGCCATGATTTAGTGGCAGTTGCGGATACGGGATCGGATCTGAACATGATGTCTTTCGAGTGCGCTAAAAGAGAACGATTCCGGATTGATACACGAGAGGAGGCAAGAACTTGGGTAAAGTTTGGCGATGGAAGCAAGTCTAGGACAATTGGCCAAGTCTATGTCGGTAACTTGAGTCTCGATTGGAGGACAACGGAAACTCCTGCATCCAAACAACTTCCTCCCAACCGCAGCAATAACATGGGGAAGGTCGGCAATGGTAGCTCGCAGGAAGATGATGGCGACGGCCCGTTTTGCACCATTTTTCATGTTCTTCCAGGTCTCCCGTGTGATGTTATATTCGGCCGAGACCTCCTCTATCAACTCGATGCTTTCAATCGCTGTCCTGATCTTATGCCCTCGCTCTCTGCCGGCAAGAATAACCATTACGAGTTCAAAGTCCTCATAAGTCTTGGGCGTCTGACCTCCAAGCTTCGCCGCTCAAAAACCAAACAAGCAAGCAACAAACCACTTCCACATACAAAGGAAGCACATGATAATGAGCGTTTTTCCGAGATCTTCAGGCGCTCACAGAAAAAGGAGGAGATTGCGTTGATGCCAGAAGGGCAACAGGACCAAGCAAGAGCAAGGGAGAAGAGGAGGGCAATGGCGTGGGATGCTGCTCATGCAACATGTGTTCACTGTCTGCCTGTTTAACACTGGACGATTTGGGCAGAATGAGACCATCATGGAGTTCATGAACCACTACTTTCCACTTGCTGAAACGAGATCTAAGGGAAATTTCTTGCACAATATTTACGACCTTCAATCTAGCATTCTAACAGAAACCTTTGCTTTTCTCATTACAGGTGTTGATTGCCTAGACTAAGTAGCTGGGCTATGACCAAATAAATTATTGTGTGAGGTTGAATTCTATGCATCCCACCAGTTCTCAGCTCTCGCTTCAGTATAAAATGAGAGTTGAAACAAATTCCTCAAGAATGCTTCTCGGTTTAACTAAGGGCATTTTATCGAGAAGAAGTAGAACCATCTATCTCATTTTCAAATAGCCAATATATCGTGCATGATTTCCAGTGCATTGCTAGTGATGGATGAAAAATCTCGGAGGGTATTCTAACCTGCACTGTGTTCGGGAAGGTGATCACGACCTCACAAATGTTGTGAGGCCCACTTCCACAGTCTTCTCCTCTTCGAGCCCTCCTGCATTGGCGATACCGGGTGGCTCATTTTCCAAGCCGTTCTCCGCCGCCAGATTTCCAAATGTTGGGTCGTCTCTATGCCTAGCCCTCACATGTCTCGCTAGATTAGCTTTTCGAGGGAAGAACTTTCCTTGTCTGGACCCTTTCGAGTATTGGCACCCGACAACTGAACAGTAAAAGGCTTTGGTAGTAAGGTGTACATCGTTGATATGACGATCGAGGTGCGTCTTGGTTCCGAATCGCTTTGGACAACCCGGGCATTGTTCTGGTCTGTAGTGGTATCTTTTGTGGCGACTGCTTGACATTAGGAGGCCGGACGGAATTGAGGGGATGTAATCTTACCTTAATCCGTCTTGGGACGCGAAGCTCTTGTTACAGGCTTGAACAGAGCATCTAATTGCTGGTAGAGGCATTTTCAAGAATGAAGTTGTTGGCATGTCCATGGAAGACTGGGGATCTTCATCCAGTGCTCCTGAATCATTTCCACTTTCTATGCCTTGCATTGGGCCTGTGAATCAATCAGTTAGCTTACACAAACGTGTTCTTGTGTTATTTAGGAATTTTGGTGCAGCATACCAAGAACTGGAAGGTCCTCCATTTCCGGGTCGGTAATTGGATTCTGATTGCCGTGTTGGCTCTCAGCGACCTCCATCAAAGGTTGACTTGGGACCGCTGTTGAAGGTTGCTGAGGCGCACTGACTCGATATGGCCCGAGTCTTCTGTGCTCTTGATGTTTCATTTCTGCCTCCAGGCTCGTAGGAATCCACAATCTAATTGTATCCATGCAGAAAGGCGGCTCTGTTAGTATGGATGGTAGACAGAACTCCAAGCGAAGCGTTCGTTTACCAAAAGGGATGTCGTAGTGAGCTATTCCCATGCTGTTGTCCAACTCCTTTGCATCATAAAGCAGCATTTGCTCCTCCGTTGGTATACCTATTTTCTTTTGTATCTCAACCTTCACTTCGTGAATAGTATTGGAAGAATCGAGGGGAACATCAATTGTTTTGCCACTGGGGAGTTCCACCGATATTCGAAGGTTATCATCGAAGCCTCCACCACCTCTTTGACGGTTAACTATGTAAATTGTGCTTTCCGTTCGGATATCGTAATCAACAACCAGCTCGACTGTGCTGCCGCTATGGAGAGCATAGTCTCCAAGAGTGCGATCATCCTGAAGTTCTACGCCCCAGAAGTTGAGTCGTAGTCCTTTCCTCGAATGATAGGTCATGTAGATTTTCTCATGAAATATAGTTTTGATATCGTAGACTGTATCATCGGGATGAAAGCCAAGGAGAACGACAGTTCTGGTGAGTCCGCCGACGGAAAACGGAACCTTGACATTGAGTGTGTACTCATTGGTGAAGCGTTGAGACCTGTGAAAAACGATCCTACGGTCAGGCTTAATCGGAAATTGCACTTTGTCTTTGGAATGGATTTGAGGATCTTTGTTTTGCCCTGGTTGGTCTTCAGAGCTCTCTTGAGCCAACTGTTCGCGGCGAACAACTTCAAGTCTCTTTGAACCTCTCAGCAACTTGCTCGTCGTCAAGATTCTTATCGGGGTGGTGGATGATGGTAGCCTTTCGAAACACGCTGAAGAGGATGATTGGCGAAGCTCAGTTGCCTTTTCGGTTTCCTTTGCACCTCGGAGTCCAATACCTCTCCTGAAGAAATGAATCAACTGATTAACGATGTTCGGCATCTTGGTGGAACCCATCCTGCCTGAGGGAGGAAGTAAGGGTGTGTGATGCTTTGGAGGAACCAAGAACTATTTGATTTAACGATGCTCAAAATGGATACAATGCACTGAATGTGTTTGCAGAGTAGACCAGGTTATAATTTCCACGTCCACCACAAAGTAGGAATTGGGAGTTATATGCATTTGATGGCATAGATTGAGGCCTCAAAACAGGGTTAGCGAGGTCTGATACTCTTGAGGCCTCAAAATGCCGAGGCTGCGCAACATTACTTGCTGATTGGCCGCCGCAAATGGCTGCATGAGCGCCCGAAAAGCAACCGCAACCAACGGGATCAACTAAAGTGTTATCATAGATGATGATTGAATTTTATTCCTCCAGCTTTTATAAGACGTGAAATTATTGGGTGGGTGATGCACGCTCTGCAGGCTGGCTATCGCTGGGAAGAAAACTAAACGAGGAATTGATTGTTCTCGTGTTTGGAGACCTGGAAATGGCGGTTTAGCTTGTATTCGGAAAGTTGTTGCGCAGGGCTCTATTTCCTACGTAGAGTCGCTCCTGGCAGGAATTGAATGTAGTGAGCTGAAAGGGAAAGCGCCGCCATGGAGGAAAAGATTCGTCTTGTCGCCCTGAATACTGAATTCGCATTTGACCTGGTCCTGCAAAATTGAATCCAGAGATCAAATCCCAGCCCTTAAAAGCCTGATACCAAGTCTTCTAGTGAAAAATTTGTCGAAAAGTGTTTTAGCCATGAGGTGATTCCTGTGCATAGCCGTCGCCGCTCTTGAAATAGGGGCTCGCTTAACTAGCCCCATCGGCCATGTTTACTTCCGACCCAAACTCACTTATGGGGTTTAATATATTGCAATAAGCATTTTTCCTGTCACTAACAGATCTGGACGTGGTAAGCGAGGCTCAAACCCAAACTTACGTATTACGCGGGCACATTTCTATCATTGGCACCAGCTGTGGTAGAGGTGGGGAGTCAGCCAATCTTGTAGTAAGGATTAAAGGCGACGAAAGTCGTCATATAACCTTTTGCCTTTTTCGTTCACTGAAATGTATTTTTTTGAGGTTGTGTTCTTACAACTTTTTGGTCGGGGTTCCAAGCGAGTGAGGCATCGAGTGAGTGAAGAACGCCTCAGCTTTGTGCCTGAATGAGAGCTCCTGAGCCGAATATTATATTAACCTTCCCTCAAAACCGTCCAAGCCATTGACGCGAAAGATACTTCCTTACGCCAAGCTCCAAAGCAGACCGAACCCTATCTCTAAGCCTTCATGTTTTCGTTTCGATGCAAAAGAAGAAATTAAACGCTCTTCTCACGCAGAGAACTCCACTCCCAATTACCAACCATTCTAATCTCGTTCCCTCAACCACGCCGTCCAACACCCCACCAAATCTTCACCCTCTTCCCAGTCCTCACTCTCCGCCATCTCACAAATATCCTCCGTCCACACCTTTCCCTCTTCTCCTTCTCCACTCTCAAAAAAAGAAGTATAATCCGTACACCCATTACCTCTTCAAAAACACCCACCAACTCCGCACCCCCATCCCCATCCCCATCCCCATCCCCATCCCCACCCTTACTCTGACACGACAATTTCTCCCCACATCTCCACCCCTCCAAACCCTATCTCCCTCATTTTCTTTGAAGTAGGAAAGGCTCAGGGGGGCGAAAACCCAGTACTCGAACTCGACTGGAATTTGAGCTTTGCCCCTGATGTATAAGGTTAATTTCCGATGTGTGATTTAAGGAAAGTAAGGTATTTTCTGCATCGAGGAGCTGCTTTAGTTCACTGTTCTAGGCATTGTGTGATGAAGTTGGAGGGAGGGGAGAGATGTGCAGATTTTGTTAGAGCTCGAGGAGCTTGACACGGCTGGTGGGATCACGCCTGGTTTTGAGAGGGAGTTATTGACTAGTTCTGGGTCTTGGAAAGTGGTATTTATTTTTCTGAAATTTAGGAGGCTGATAAATCTACGGTAGGTAGCAAGGATTATTTGCTTGAGCTCTGTTCAAAATTTTGAAATGGACATATTGAGGCCCTTTCTTGGTGTAGTCAAGATGTATCGGATGAGGTTGTGCTCTCGGCGAACCAGCACCAGCTCCGATGGCCTGCAGCTACCCCGGCACTGATCTTGCAGGGATATGCCTGCACGATCGATGCGGGGGAGGGGTTCACCTCAGCTGCCTCGGTCGTCTCCACTCGCACGTCATTGTTACCATTTCGAAAATATCACGACATGGACATTAAAGAATGAGATTGAGCTTTGATACATTGCATTGTGATACCTAAAGTTCACTGCCTACCGAAAAAAAAAAAATCCATCGCATCGTACAATCATTACCAGACGTCATCCGTCTAGTAGTTATCATTATTGTTTCCGCTGCCGTAGTTGCCACTGCCAGAGTTTCCACCGGAGTAATCATCGTTTCCAGCCTCAGCGCGCTTGGCCTGTCCCTTCTGAACCAGGTTGTCGTTCTTGAGCAAGTTGCCAGCCTTCTCAAACAGCTTGCCGGCGGTGCTGTCACCTTTGTTGCCCGAGCTGCCGTAGGAGTCTGTGTTGTCAGAGCTTCCTCCATAGCCGCCCGATGTGTTGTCGGTGTTGCCTGATCCATAGGAATCACTGCCGCCGCCATATCCTCCTGCTCCACCGCCAGCAGCACCTGTGGATGAACCGTAGGAGTCATCATTGCTTCCTCCATAGCCTCCTGATTGCTTGGTGGTGCTTCCTCCGTAGCCTCCCGATGTGTTGCCCGTGTTGCCTGAAGAGTAGTCATCTGTGTTTGAATCGCCACCATAACCTCCTGCTGATTTCTTGGTGGTGCTTCCTCCGTAGCCTCCTGATGTGTTGCCAGTGTTGCCTGAAGAGTAATCATCTGTGTTCGAGCTGCCACCATAACCACCTGATGTGTTGCCCGTGTTTCCTGAGCTGTAGGAGTCGTCGTTCAAGCCGCCAGACTGTCCACCGGTGCGGCCAGAGCTGCCAAAGCCACCTGAGCCTTGGTTGCCAGACTGTGAGGATAGGTATTAGCTTTTCCATCGATGAAACACCTAAGATCGAAGGGCATGATTTGAATTGGGAAGAACTTACTCCGTAGCTGTCATCATTACCGCCAAAGCCACCTCTTTGGCCTCCTTGACGTCCAGATGACTGGAATGAAATTAGTAAACAGAAGTCGAAACTTCACATCACAGCAATGGCTGGAGTGTAGATCAAAAGGTGAAGTAAGGCTTACGCCGTAGCTGTCATCACCGTAGCTGCCCTAGGAAAAGGAAGTCTGTCAGAGGAAAGGAACCATGAAGAACTGGCTTTTGTTGTTTGTTGGGCACTTACAGTGTTATCGTTGTCGTAGTTAGACATGATTGCTGATTTTGATGTGATTTGAAATTTAGAAGTATCTTGTAGTGGATGGGAGATTTCGGTTGTAGAGTGAATGGCTTGAAATTGAGGAGAAGGAGACGTATTATATACAAAGCCGTGAAAGACCCGATGGAACGATCCGCTGGACAACTGCCCCTCATTCGTGCTCCGTAACCGCAGGACCTGACCATTCGCCAACTTTCTTCCCCCAACACAATGCGGATAATTCCCTCGGAAAAAGCACTTGCGTCATACACGTATGCTTGCAGACTCCCAATGTACTCAAGTAGAATTGCCCGGCGGCCCCACTGTGTCAGTGATTGGTCTAAAGTGAGCACAGAATCATATGGAATGGCCGAAGTAGCTGTTGCCGACCAACCCCAACAGCTGAAACAAGGCACAACCCTCAGCCGAAGAAGGAAGCTTCAAAACAAGCTCAGAGGGAAAACTGGGGGAGACTATCGCACAATTGGACTCCTAATGGCACCGTGGCGGCTACCTTCCGCTCGACATGGAAGCTTCAGCTTGTTTGACTGGTCTTGGCCTCTTGGCAGACGGTGTTCAGGGTAGCTGCAACGCCAAAAGTTGCGCTACCGTACAAGTAGATTGCGTGTGGTTGCGAACCCCGGCGCCCAGCTTTACTTGTACCGTACTCGGGTATGCAGGAGCCAGGTCGAGAGGATTTCGTGCTTGGTGAGGCGTGCCATGCAGGAGTGCTGTCATTCGGCTGCTGCCCCTCGATGGAAAAGTACCGGTATTTTTCTCTTTCGAGTCGCCTGCTGCAAGCAGCGTCATTGGGATCGGCAAGAGACCGCAACCCCTGTATGTAAGATCGTGGCTTGATGTGGCTGGTGTGTGCAACCCAATCATTTCTCGGTACTTGCACTGCCCCGCGTCCAGACCCGATTGTCGACTTTATCAGGCACAAATTGCATCGGTTGAAAGTATCACTCCCCACCCATGATCTGCGATGTTCAAGGCCACATGGCGCGGAGAAACTCACAATTCGGTGTGGCAGGGGAAATCTGAAATTTCTGCTTGTTCAGCTGATTCAGTACCAAATGCGTCTCCAATGCAAGCGCCCTTCGGACTCCGGTCTCGACTAAGAATTTCCTGCCCAAATCATACAAGCCAAGTGCTGTTGAGTTGAGTCTCACAGTTCCCGCTGAGGCCGAAGAAGTTTCTCCACATGTTCCTCCCGAATATTGAGCTACCAAAGGCCTAAAAAGCAAACTCGTCATCTCACATATTTGCTGTGCCACAATTGATTAGCCACAAGTTCTTCCCTGTCCGGCGCAATGCGGAACATTGGACCCACTAACCTCATGAAACGCTTGTGAAAGTCTGATCGAAGTAGATCCTGGAATGAAACATCAGTACCGGGCCATCATGCAGTAGATCCTCCCCGAATGAAACTCACATTAACAAATTCCTTCTTCTTGCCCTTATCATCCGTTCCACGGGCTTGGTTCTTGAAGATCACATCGTCATCCCATCTGTCGTCCGAGTCAGTAAAGCATGGACGTGGTTACTAGTGTGTGAGGCTCATACCTCCGCTTGACGTTGAAATCGGCCTTCGGGTTCAGCAAGGGATTGCCAAGAGCTATGTCGTGTTCCCGCTCAGCCTCTTCTGCGGCGGCTCTCTCTCTTTCCTGCAGGGACCTATTAGCTATGTGAAACGTATGGCGGTGCTGCAAAGCTTGTTCTGACTTCTTGTTCTCTTTTCTCGGCCCTCTCACGCTTGATTTTCTCCAATTCGCGTTGTAGCTCTGCCGTCTCGTCTTCATCGTCGTCACTGGCCCAAGATCAGCACTTAATTCCCTCGCAACATTCCACCTGACGAACCTGTCATCGTCGCTGCTATCGTCTTCACCAGCATCATCTGAATCCGCATCGATATCTCTGGTCTCTTCTAGAATGCGCCTTCGTTTAGCCTCTGGATCTTCTTCCTTCTCGTCTTCGCCATTCTCAAGCTGTCTCTTGGTCGTATTGGTCGCAGGTTCTGGTTCCGCGGGAACGGGCCCTCCCCTGACTTTTGCGAAGTGTGCTGCTTCAGCTTGAAGCAATTCTGCGCGTAGATCGCGAACTTGGTGGTCTGCGTCTCCTCCTTGGCCAGGTTTCCTGTACACTGTCAGACCCTTCCTTTGCAGCAGGAAAGCTCCCGTACCGAACTTTCAGCTGAGTATGAGCTGGCAGGAGCCGTTGGTGATACGCCGGTCCCCTTTGTGCCTCCTTTCCCTTTGCCTATTTCGAGTCAGTCTCCGTAAAGTGATATTTTGAGGATTCGAGAGACGCTTACGGGATCAAACGTGGGTCTATGTGCTGTAGGGAATTAGCATAAGTTCTACAAACAATATGCAAACCTTAGACATACCAGTAGTCATCTTTTCTCTGTGGTGAAGTGGTGAACGCTCCTTGTTGAATAGCTGTTCCTGAAGGTTACCTATGGATTGGAATTTCGAGATTGGGAAACGCGCTAAGATTGGGGCTAAGCCTCACCGCCCGGCAGAAACCAATTTTGACCCCGATTCAAACCCCAAGCATCAAATTCAACGGTCCCATGTCAACCCCTCACAACGAATTAATTGAAGATGCCTCGCGAAGTGGAACCTTCTCTTAACGAGAGGCAATTCTTTGCCAATGCTTTGCAAGAAAACATACGGCTAGATGGCAGAGCATTCGATCAGTTTCGAGCTCTGGAGCTAGAATTTGGGGACGAATATGGAGTTGCAGATGTGAGGTTAGGGAAGACGAGGTATATTAACAGACTATTATATTCCCCATTTTTGCTTTCTTTGGGCTGGGGAGGATCTTCATAGAACACTGGAATAATTTCCACTAACAAACCCCAGAGTGCACACCCACATCACAGCTGAAGTAACAACCCCCTTCCCGGAGCGCCCATTCGATGGCATCTTCACCATAACCACCGAGCTCTCCCCCATGACCTCCCCCTCAATCGAAGTAAACCGCCCCTCAGAAACCGAAACCCTCCTCTCGCGACTCCTCGAGAAAACCATCCGGCGCTCAGGAGCCCTTGACACCGAATCGCTCTGTCTAATCGCCGGCTCGAAGTGCTGGTCTATCCGCGCAGACGTGCATGTTCTAAGTCACGATGGGAATCTGGTGGATGCCAGCTGTATCGCGGTTATTGCGGCGTTGCAGCATTTTAGGAAGCCGGATACGAGTACGGAGGGGGAACAGGTGACGGTTTATACGCTGAGGGAGAGGGAGCCGGTGCCCTTGAGCCTGTTGCATTTTCCGCTTTGTGTGACGTTTAGTTTCTATGGGGAGGGTGTCTTGGGGAAGGGGGGTGATGAGGAGGGTGAGGTGGTATTGGTTGATGCGAATTTGATGGAGGAGCAGCTGAGGGAGGGGAGTGTGACGGTGGGGATTAATAGGCATGGAGAGGTGTGTCAGATTGCGAAGTTGGGAGGAGTACCTATTGATGCTGTGACGCTATTACATTGTGTAAATGTGGCGGGGGTGAAGGTTAAGGAGTTATCGAAATTCATTGCTGGCCGCCTGGAGGCAGATGCGAAGAAGAGGGATAAGGGGGGACTGATGGCTGAACTGAGAGCTGATAATGATAGAGTATCATAGATTTATGAATAATGTAAAATGTAAAACAAGTCAAAGGATTTTATTTCAAAAGGATGAAGGTATCCAAAAGTTGCTACAATTTTACGGTGTGCTTGCTGACGGTGCCATATTTCGCCTGCCAGGCAAAAAAGTAGAGAAGTGCCGCCAGTGGTTGGCCGATGAGTGTGAACGAAACCCAGAAAATGCAGTTCCCAATAATTCGGCCATTAATGCCATCCATTTTCTCTAAGGGCGCGGTAATGGCGATTAGCGGGAGCTGCGCAACCATGCCTATGAATGCGACCCCTATTTTACATTAGCAAACGGTTATTTGCAGGGAAAAGGCATTTCACCTATTATATTATGTGTCGGTATTCCCACAAGTAATTCGTGAAGAACCCCTGAGAATACGAATACAGCAATGCTTGCAGACCCGGAACTCCATCCCCTACCAATCAATGGTGAGAAGACGTGCCTCTTCATAAACTGGTAAACAGGCTTGTTCCAAGTCCTCCAGTAGACACCAACGCTGGGACTGTTCCACCAATCTGTATAGAACTCTCTGTCTCCAAACTGCATAACTTCGGCAAGTGCATTTAGGAACGATTGGAATAGAGCGAAAAAGCCAGCTAGCCAGATAACCAAACTGATAGTCGACAGTTTCATGAGCCTCTCTAGAATTGATGGGAGATCAAGTGAGGCTAAATGGTCCAACGAGTTCCGTAGGACTGGCGCTGCATATTGTGCACTGGCAATCCACATGAATGCATTCAGTCCAAAGACCTCTGCCATGCGTTTGATGACGAAAACCCATCTAATTTTCTTTGACCTAGGATACACAGGTTGGTAAACCAGTGTCGGCGCCAACCAAAAGTAGGTCAAATTGCCCAACGTAATGTTCTTCGGATACGGGCATTGACTGTATATATCTGGAAGGGCGTCTTCCTCTCGTTTCGATGGGTGGAGATAAGCGTGACGAAGATCTCGATTGGTGAAGGCGTAGGACGCAGTCTTCAGCCAAACAATAACTGCGTGAACCTCTGATAATGTCCCAATTAAGGGATGATGTATGAAGAAGTAGACCACAACAGACGTTATAAGTAGGCACAAGCTGACGTTGATGCCGTGTATCCAAGCTATTAAAACCCAAGTCGACTGGAATTTTCGGCGCTCTTCATCAGAAGCGACGTAGCTTCCTCCCGGCGTAGCTGTTCCATCCCTTTGTTTCCCTGCTCGCAACGAGGCTTTTGCTTGCTTTGCAGCTACCAATTCCACAACGTATGCTAAGAAGAGGTGGCATGGTATGATGAAGTATAGGGCTGCGCCTAATATGAGATCTTGTCTTCGATAATCGTGGCATCGTATGCATATCAGGACTCCGTACTGATGCAATTAGCTTTGATACTTTGAATAACGATAGTTTCTTACCTTTTTAAAGTTCTCAATCATCAGACGTAAGTTTCCGACAACTAAGTGAGCTGTTAGACTCAAACCCAGGAGCTCCTGATGTTGCGACTATACCGAGAACAATAACCATTAAATTTCTGAAGCCAAGGAAACTTGGAGAAACCTGGGAGTCATGACTGAGACATGATGTTCTAGGCTTCGAATGCACCGCTGCAACATGTCTGTATTTCTTTTTCATGAGCGTTCGTATTGGCGCCAGAGGTTGTGGCGCTCTGAAGCCATTGAGATTCACATGTGAACCGCTTGATCGTTTGATTGGAGTATCAATGCGCACATCTGCACCTGTAACGGTCGCAGTATCTATCTTCGTCGCCATTGTCGGACAGCTGCAAGAAAGAGCATAAAGCTCAGCGTAAGTATAGACCCCCGAGAGAAATAGTTCTGAAGAAGAACGATTGGGGAAGGTGGACAAGAAGGAGGCAACCCGTTACCAGGATGAACACGGAGCATATGGTAGCGGGGCACTACGCGAAATAGAGAACGGATAAAAATCACACAATCATGGAGATTGGTCGAACGCAAAGGAGAGAATTGCACATGCCGAAAGGAAGCTTTGAAAAGAAGAATACAAGGAGCCGCGGCATCCAATTGGCAGGTTAAAGATGCAGCAGATCGGGTTGGGTTGGACTTGGCTTAAATGTTGAGGGGCGAGATCGAGAGCAGTAGGCTAAGGTCCGTACAGTACAAGTAGGTAGGCTTGAGAAATTGACGGCAAGGGTGGAGCAGCAGTCCGGAAGCTAGGCAAAATATTAATCCGAGCCTTGCCCGGAAAGTGAAGCAAACCTCGAAGCGAGCCAAACGTGATCTCGCGCAGATGACTTTCCATTCTGAACACTTCCAAGATTTATCTTTGTAATCTCTCCTGTGACTTCTGCTCTATCACAGAATCTTACGTCAACATATTGATCATCTTCCGAGCTTTCTTCGCCTGACATTGTCAGATCATCGAGGATGACACGGTAGTGAGAATGGCCTACAATCCACGCGGCGAGCGCGACCATGGGGGGCAGGGGCGAGGCGGAGGAGAACGGGAGGGAGGAGGTTATGAAGGGATGCCATTTCGTGGACGTGGAAAACGTAGGTCAAATCTTTGAGTATCGGATGAGCGCCTAGGGAGGAAGACCTGAGGGATGGTGCGCTGCACTCTTGAATGCATTCGTGGAAGCAGAGTCAAGCCAGGCCCTGTGTCTATCTCGTCTATCTTGAAGAGATCCTTGGCTCTATGGAAACTATGGCTTGTCTAGATTTGACTGGTTTTGCGTCTCCATCTTTCAAGGTCGACGTTTTTGGGACCAAGAAATTCACGTGACCGCTTCCATATTATATTCATTGAGCTTCAGCTTTCAAGTTAAATTTGACTGGGCGTTGCTAATACTGGGCGTTACAGGACCTGTCACCGATTATGGATCAACTATTGTCCACTGGATGCGGAATAGGCAGCCAAGATTCAAGGGTGGCTATCAAGGGGAGATGGAAAGGCCCAGTCCAAGTTATATTGTGGATGTATGTGATTTTAATATTCCACGAGCCACATCCATTCTAACGCTGCGTAGATACTGCCGCCGCTATCGAGACTTTCAAATCCAGCAGACTCGATTCCTTCGAAGCATCTCCATGACTCTCTGAACAAGAACAGGCATCCCGTGAACTTTGTCCGATGGACACCAGAGGGGCGAAGGTTACTCACAGGTTCTGCCAGTGGCGAGTTCACTTTATGGAATGGAACTGGTTTTAACTTCGAGACCATCATGCAAGCACATGATTCTAATATCAGAGCCATGTCTTATTCCCATAACGATGATTGGCTGGTGTCAGCTGACCAGGACGGCGTTATCAAGTACTGGCAAACCAATTTCAACAATGTAAAAATCATCCAAGGACACAATGATGCAATTAGAGATATTGCATTCAGTCCGAATGACACAAAATTCGTCACGGCATCGGACGACTCTACACTGAAAATATTCGATTTTGCTGGAGGTGTCGAAGAATCTGTCCTCACAGGTCACGGATGGGAATGCAAGAGTGCCGACTGGCACCCAACAAAAGGGCTACTTGTTTCCGGTTCAAAAGATCATCTAGTGAAGCTATGGGATCCTCGAACAGGTCGGTGCTTAACAACACTACACGGCCATAAGAACACCATCACCGCGACCGTTTTCGAGAAAACGAGAGGAAACTGCCTAGGAACCTCGGCACGAGAGCAGTCAGCACGAATTTTCGACCTCCGAATGATGCGTGACATCTGTATTCTGAAAGGTCACGAGAAAGATAATATCACATCTCTGGTGTTCCACCCAATACACCCTTCTCTCGTCAGCACAGCAGGCGACGGACCAATCTACCACTACCTCCTCGACGAGCCCAACAACCCACCAGGCGTTGCCTCAACCATAGCACCCTACGATAGTCCAGACCCTACCACCACTCCAGCACAAACCATCTACCCAGCCCACAAAATCCAGCACGCTCACCAGTACGCCATCTGGTCACTGGACTGGCACCCTCTTGGTCACATCCTCGCATCAGGCTCCAACGACCGCAGCACGGCCTTCTGGACGCGTGCCCGACCCGGCGACACGGAGATCAACGATGACAAATGGCACATTGGCGAAGCAGCCGCCGAGGCGAAAGGAACCTGGGATCGTCGCGGTGCACGGCGTCACCGACAAGAAGAAGAAGAGCAGGAAATGGAAGACGAAGTCGACGGCCTTGTTGACCAGAAAATGCCTCCCAAAACTCCTGCCTTCCCCAGCATGCCCGGCTTGCAACTATCCCAAAATGCGGCAGCGCAGCCGATGTTCCCAGGTATGGGCTCAGCTCCCCCTCCACCCCCTATGTTTGGAAACGGTGTCCCACCTCCCCTACCTGGCCTCGATCCAAGCCACCCTCCAAACTTTGCCAAATTGGCAGAGATGCTAGGGAAAGCTGGATTACCGCCTCCACCACCTATTGGCGCTGGTCAAATACCACAGTTACCTGGTATGCTGCCTCCAGGGTTGCTACCACCTCCTGGGTTCCCTGGAGGATTTCCGCCTCCGCCGCCAGGGATGGGTGCTCCCCCTTTCCAGATTCCCGGCATGGCGGGAAATGGGGTTGTGAACGAGAATAAAGAGAGTGAGCCGCCGCAGTCGGGTGGTGGGAGTATCAGAAGGAGAGGACCGTTGCCAAGTCAGGAAGAAAGTTTGCAGATGGAGCAGAGAAAGGGAAAGTATACTCGTGCAAGATAAGGTTGATTTAGGGCAAAATGTACAACAGAGAGTGGATATCTGGCGTTCATCAGATGCTTCTTTTGAAGACTTTGAAGTGGACGAATGGAAAGAAAGGAATATGCTTGAGACTTAAAAAGCAATGTTCAGACGTCTGAATTCCTACATCAGATAAAATGAGGGCTCAATAACTCAGGTCTCGTCCGGTCTTTCTCAAGTCCTGGCGTGTAGAGGAGAATATTCAGACTTACAACTCAGTCCAGGAGTATTTTCTGCTTCATTAAACATCTTCTATTGTGTATACATTGAGTCAACCCTCAAGCCAACAATCAAGAACGCCGTGCTATGATATCAATGCAATGCAACGCTACCACAAATCCCGTCCAGATGCAACCTCTAAACCATGCAATACAATACATCTCTCGCGAGTTTATCCTCCTCTCTAATCCCATTTACCGCCCACCTCATCACGGATTCGCATTCCTCGGACTCGTCCTAGTGGGCACCCCCGGAACCTTCTCCTTCTTTTGCCCCTCCCCACCAGGCTGTCCAAAAGCCTTCTGCCGATCCGCATACTCTTTAATAACAAGCGCACACACCATATCAGAACAAAGTCTCTTTCGCCTCTGCACCGGCAATTTCGTTGCGAACTCCAACCCACTTGCTCTCTCCACAGCCTCAACCGGGACCTCAAAATCCGTGATCGGTTTTTCATTTGGAATCGCCGCATTCGGCAGCACAAAAGCGCCTACAGCAACCGGCCCCGTCGTCGTCCCATCCTCGGCAAAAATAACTTTGTAAAAATGTGTAGGTACAGCGATATTTGGAGGGTTACCAATAACCTCGTATGACACCCGCCATTTCCCATCCGTTTGGTCGCGCTTAGGGAGATAGAGAGGTCCAGTGACGATCCGAACACTCGGGTACTTCTGCGTAAGCCGTCTGCAGAAGTCCTCAAAATGCGCCCAGTAATCACGATTAAAGCCCTCCCCAACCTGGGGACACATATTCGTAAGGTAGAAAGTATCGTTCATGGCACTTTGGCTCCATTTCGCGTCGGCGGCTGGTACTTGGTGGCCTCGGTCGTAGCCAGAGCGAAAATAGTCTTTTAGCTTGCCGCGGAACTTTTCTGGGACGGCAGGGTCCTCGAGGAAGATGGAGTGTTTGCGGTCGCCGTCTGGAGAGGCGAGGGAAGCGGCTGTGATGTGCTCTGCTACCCAGGAGGGGTTGCGGAGGCGGCGGTCGAAGGAGGAGATGAGTGCAGGCCGGGTTGCGAGATCTGCGACGGGACCGGGAAAGCCATATTGGAAGAGCCCTGCTGGGTCGACTGGAGGGATTATGTCCTTTGCAGACAGAGGGACAGGCCCAGGTATAGGTGCGGGGACAGAAGTTGTGGAGGTTGCTGATACTGCAGTACTGGATTGTGCGGCTTTTAATTTTTTCTCAGAGCGGGTGGAGTACATTGTTGCCGTGATGCCTGCACCAGTTGCTGCACTGACGGCGGCTACTAAAGCTAATGTAGTCTTCGACATCGTGAGGGTGTGTGGGCGGACGGGGGAGTATTTATTGTGTTGAAGGCAGAGCGCGCGTATGATCATGATAGAGACATAGACGCGCGTGAGGTGTGGTGTTGACGCTCAAGTCACGGGCCAATTGCAGCAGAGACACAGAAACCCAAAGGGGTCAAGCGAAGATTTGTCAAAGCGAGATCTTGGAAGCCAAAACTACTATTTTCTAGATGTTAGTGATTCGGCCCCTGTTTTCAGCAGTATCTCTTGTAGAATTCCTCAAAATCTATAGTACAAAGCACAGCTTGTCATTAAGCTAGCAAAGAGGATACATTTTGTAAAGGCTTGAAAAGACGTCCTGCCTAATATCTTCCTTAGTATTACATAGCCACTGGCCTTCCTTCTTCAGCTCCTTCTCCATTTCCTTCTGCCTCCTGGTGCTTATGGGGCATCGGAAGGTTTAAGTTATCATTGTGTACGAGTTTGGTTGGAGAAGATAGCCGCTGAGAGGAAAGCAGGGACAAATCCGCCCCTTCATCAAGTTCAAGATCTGGAAGCTCCACGTCTGAGAAATCCGAGCCTGCGTCTGACAGAGATGGCCAGTCAACATCGGCAGCACCCGCCATACCCTGGATGCGCTGGAGAAACCATTGCAGCTCGAGAAGTGTGAAGCTAGGTAATGGCTTTGTTTCCGGGTCGTCGGTTTGAAGCGTGAAATAGTCACCAGATCGAATTATATTGTTCTCATCTTCTCTAAATAGCTTTGCAACACCTTTAAAGACGTTCGTGTTCTGACTAAGTCCTTGAGTCGAAAATGGCGTAGTTAAGAGACTCATTGCTGTTTGAGCTTCTTGCTGTTTTTTCTGCCAAAAGAACTGCACTTTCAAGGTAGTCTTATCGTCCGACTCAGAAATTGGTTTGAGTGCAAATGCTCCTCGGGCCCACATATCATGTGCACCACGCGACAATGTAATAAGGTTATAGACTCTGTCTATACCAAAGTCACATATACCCGCTGGAAAAATTTCTGCTTCCCAAGCTATAACCTTTTCCTTAGGCCAAAAATTCTTTAAATGACTCCAAAAGATATGCCGTTGCCCAAACTTGTCTTCTTCCTGGTGTGAGATCGAGTGAAACGGATATATATGAGCTACTTCTATCGAACCACCTCTTGTTAAAACACAGACGAATCTGTCTCGTTCTGCGGCTAGGTCCCTAGCTTTCTGGTTTCGAAGTTGTGTTGCTGGTGAATCTGAAGTCTTTTGTCTCTTTGTAGGTGGAGTAGCAGGTGATGAGCTTAAATTGGACAGTGTCGATTTTTGTGGTGTTGTTGTCTTCGGTGTTGAGGGCTGTGACTGCGCTCTAGGAGGAGACGGACCCCCTATAAGTTATTATTAGCTAGAATAGAGGAACAAGGGTATTTTACTTACAATAGTGTGCCATTGTGGAGGTTTGTAGAGTAAGGCCACTAAGGATATTGGGATATTCGCGCCCGCAATTGACTAAGCTTTTGAGGGCATCGAGGTCGCAGATCTGGCATGCAGCCCAAAAGTGAGGTGGTACGTCGCCGATTGACTCATGTAGGCGCCCGAGCAGAGCAGTTCGTTCTAGAGTAGGGAGGTTGAAGTCTTCCATTGTGTCGATATTCGTGTGTGGATGTTCGTATGTGTCGAAGGGTCGAAGATCGCGGGGTTGTGTGCACTGTGCAGGACCAAGCGGGCACTAGCGGCCGCATTCTGCGTGTCCTAATGCAGAATCACCGACTTGAATAATACTAAGGTAACTTTAACTTAGACAGACGACCCCTTGTGCAACCCCCCAGACTCCACGAGCCAGTCGCAACGGCACGACAGCGCCCCCGACTGCCCGCTGAAGACTTCTCCCAGAGTCTGGAAACGAGCTCTGCACGCACTGTCAGTTTTGTCACCGGCAACCCGTCCAGCGCTCAGCAGTGACTGATGCTGCTCTTTTGGTGGCGGCCAACCTTAAAATAGGGAGGCGCACTGCCCAGAGCAGCCCGAGCATAGGAGGGGGGACAGCGGCACACAAAATGCTCTCGGCGTGCCATGCTCACCACAAGAAGGTTAATTTGTCGCATGATCTCCTCCCTGTGCCCCAGGTGCGCGATATGAGTTGAGACCAGCTATTCATCTGGAGAGCAGCTTCATCTACGAACCCTCACGCATCGCAATATAACCCTCCCGAAGTCACTAATTAGCCCCGGTCGGAAGGGACGGCTGCACGGCAGTGAGATGGCCCTCTCCGGCGCTCACGACAGTGTTCCATCCATGAGCCATCTTGCTGGTCAATCAGTTATCTCAAGCTCCACAACTTCGTTTCTGCCGCTGAGCACTGCCTGGCCTCTGAGCAGTGAGTGCTCCACGCTATTCGTCTCTCACAGCTCAAGCAGCGGTCTCTACGCATTCGACCCATCCTACCCTACCCAGAGTTCAATTCAATGCCTACCGCCAGCAGCAACAGCGTGGTGGGATCAAGTTGCGACCCCAGGTGCCACGCCGACGATCTTAGGGGGTACTGCTCTGGTCTGTCCGCAGGCCTACACAACAGCAGCATCCAGTGTGATAAACCCATTTACCACGCTCGTGGGATGTTGTCCATCGTAAGTTATGAGTGTTTCTGGAGGCTTGGGGCGGCTTTGACGATTAAAATATAGGAATTACGACTTTGTCTCGTGGGACTTATCCACGGCACAACCAGTCCCGACCCAGTGTAGCTCGGCTCTACTTGCTGAGGGAGGAGCAGAAACCTATATCAAACAGAACGTCGGAGCAGACTCTTGGTCGACGGCAACAACGATTGTGCATGAGGTCTGGGCTTTCCACATCAACGGATACCTCCTCGCCCCGACGTCAAGGTCAACACCCTCAATAACTGCCGCCCCGATCAATGAGAGCCCCACGACTACGGAAGGCTCGCCTGCATCATCAACCTTGGATTTGAGTTCCGCATCGACGACCGCAGCTGCTCCGTTAGACAATAAAACACCTTATGGAAGGGCGACTATAATTGGCTTGTCGTTAGGATTAGGTTTCATCACTATATGTTCCATAGTAGCTGGAATCAGGAGTTACCTTAAGAAAAAGGCTCGACAGAGGCAGGAGAGGCCTCCAAATCAGGAGGTGATGATAGGGGCGCTGTACCCAGAGTTGAAGGACGATCCGCCGGCGATGGTTACGCCTGAAAATTTCGAAATGAGTCCTAGGCGCATGCGGCGCGAATTATACCCAGCCCAGTTCGGAGAGATTAGCAGATTTACTCCTTGAGCATGGCATTGTTAATAATTGATAGCTTTTCTGTTGTCTTGAGTATGGTAGTCTGATGACTTCCTGGCTGCGTGACTGAAAGTGATGAGAAGACCCGAAAGGAGAGAACGAGGAAAACGAACAGCATGAAACCGTATGAGATTTTATACAAGAAAGGTAGAGTTTTCAGGAGACGTCCTTGGGTTGGTACGTGTTTATAATTTACCCCTCCAAGAGGGGATTTCCCCACATTACTCGGACTCGTTTTGATCCGTTCCGTGAATCTTTGGCCGGGGATTTTCCGTATGAGTGGATAGAGAAAACAAGACTGACCAATTATTAACTAATGAGACGGTGCCCTGCGATTTGTGAATGGTAAGTTGATATCGCAGAAGCAGAAACTTGAAGACAAAAGATCAAGGAGAGGAGGTCGTCTCATTTCAACGTGGCACTGCCAGAGGTTGATGTTCATGGGAGGTCGAGACATGGATGTCTCACAAAATCCCGGAGGTGCCGCCAACATTTTCATCCAAGTTAGTGGGTAGGTTTTTGGACGGAAACAGAAAACATTGCCACCTGAAACTTGTTCATGAAGTTGAATAGTCATCGACGAAGTGACGACCTATTTTGGTGTAAAGGGGAATCGGCCAATCACGACGGCCTTAAATCGCTGACGGAGTCGGAACGGTCCCTTGTCTGCAAGCAACGCGCTTGTGGGCTAGCCTCGAGTACCTTGATGTCCACTTCCAAGAGCGATTACAATCACTGACGACTGCTTTGTGACAAAGAAGACCCCCAAATCTCTTTGCCCCGATCACTCGTCTCTCCTACTTTGACAACTCCTCAGAACTCCTTCGTTTTATAAATAAATTGGGCAAAGACGACGATCATTGAATAGGAAATTCTATGCGACTTGCGCGAGGCAAATCCTCGATCAACAACCAAGGCTAAAAGACTTCGCGAGAGAGCGATCGTGGCGGCTGTTTCAATTATATTCCAAAGGTCACTGCGGTGACTGCATCTCTGCCATCATGGCGGGACGCATTGACAATGATACTCGGGGCTGGATCATGTGTATTGTGAGTGGGGTTGGTAAGTCCTCTTGTGCCAGGCTCAAAGACCAAAAAGTAACATGAATATAGCCTGCACACTCGGAGCCAGTATCATTTGTGTCGATATCCTCGTCCGCTACATACCGAGCAAGAGAAATTTTAGGATACAAGACAGCAATGTCTTCCTGGCGTCGTCATTGAGCTTGAGTTTCGGTGTCATGGTAGGGATCTTTGCCACAGCCTGATAGCACATACTGAGTGAAGCAGTTATTCTCCGCCCTATATAGCATGCTTCCATCCTCGAAGAAATACCTAATAAGCAGCGGCTACTCACCTTCGAAAGCTGCTTGGGTCCTTCTGGCGTGTTTCGCAGCTGGCTTTGTTGGAATACAGATCTTATCGAGGACTCTCCACCATTACATCCCTTCAAACGTTGTAGAATGCGATCATAACCACGAAGATGCGCAGGATCATCATAACACAAGCAGATCAGCCTCCTTTGCGGCTCACAGCAGAGGCCGGTCATCACATGTGTCCAACGTTCCTGGACAGGCGAATGGAAAGACTTCGGAGTCGACGCCTTTGTTAGTTCCTCCAGAAGCAGAAGTAAAATCTAAATCAAAATCGAAAACTAAGGCAAAGTCCAAGTCCAAGTCAAAAAAGAACAAGTCTCCACATATCGAAGAATCGTTTGGAGGAGATGGTGCAGGTCAAAGTCGTCGACGTGCCGAGACCACCGATAGGAGGCCCTCCATGATCGAAGTCCAACGGAGAGTGATGTCTTTTGTTAAAGATACCAAAACTAACTGCGATTCCAATGGGCCTTGCTATGGGTACTCGGATCCATGTGGTCAAGAATGCTTCAAGCATCTCTCGGCCAGACCATCGATCGCTTCTCGTTCTGGAACCTTACGCTCAAATTCTGGACTATTTGCCCATTCGGTGTCCGAATTTCCACCTCATTCAGCAAATTGTGCCTCCAGAGTTCAAAGTGCGGTCAGGCCTACCAGTGCGAATTCGCGTGATCCTAATGACGAAGCCTGCGATTCGGCTGGTGAGGACGATCTCGAATCTCAGCATCATCATCATGTCCCGGAAAATGCGTTTATGAGTATCGGCCTTCAGACTTCAATTGCTATCGCCTTGCATAAACTTCCAGAAGGGTTCATTACCTATGCCACGAACCATGCAAATCCTTCCCTAGGCTTCGCAGTCTTCATGGCCCTTTTCGTACATAATATTACTGAAGGCTTCGCCATGGCATTACCTCTTTATCTCGCCCTTGGCTCTCGCATCAAGGCCATGTTCTGGGCCTCCTTGTTAGGCGGAGTCTCTCAACCCCTTGGTGCTGGTATCGCAGCCATTTGGTTCAAAGTCGCAGGATCAGAAGGCCACAAACCGGGCGAAGCAATATACGGTGGAATGTTCGCCGTCACTGCGGGAATTATGGTCAGCGTCGCTCTACAACTTTTCGTCGAAAGTTTGAGCTTAAACCACAACCGAAACCTGTGCATTGCATTCGCCTTCTTCGGCATGGCGATCATGGGTGTGAGCAATGCACTTACATCATAAAGATAAACATGGTTATAATGAAAATACCCTGGCATTGTATGACTAACGAACGAGCATGAGATTGGTGTTACGGTTAGAAGAGGTGAGATTGATTGCATTGGATGAACTCATATTGGGTGGGAGCGTTTGTCTGGTTACAAGCATGGTTTGGTTAGAGGATACCACCATGATCGATTAGACTTCTCGATATTGAATACACAATTGAAGTCTTGAAATCCTATACATTCTCATCCTTCATCGCTAATCTTGACCCCTTTTTTCATCCTCGCTTAACGATCCCAGCTCAAAAATGCAAAGAAGGAAAAAAACTCTACATATTAAAATGCAGTACAAAAAGGAATTCAGGATAAATAATCAAAATGGCAAAAGAAATCCGGAGACCCAGAAACTCAGCCGGAGCTTGGTTATCTGTAGCAAAGCATACCTCGGGAATTGTCAATTGTTAGTTAGTGAGGCCAGATTTGCCGTGCGTCCCGAACTAACCACGGAGAGGCCTCTATTGAAAACACAATCGCCTTATTTTGGTAGATAACACTGCCTTCGGGATCACTAAACGCATTTATGTATATGAATCCATCCTCGCTTAGCAAAATCAACAACTAAAAGGGGGAAAAGCACCAAAAATAAATTAGACAGGTCATTTTAAACACTATTTGAAATTCAGAAAACAAAGTAGCAATCTCAATGCCCAAAAAAGTAAAATAACAGCTAACCAATCATATCAAACCGCCGTTGAACTTTGCCTTAACTAAACATCGAAGGGATTCTTACTTAGTTAAGGGAAAGTAAGTCTATTCAGAACCTGCAAAAAAGCAAAAAGGGGGGAGTTAAACTCTGCCTTAATTAAATAACAAAAAATATTACTCGTGAAGAGAAAGTGGGTCTTTCGAAACTGCAAAAAAAAGCAAAAAGAAGGGGGAAGCCTCAGTTTGCTGAAGCTTGTACCTCATTGCGTTGTCAATTGTTAGTTAGTGAGGCCAGATGCATGCCGTGCGTCCCGAACTAACAACCATTGGTGAGATAATGTGAGGAAAATGCTTATTTTAGGATATAAACTTGGATCGGAAAGCGATAAGAATCGGGAATTTAAATACAGCCCCTTTTTTGCCGATGATAGCCTTTACACAATCTCAATTCACTTTGATACAGCGGAACTTTCCACTGTTCGACTAATTGGTTATCGGATGGAAGACGATTAGTAGTGATTTAGAGAATTTCATGGTTTAGTCATTGAATTCTTCTTACAAAGTAAAAGCCTGGGAAAGGAGAACTTTTATTTTCATCCGCCTTCCAAGGAGTGGTATACACGCTCGCAGCCAAAATGTACTTTCGATAATCATCATCATACCCTTCCTATCCCCCACCGCCATGCTCAGAACCGATGACTCCTCCCCTTCTGTGCTCTCCACGCCGTGAACCCGACGTATGCACCTCCCATGACCATAAAGAACATCAACATCTTGAAGAAGAACCAGCTCCAGCTGCCGCCTTCCTTCTTCTTGCTATATCTCTCACTGCCCTTGCTGGCTCCCTTATTGCCGGGCTTATTCATGGTTGAGTCTCGTCCCTTGGTATCATATAGGTTCTTGGTCGAGACGGAGATGATATCGTGATTATCAGACAGCTCTCCCGTTTCCGCTGAAAAACCTAGATACGCCACCGACGGAATAGTAGGCGGCTCGCTGGTCTCGAAGCAGAGTTCCCAAGAGTCTTCAGACTTATACTGCAATTCCAGCCTCAAGCTCTTGTCTTGGAAATACGTCAACTTCGCCTTCGTCGGTACTGAAGCCCCACGAATGCCTCTCGCCGAGCAGCCCATAAACTCGTTCTCTTTCCCATCGTTCGATTTGTCGTAGGATTTGCTGCCATCTCCAACCATGGCCATTACATATGGAAAGACGGTGCCGGGGCGGTTGTTCTTGTAGGTGTCGAAGAAGATTCCTAGGCCTTCGAACCTATCTGTTGAGCCGAAAACTGGGCCAGGCGTGGCACGCTGCTTAGTTAGCCAAATGGCGAAGCCGTCGCCGTGGAGGTTGCCCAGGCCATGGATCTTGAATTCGACTTCAATCTAGTTTTGCTGTCAGATTTGAGGTGGTAGGGAGATTTGTTTCAAAGCTCAACCCACCTCCCAGTTCGTAGCAGTTAAGGGGACCCGCGAGAATAGCCATCCTTCTTGTGAGGGTCGGTCTGAAGTAAGTCGAATGTATCTATTCCCACATCAGTATGCGAGCTTCCCACGAAGGAATAGTACAGCATACTGGTCTGCGCGCACAATGGTGTTCCCTCCAAAGTCAAACCATCGACTCTGCATATCTGAATCCAGGTAGGGCTACATGTCTCGGTCAGCTGGCAGGCAAGGGGATTGACTCTCCGTTTGCAGACTAACCGCGCTGAGAGAATGTGTTCGTAACTACAATTCCAACTTATTAGTAGAATTTCTTTGAGATCAGACAAGGCTAACAAACAGGTATGCTACGAATGCCATTTGCATCCGTGGTCGTCACATCTGGATGTGCCAGAGCACATGCGACCAGCCCCAGGGCTGACAGCGATGTAGAAAGCCGCATTCTACCTGTCTCTTCTTTGTCACTCCCTTAATCCTCAAAACCCAACTCTGAATGCGCAGAGCCGAGGGTAGAAATGCAATGCAGAACTGAAAGGAAAAGAAAGGAGCGAGAGGTTGAAGTAGGCCGCTGCCCGGGGGTCGAAGTTTCGTAAAAATATATTGAACAACTGTTAGCTGGCCTTTCTCGCGATGCCGTCCGGGGACGGCCTGTCAGAGAGCTCCTGAATGGCGGCTTGATGATCCCTGTACCTTCATACCGTAAACCGTAGCCTTGTACCTGCCTAAGGCTGAGACCTCATTGACGTCGTGACATATTTTTTGGGACCAGAAAGCAAACCACAGGAACATCAAACCATCACACAACCTCCGTTCGTCCCCTCAAACACAAAAGACTAGGACTAGGGTTTGCAAGAAAGCTCTTAGAAGCTAGCAAAAATGGATAATATCAGCAATGGTCTCGGTTTCGGCGCCTCGTCTTCAGATCCCAAGGCTGCGGTTATGAACCAAATACGACAAGAAGCTGCCATGACAAATGCCCGCCAATTGATCGAGGTACATTCTCCTTCATCCTCCTTTTTATTCTCTTCCCTAAAAATAAGCAGAAAGTCAACGAACACTGCTTCGAGAAGTGCGTCCCGAAACCCGGCTCCTCATTATCGAGCGGCGAGACGACATGCTTCACTCAATGCATGGAGAAATATATGGCGGCGTGGAACACGGTATCTAGACAGTACATCAACAGGATACAACAGGAACAGGGAAGGAGTGCTGGTGGTGGTGGGCTTTTCTAAGGCGTTGGTTCCAAGGTGTACGAATGATAAGGCTGTAGGAATAGGGCATGTATTATATGTATGCATCCAAATGGGTGGGAAAGTGAACAAAATAGTATGGGACTATAGGTGGTATTCTAACTGAATCAGCTCTTCACCGATCATTCTCCACAGATACCGAGATGTACAGGAAGACCTTGTGCATTTTCTCGTTGTTCACTTCTCTATACGGGCACAGTCTTTTGAAATCTAGTGCAATCCGATCCGAAACCCCAATGCCTCACTCAAAAATGCCGACCTTTCCACCCTCAGGAATCCCAATCTCAAATCCGCAACCTGCATCGTCAACCTTGTCCTAGGCTACAAACCAAGCCCTCAAGACTCCGCGCCAAAGCGTCCGCACTTTCAGTCTCCTTCGAAATATAGATGTGCATCTCCGGATGCATACCAATAGCTAGACAATCTCTGTACACCTTTTTAATGAATGGGAAATCAAACGTACTCCACCTACGAATCTCAAACAACCTTTTGCTATGAGAATTGAGGCGAAAAATTGTCTTAATATCCCCTTGCGTGCGGAACAGCTCTGGCCATGCCGCTGCACACTTCTCGAAAAATGAGTGAACGGTGTCGTGCTCTGTCAGTTCGATTTGACGTGAATCCTGACCGCCATCTAAGTGAGTATATAGTGTAATGCTTCCAGTAGACATGTTGAAAATTGGTGGAATCGTGACTTGCTAGATAGCGTCCGGGTATGCATTTAAGGCTGTGCAGAAGGCTAATGCCTGAGTTTTGTGTGGTACAATAATATATTAGGGGTGATCATTGAGAAAAGGACTGACAGATAAACCGCGCCAAAGGGCCGTATCTTCAGGTCCAGGATTTCACAGAGAGGAGTTTTCCATTATTTCTTAATCTACATATTCCATTGTGCGAGCATGAGAATCCCCATTTCGTATGTTGCAGTGTGAATTCTTATGTCTCGCAGAAAATCAAAGCATTCAATGTACCAACCTCCGTTGCAGACTGAATTCTTCATCGTTTCGCAGGAAACCAAAGAACTCAATGTACCATCTCCATATGAGCATTCGCAAAGATAACAAGTCCTACAAAATGCGAGGAGGTTTCCACTTACATAAACAATGGCGGCGAATGTTCAGAACGGAACCGAGCACTCACAGCTCGAGGTTCTCTCCAGCAGCAAGCAGAATCACCTTAACTTGGATGACTTCCTTGCTTTCTTCCATTTCCCAACGTCTTTGGATCATTCTGAGGAATTCTTTGTAATCAGGCGAGCTTCTCTTGACAAGTTCCACATGATGACCCTCCTCGTCGATGTATAGAAGCCTCGAGATACCGCTAGCACCGAACTTCTCTGGCCAACGCTCCGCACAGACCTTGAAAAGGGTGATAACATCCCGAGTATCAGTAAGGAGGACCTTCCGAAAGATGTTATCGTCCTTCAATCGAGTGAGGAGAATCGTTCCTTCGATCTCAGGATGATGCAGTCGTGGCTCAGGACAAGGTGTGCCCGCGGAAGAGGCCTTGATACTGCATGTGCTGCTCTGAGAACGCTGCTTGACATTAAATGCTCGAGTTTCTACTGAGATATTGTCACTGAATGTGGGCCTTTCCTCCGAGACATTGATGAGTCTGTTAAGGGGGGTAATTCGCGCAAGTAGGTTTGAATCTTCCGTTACAGGTGTGGCAACAACGGGCTGACTGACAACTCGGCGACCATCTTGAGAACTTCCATGCTTTAGAGGAACATCCAAACTCGAACGTCTCATTTCATGCTCTTGGATTTCCGAAGAAGCCTTTTTATAATGGTGGTCTTTGTAGTCCGAATTCTCCTCCTTTGGCCGTACATTCTTTAGAGTAGATTTCTTCTTAGAGGTACTGCTAGACTTCCGCTTCCTGGAGTTTTGGGCCCTAGCTTGCGTCGATGCCTCGCAAACCCTGCATTTCCACGGATCACTGGGTCCCTGCAAAGATTAGCAATATGTGACTGAAATCGGGAATCTGGTTGTTCTTACCGGCCTAGGATAGATGTTATAGCAGCTCTGATGGTGTCCTACGTGGCACGTATCGCAGTATACGATATCGTCGCCGGGAGTATCGATACCACTTCCACAATCATCTAGAAGAGGTAAGTCAGCAGCGGGTAACTTTTATGTACCACAGGTCCAAAATTTGGATTAGAACGGCTATGAATGTCCCAAAGCCTCTGGAAGCATTAAGAACGAGCTTACCGCAGTCTTTGGTGGTAAAGCTTTGATAAACCTAGCTTCCAGTTAGCCATTTTAGTACGCAAAAGTGGTTGTATAGGAAGCTCGTACCTCTGCACCAGTAAGATCGATGCTGACGCCATGGTTCTTAATATCCTCGAACATCAGAAGCATATTGCCACGTATCTCAGCCCGTGGTATGCCGCCGTCTTTCCACTGGGGTCGATCTTCCCAGAAGCTGTCCTTCCAACCATCATAGTCTGGCAATAGCTTCGGAAAAAAGAGAACACCAGCCCTAAGCTCAACCAGGAAGTGGTCGACAAGTGCTTGAAAGTCCGACGCGAACGTGGTACAAAGTGTGCCATCCGGAAGAAACTCACGTGGCTTAATCAGACCAGCGGCCTTGACGTGTTGCTTGCCATAGCCGGTGATCTGTACAATGGCACGAATAATATCCTTGTGTACCTGCTCGCCGATTACTACGCCGATTTCATTGCAAATTGCGATCATAGCCTGTGGTTTTGAGGTGAACTCTTCGAGATGGCGCCTTCGCTCTTCATCCATCCATGCCTGCTGCGTGGCCATTGCTCTTGTTGGTGGTAGTCGATTAGAGGGAGGGAGGAGGAAGGATGGTGACGAATGTTCACGGCTCTTCGGCTTAGATTGTTTATTGATATCGGAGCCAAAAATGGAAGGCACGTGGAGATACCGCTTGAGAGCGAATCGAAATCGGATCAGAGCAGGCACCGATAGCTTTATCATATGTCCGCAACTGAAATGGAATAATCCAGATCTATCGTGGATCATAAGGCAAGATTGAGGATGCAATCAATCCCGAGAGGGATCCAGGACCATCGTCAATAACTCGTTGCAATGGCCGAGAAGAGAAAGAAACAATAAACGGCTTCCGAGTTCGATTGGGAAATTTAGTTCCCCAAATCGACGAGCTGGAACGTTCGGCCATTGTACGAAACAGAAGTTCTGACATTGAGCAAAGGAGAATTTGGACATGGTAGCCTCAAACTCCCAGACCAAAGTTCTCGAACCGCCCCGAAGACGTATGAAATAAGCATTGGTCAAGTTAAATCAAGACTTGGACAATAGTATTCATGGCGAAGAAAGACTCGAAAGCAGACTTAGCACCAAAAATGAAGCAGATGAAGTTTATGGAACTAAGTCGAAGGTTGGGATTTCTTCAAGGCACCCGCTGCTTTCTTTTCTTTTCCAAAGTCATGGAATGTTTCAAGGTGACCTACGAGGTGTATCTCAAATAGCGGATAAAGATCCACACTCAACCTTCATCGTAAAATCGGCTAGAGGGCGACCCTACCCAGGAAGCGTGGTTCCTTACAGAGGCGTGTTGGGATGTTCCTTATGACTTTATCATTAGAATTATCCCATCATTCATACATTACCCTCGCCTCTCTTCTTTGCCTCATCCGCCTCCCGTTTTCTTGCCAAGTATCTCTCCTTGGCACTCATAATATCGCCCTCCGTCTTTCTGCTCTTCGACGCCCTCTCAATCTTCTGTCTTTCCTCTTCTTCCTCCTCGAGTGCTCTCTTCGTCGCCTGTTCCAACTGTGCTTCCATCATCCGTGACTGACGTTCCCGCATAGCTTGCTTTCCACCGCCAGCTCCAACAAATCCAGATCCTCTGTTTCGATCAGACATCGATGAGCCTCCACGAGAAGTAGTTGACGCCGGGGCACCCTTCGGTTTTGCTGCAATATTGAGACCTCCCTTAAGTAATTGGCGTTTGTCGACAACTTGGCCTTCGTCATTGATCGCAATAGCTCCACCAGCCTGTTCGTTGATTTCCCGTGCGAGATCAGCCTCGGTCTTTTTCTTCTCTTCCTCGTCCTCCTCGATAGGTCCATTCTTGATTCTCTCTTCAACGGCTTTGATAACTTCCGAGTGTTTTTGCTCTCCTTTCTCAAGCATGTTTTTGTAAAAACTTGCCATGCCTGTTCCTTTGCTTTTCTTCGCCTCTTGCTCTTCTCGAAGCTTTTCCTCTGCCTCTAATCGTCGATTCTCCTCTTGCTGTTTCTTGTATGCTGAGGTAACAAATTTCTCCTTGTCTGCATACTCTTCTCCTTCGGCTTCTCTCTCCCTAGCTAATTTCTTTTCTTCCGCAATGGTGGCATCTCGTTTGCGCACTGCAGCAGCAGCCAGAAGATTACTCATGTACTTTGGTTTTCTTTCCAGGTCTTCCTGTGTAACCTTCTTTTTTGGTTTAAGTGAATCATACACTGCATCATAGTCGTAGATATTGGTATCCAGGTCTTCTGCAGTTTCTGCGTGCTTTTTAGAACTAAATGTCGATGATAGGTCACCGTACATGCTGATGGGTCCTTTCTTTATTCCTGGCTTCAATGGAGGCTTGCCCCCTTTTGACGGCAGTGGAAGTCCAGGTCTTGACGGTTTGGAGGTTGAAGTACCACCGGATAGACCTCCTATCTCTCCAATCTCTTCGACCCCGACCTCTGCCCCGTTTCCTTCGCCACCAGAATCGTCATCGTCCTCAAATAGGGGTTTCCGTTTCGCAGGTTGAGGTCTGTTTTCTGGGGCCTTTTTGACAAGATTCAATCCATACGACAGACCCGCGTTAGCCATCTTCACAAGTCTAAGAGTGAACTATGCTTGTTGGCTTGTTTGTACTTGCTGTTGTGGGGTAACATTTGTGGCGAGTGAGGTTGGAGGTTAAGCTGGAATTCTGGCGCTAGCGATAAGAAATCCTTATCGAGGTTGACTCTTCCCGAGCCCGAGCACAAAATATCTCCCCGTCGATTTAACCTAAAACCCGCTACGAACATTCAGAGTATTCTTCGCGCAGATGAAGCCTCTGGATCCGGAAGCGCTCGATGTACCACGATGACATCCGAGGATGGAGGCGACCCTGTCGGCCTCAGCAGCCGCGACAAAGATCAGGATACCAAAGCGCAAGTGCCTCCGATCAAATCGAAGTTCAGATTTAAGTCGAAGTCAAAGAGGAAATCAGATGACCGGTCTCTAAGCCCGTCCGAGAGAGGTCATCGCGATCGTGATAGAGAGCCACATCATCGCCACCATCATCGATCGAAGCGACGCAAATCCTCACCTTCAAGATCCAAGAAGGACGATCCGTCACTTTACGATGATACCCATCTACCAAATACCTCCTCGGATCAATATCAGGACCCAGAAATAGCGTTTAGAGAGAGTCTATTTGATGCTATGGCAGATGATGAAGGAGCACAGTTCTGGGAGGGGGTTTATGGCCAACCAATCCACACCTACCCCGATGTCAAGAAAGGCCCAGACGGAGAGTTGGAGCGTATGACAGACGAGGAATACACAGCTTTCGTAAGGGCAAAGATGTACGAGAAGACACATCAACACCTCATCGAGGAAAAGGCACGAAGGGATGCCGCTAAGAAGGAAAGAGAGAAGCTAGCGAAGGAAGCTGCAAGGGAGGAGAAGGAGGCCCAAAAATTCAGAAGAAAGGTCGAAGAGAGTCTGAAGAGAGGCGAAGAACGAAAGACTAGGAAGGCTTGGACAGAGAGATGGGACGCATACACCCAGAAGTGGGAGACTCTCGGAAAGGGAGGCATCAAGGTTGCGATTGCATCGATACCGTGGCCTGTTGAGAGTGGGAAGAGGGCAGACGTGGATCTGAAAGAAGTCGAGAAGTTCTTCCTCTATGCTCCAACCGCTGGCCAGCCTACAGAGGCTCAGCTAGGCAAGGTTCTGAAAACGGAAAGAGTTCGTTGGCATCCTGATAAGATCCAGCAAAAGCTTGGTGGGCAGGATGTGAGTGAGGAGGTTATGCAAGCAGTGACGGCTGTGTTTCAAGTCATTGATAGGATGTGGGGAGAACTCCGGGACGCGCAGAAATGATTGATGGTCTGAATTTTGGGATGAATAGCATAGCAATGGCGTTGGCCGGGTTGAATCAGGATTCTCGTTGAGTTCTCATGGGAGCAATATAGCACTTTGCTTTTACTAGAGTATGCGCTTTACTAACGTCTCTAAACTAAAACCTCGAACCCTTGGGAATAGCAAAGGCTAATCGGCCTCATTCGCCTCCATGCTGCAGGTTCATTTATGGTTGAGACCCTTGACCCGGACAAAAGTAGATCAATCACACGTGAGTCGGAAAAAAGCAGAATGCTGCAGGGCTCTCTGTCAGCTTGTCTGAGCCCAACCCCGTCTTTCTTCAACACCTCCGAGTAACTCACGCGCAATTTGGCGCCATCTTTCATTATCAGTGCTCAAGTATTTCTTTTTCAGCCTTTGAAGGAGTCCCGCGTCCCCGCCCTCATCAATGGCCACCAGGCGGCCTAGCAGTGCACGCTAAGCCCCTCTATCAAGCTAAGGGTCGTCACAACCCCACCACCCGCAGCCAACCAGTGAGGAGAGGTCTTCTCCGCTCGCATCCTCTTCCCAACTCTCAACCTCCTCCTCATCCTCGCCGCACCCCTCTCTCCTCCATCGATCACCCATTGACGCACCTCACCGTCCCAATTGAACCCATCTGCCCGTCGTCTAGACTGCTGGCCCTCTGCGACAGCCGCGGTCCTTTTGACAGCCTCCCGTCCTCCCAGTGACTTCTACACCTCCAGCGAATTGCGACAAGGGAGCTAACATTGCCGTTCTGTTGTTCACGGCTGCAGCGAGCCGCATTCCTCTCGGTCCCGCCTTGCCAAACCGCAGAGGGCATTTTCCAGCAAATCAAGACATTCCAGAATCTTTATACTGCCTTCTATCCTCCTGCCGCTTCCGGTCTAGATCCACGCCTCAGAACTGCTCCCTTAGTCCAATAGCGCATCGGCGTCGCCTTCTCGACGTCTAGGCCTAAAGTCTTGGCTTGCTGCCGTGGATCTGCTGGCTCGACAACAGTTTTCTTCACTGAATTCATATGCCGACATTAGGTTTTCTAAAGAAGAAACGGACGAGGGAGTCGCCGGGTCAAAACCAGAAAGACCTAGCTTCTCCAACTTCAACCTCCAGCCAGCCCGGCAGTCCAATCACGCCGACCACTTCTCGGGGCTTCGATAATTCGATAACTACTGTTTCAACGCAATCCACTATCCCTCAGGATCTGAGTACATCTCAGCCCGAAGCCCCTTCCAACCAGGCTAGTCCACCCACAGCGGGTGAACCTCAGCCAATGACGCCAGGGCTCTCTCCTCAGCAGCAGCAGGCCCATCCGGTCCCCGCAGACCAGCAAAACCTCCCAACCATCAGCAATCTGATCAACCCTCCGCAAAGTGACGGTGCTACTAACTCGAAGAACGAACTCTCGAATCCTTCAGCCGGCGAGAACACAACCTGGGCGGGGAATGACAGTACAAAACAGACACCAGCTGTACAGCCTACAGTAATCAGACAGACCAAGGGCAAATACTCTTTAGGGGACTTCGAGATACTTCGGACGTTGGGCACTGGCAGCTTTGGACGAGTGCACCTCGTCCAATCGAAGCATAATCAGCGATTCTATGCCGTGAAAGTGTTGAAAAAGCAGCAAGTGGTCAAGATGAAGCAGGTGGAACATACCAATGATGAGAGGAGAATGCTCCAGGAAGTCAAGCATCCATTCCTCATCACTCTCTGGGGAACCTTCCAAGATTCCAAGAATCTGTACCTTGTGATGGATTTCGTAGAAGGAGGGGAGTTATTTTCTCTGTTGAGAAAATCCCAGGTAGGATTTCCGGATGAAGGCTAAGTGTGCTTTACTAAACGATTGCCAGCGCTTTCCCAACCCTGTAGCGAAGTTCTATGCTGCCGAGGTGACCTTAGCACTCGAGTATCTTCACAAAAATCAGATCATCTATCGAGATTTGAAGCCAGAAAATCTGCTTCTCGACCGGCATGGTCATCTGAAGATCACGGATTTTGGGTTTGCCAAGAAAGTTCCAGATATCACGTGGACGCTGTGCGGAACACCAGATTACCTCGCTCCAGAGGTTGTGTCCAGCAAAGGGTACAATAAGTCTGTTGATTGGTAAGTTTGCCGGTTCCAAGTTACTTGTCAACAATCTTACAAATGATGCAGGTGGTCCCTGGGAATATTAATCTTCGAAATGCTTTGCGGGTTCACCCCCTTCTGGGACGGCGGGTCGCCAATGAAGATCTATGAAAACATCCTGAAGGGCCGAGTAAAGTATCCACCCTACATTCACCCTGATGCACAAGACCTACTCCAACGATTGATCACGGCCGATCTGACGAAGCGGCTTGGAAATTTGCACGGTGGCTCGGAAGATGTGAAGAATCACCAGTGGTTCGCAGAAGTCACATGGGAAAGGCTCGCCAAAAAGGACATTGATGCTCCCTATGTTCCTCCTGTTAAGGCTGGTGTTGGTGACGCCAGTCAATTTGACAAATACCCTGAGGAAACAGACCACTACGGACAACACGGTCACGACGAGTTAGTTTTCTATCCTCGAGTAAAGGAGTTTGCTAACCAATTTAACAGATATGCTAAGCTCTTCACTGAGTTTTAGATCACGACGAGGCTTGCTATATTTGGGCAACGCGCACTGTCCACACACAAATCTCTCCTTATCCCTCGGGAATCGTCCCTCCTGCACATATACTCAACTTGCGTTTTTTTATCTCTATCAAGCTCAAACAGTGGGCGGCGAAAATGATGGATGGATCGGGGGCGGTGTTTTCAAGGCTGGATTATGAATGCTTTGAAATGACGTTTGGAGGCTTTCTTTGGGGCCAAGGAATGGTTCTTGAAAGCGCGTTTGAATGCCAGATGGAATGGTGGATAATCTTGATCATCGGGTAGGCTACCCGATAACAACGCAGTTCAAATGCTACAACCTGGAATTTGCCTCTGATACGCAAATCAATGCTTATTATCCTTTGGTAAGTCAAAATAGATATGATTTCTTCCCCTCTATTTTACGTTCTCTTGAATTTTGTCACGGCTCAAGGGCTACGGAGTATTTTCCGCTTAAACATTGGATTGTCATCAACGCCACACGGCCTAGCAATGCAAAGAGGGTAACCCAATCAGGGGCTCTGGAATTCCTGGTCGTTTAGCCGAAGGACCTAGGTAGGCTTGGCAAGGTGCCTTTGCTGAGCCGCTTAAGCAAGACAGGCCCATTGCAACCAAAACAATTTATTCTTGTCTGGCAAACAATCTATGTGACTTGAGTATACTACATCATCTGGAGCATGGTAGCAAGTCATTGGCTAAATGATTCGCAAACTGCCCTTGGCTCGCTCAAAGTAGTAGATATCTCAAAATAAGCAAAGAGTACGAAGAAAGAGTATCAAGTACAAGGCGACCCGCTGGAAACGTATGATTCAGATCCCATCAATATATTATAAATAGTGTTATATTAATATATAATATCCTGCAAATCTTACATTACAACCAATAGGCTTCTCATCCCACCATCATCACTTCGCCAACATGACCTATTTCCAGCCTGATTTACTACTTTACATGTTGGCGACAAGAGCAGCACCACCGAGGAGAGCGCCCATGGCAACAGCACCAGTCTGGTAGGCAGCACCCCCAGTGCTGGTTGCTGCAACGCTCGCACGTGAGCTCAGTGAGCTAGCACGGCTGGCAGCGGAGGAATCGAGCGAAGACTCGCGAGCAGAGATGGAAGAAGCGAGGGACGCGGCAGCGCCAGTGACTGACGATTCGGCGGCAGTAATCGATGAAGCCTTGGAGGAGAGAGAGGATGCCACTGCAGCTGCTTCGCTGGAAACTGAGGATGCGCTGGACTCTGCGGTGGAGCCTGTGGAAGCTGCCACAGAAATTGCAGAAGAGATGGCACCGGCGGCCTCAGAAGTGAGCGAGGATATAACGCTGGTTTGTCCCTGCAGAAATTGTTAGAGGACCGAGTAGAGCAAGAATGGTTGAAGTACGTACAACAACGGTGGAGGCAAGAGCCAAAACGAGGACGTTCTTGAGTTGCATATTTCTAATTTGATCGTGTAGAGAACAGAATTTTGGTTCTTTCGTTTTAAAAAAGAATGTTGATTTAGTTGAATGTACAGCAGCAAAAATAGATGGGGAATCTCGTGGTTATATTGAGACCAAGTTATTCAAAAAAAAATCTAGATACTTCTAGCTACAAGTCCCAGCTATGATGAATCAGAGATACGTCACAATGTGTCCGTGGAAGAGCTCTCAATTTGGTCATCATGAATTTTGAGGGAAAGCAAGTGAGTGGGGCTATATGACTGCCAATACTCCACAGACCGGGCTATTTCTGGATCGAAAAATGGAGAAGCCGCTCCGGGAACGTTGATCAGAGTTGGGATCACTGCCGCTGTCTCCATCAGTCTTTTCTAAGCTTTTCCGGCTTCAACAAGTCATAGACAATAGCTTATTCAATACCCGAGAGTCATAATGGCTTATGGGCAGTAAGTGGTGAAAGCTCTCGAGCAAAAGCGTACTCCGAGACTTGAGGCTCGCGAAGCTTCAAGAGGCAGTAGGGTCTACCAGCGTATGCTTTTGCGAGGGCCGGAGCTTTCGATGACGAACAGGCGCAGCATTCTAAACCGAGAACAGGGGTTGCTAGAGATGATGTGAAACCAAACAAATTGAAAGCTGATCCGCACGCTTTCTAGCAATCAGAGCGGTAGTTTATTCAAGACGTTGCCATGAATAGTGCACGAGAAAATTTACATGCTGACTGAAATGTTTTGTACTATCGAGCGTTATATCCACAGCACCAACCATATCATATAAGATGGAACTGCAACCGCACGATTTTATTTTGGATCTGGATTCCCAAACATCCAATAAGAGGGGTACCTAGAAGAGTAAATCTACGCTAGGATTGCTATGCGCTCACCCCATATTTGGCAGCATTAGTGTGTATGGTCTCTGATGCTACTTACACTAACATCCGTCGTTCCGAGCACCACCGTCATCAGCGCTTGTCCAAGTTGCTACCCTCATTCGTTCTCGAGGGGAATACGGGACGTCGAGCCGCGTAAGAGATATTCGTTGCCCTGTAGAGAATCTCGCAGTGTATTTTATGCAAGCGAGCATGCGAGCATGAAAGGCATGGCGTTAAAGTACAAGAGGCTGCAATTGGAGAATCTCCATAATTAATATGTGAACACCAAGCTCAACTTCATGTATTCATGTTGCCATAGTCCGCCAATAGTCTTGTTGAATGCTCGCCGCAGAGGCATAACATGCCCATTTTCCGCCTGGGCCTCACAAGGAAAAGTCAAACCTAGACTGCATCCACGGGAGCCTAGATGTTGTGATAAGGAGAAATACCCTTCTTGATTTCAAAGACAATCTCAGCGGCCTCGTCGGCGCTCTTTGCTTCGAAGTCATAGCGCTTAGTCTCTGTGGCTTTGTATATCACAATCTACACAGAGTCAGGATGACGAACATCGAGGCTGGTGTCAATCTTACCTTGAAGTTGGTTGGATGCCTCCTCGTGACCTTACAACCAACGACATTGCTAAAATGGACCGTCGTTGTCTTGCCTTGCCCTTCAAACATCGTTTTCCCTGTCGACGCTGGCATAATATGTAGATACTCGCCGTCAATAGCTAAAACCCTTTCGTTCATACCAACGAATCTCATGGGTTGTTTTCGCCATACAGTATATTTTCTATAGTTGGCGCTTCCCAGTTCGTCTTGCTTCACCGATTCCTGGGCCAGAGGATGGGTTCCCATCATGGGTGGTTTTCTGATCTTCCGCATCTCGGGCCGTTCTGCCATTAATGGCATCTTCGGGGAACTACTACTACTGGGCGAGCCAGTCATTGTCAGAGGCCCATCAGTTGCAAATCTGCGACGAAACAGGTCCAAGTCTGTGCGATTCCCCATAGACTCAACAGGACGGTCTAGCAGTACCACAGTGCCCGATCCCGTCAATTTTAGTACGTGGTTCGCTTTGTCGAGCTGCCTCTTTTTACACACAATATCAAGGACGTCGGCTAAGTACGTGTCGGTAGTAACATCCAAGGTAATCATCTGTCCTGGGGCTGCGTCTGCTGAGTGGATGTGGATTCTAAGAAGCTTTTTAACAGCATTCCTCGTTGTGGATTGAGTTGGCGCCACTCCAATTGCAGGAGCATCTGCTAAGGTTGAGTTTTGTCGAAGAGCAGACATTGTAGTCAAAAGAGGATTTTGCCGAACTTGCATTCCAGTCGCATAGGACGGTGCGGGCATAGGAGTATTCTTTGGCATGAGATCATCGTCCATGCTTGATGTTGCGATACTCTCTTGCTTAAATTGAGGGGTAATGCTTTGGTTCTGCTGAAACTGCTCTTCTGTTGCTTCAACCAGAGCAAACTCGTCATAGGGTTTTGAATTTGATCGCGATCTGGCAGCACGGTTGTTGGCTGTAGTGAAAGATATGATCGGCCTGTTTCGCTCTAGTGCGGGGAAATCGTAGTCGACCTCCTCATCTTCCACCATGCGAAGAGTCCACCGGTTGACATTGAGCTTCTCCGGTGGAAGAGCAGGTTCGAGTTTCTCTTCCGCATATCTCCACAGACTAAGCCCAATGAGATCTGCAACGGTGACTGGACGGTCATTTGCCTCGTTTACGTGTACGCTTCTACGGATGAGAACCTCGTAAGGTTTTGTAGTTGACGTTGCAAATGGGGCCCATATCCGTAAGTTCAAAGGATTCGGATCGCCTTGACCGGACAAGGACGCAAAAGATTCGAATGGCTGAGCAGCTTTCGTCCGCTTAGCCTGAATGGCTGCAGATAAAAGACTCTTCGGCTGGATCATACTTATTGGACGTGGAGGTGGGAGTGCTTCGAGTAATGGAGGCGCGGGTTTCGATTTCTTAGTTGGAGAACGTGTTAGTTCCCTAGGCATCGTTCCAACAACATGCGTTGGAGATCCATTCATCGAACCATCCACATCGTCCAGAAGAGAGGCCGAGTCTATGCTGCCTGCGAAATCCGAGTCCATATCGGAACCGTCTGTATCTTCTTCCTCTTCAAGAAGATCACTCTGTTGCCTCTTTATACCAACATTGGGGTCTGAAGTATGCCGTAGCAAAACCTTGCTGGCTTTCGCAGCATTCTTGGATGCCTCTCTCTGTCGTTGAAACGCAGACGCATCGAACTCATTTTCTGACGACATCTCACTACTCGTAACAGTATCTCGTCGTGCACGTTCCTTGACAGCTTCTAGAGCCGACTGCGACCCTCTTCGCGGCTGTCCACCCGGAGTGCGAGAGGGAGATGACACTGTCGAGGATTGACGGAGATTCGATCCACGAAGGGGAGAAGAGCCAGAGCGATTGCGGATTGGCATCTTGGAAAACTTAATTTGCTGAGCTGCCCGTTGATCTCCGTCTTCGTCGCTGTCATCGCTGAGATCACTGCTGTCTTCTTCTTCCATTTGCTCGCGTCTTCGACGCCTCTTGGTAGCTATGCCGGGCCCAACAGTATCACCAGCTCCACCCCCTGTGATCAAAGTCCCCTCTTCTGTTTCATCTTCAAGACCATTTGAAGCCAGACCAGCTGAACGAGGCGGGGCTTGAAAGTATTCTGATGCTATAGCTGTTGGAATTGGTGGTGAATGTGTTCGCTTTATGTTCGCAGGATTTGGTCGCCAGCCAGCGGCTTTAAATCCAGCAGTATTTAAAAAGGCATCGTTAATTGTAATTAGACGTTCTCCGACACCATCTGATATCATATCCAGATAATTTGTCCGCAATTGGTACGAGACCAGACTACATGAAGTCAGGTTGGTTAAGACTGGCAGAAGGGCTAGTTACGTACTCTTCTACTTGAATGACTGACATAGCGCGTACTCAGCTTGTGCCAGACAGCTCAAAAACCATGTGTAATGAAATATGCGTCGCAAGTGATATTCCTTGATGCTACGTACAATCATGGAGATCGCAAAGCTGTGAGGGATATAGAATGTAGCTTCAGCCTTGTGGTGAAACTGCGGTTGACGTCGGATTTAGCCTGTGCAGGGGTTCTTCTCGGTTGGGCTCTTTGACAGCCTTCCAGAATTTTGGGTCCATCAACAATCATCTATTCAACTAACAAATAGGAAAACCGAACAACATGGGCCTCGTCGACTATTCAGACTCTGATGCCTCGGATGGTGAAGAGGCTCCTGCGCCTAAAACAGCTCCAGCATCATCGAAATCAGCATTTCAAAAAGTCGTCGATCGATCAAATCCGGGCAAAATACGGGTGACTTTGCCACAAGCTACCTTGAAGGACGCGATGACCAGCGACGAACCTCCTACTAAACGAGCAAAGACAGGAGGTGGAGCCTTCAGCGGGTTCAATTCGTTTCTGCCACCACCAAAGAGAACTGGACAAACGAACGCAACACTTGGTGGAGGCAATGCAGCGAAAAAGGGCGGGCTTGGAGTAGGTGTGAGCTTGAAGACTGGGTCTGCGCCGGGCTTTAGCAGAGAGTCAGAACCAGAGATGGAATATGCTGAAGAGAACAAGAGTGGCTCGGAGAGTCTAAATGGTGGATCTGGACTCAATCTTCCTACACCCAGAGCATCGCAAGTTGAAGGACAGAAGCCTGCAGAAGAGGTCAAATTGGTTGGAAAACCATTGATGTTCAAACCATTATCGGTATCCAGAAAGCCCGCGAAGAAGAAGAAAGTAGTACCTGGTGCTGTACCCTCCTCAACCATAGTGACGCCTGCTACCCCAGAGCAGAAGAACGAGGAGCCTGCTCCCAAGGCCAAAGTGTCACTGTTCTCTATGTCGAACAAGTCGGAGACGGATCCACTACCTACAGGAAGCGGAGAGTATCAACCAATGATGTTAGAAGTGGAGGAGGCCGATGAAGAAGCAGAAGCAGATTCCTTTGGCCTCGAGCCATCATACGAAGAATATACCCCAACAATCTCGCATATCGCACCTCCCGCAGTTCCCACACCACCGGTTTCTCAATCCCTCAATGACATCGCTGGCGATTTGAAGCTCTCAGCTGCTGAGCGTAGACAACTCTTTGGTCGGCAAAAGGGTGGCCGAGGACAATCGGCTACGAAAATCATCAATTTCAACACAGACCAAGAATATTTACACAATGAAGAGCTTCGTGCTGCTGGTGAACAAGTTGCTCACAACCCTGTTAGGGCCATTGCGCCAGGCAAGCACAGCTTGAAGCAGTTGGTCAATGCGGCACAGAGCCAGAAGGAGGCGTTGGAAGAGAGCTTTGCGAAGGGAAAGAGTAATAGGGCTGAAGCTAGCAGCCGATACGGATGGTAAAGTTAGATTTGAATTGAATGATACCCTCTGTTGCATTGCCCACTCACGAAGCTGTATAGAGTGATGCAAGTTGCGTTTCGCTGGCTGGTAAATCTACTGCAGCTCTTCCACTATGCCGGAAATGGATCTAGTGATTCCCCGTGAGCGTTGCCTTGAATGGTTCTCGCTGTACGAAAGCGAATGGACGGTTAAATTCACTTGCTCTTTAGCTTCTCTTGTATCTTATTCAATAATTTTACTCGCCTCGCTGAATTTCGGGGATTGTTAGGAGAGACGAGGAAAACCCAGCACAGCGGAGACTGCGGGACGCTGGACATATAATGATCACTTTAAGCACTGTCATCTGGTGTCTGAAGAGCTTTGGGACGTTCACGTTAGCTTTTTAAAAAGAAAAAAAAGTTATTTTCGAGACATTCATTGGCTGTAGTAGTAATCTTACATTATGCGCTTTCCTGCTCCCTATTGGGAAGACAACCTTGATTGTCCCGGAAAACGCGGGACCTTCCTGACACATTCCATCAATTCGAAAGCAGAGAGCTTCTGGGCAAACATGTAAAATTCAATCGGGTCCCAAGTCATTCCATCAAATACCCCATCGCGGTTGATTTTCACCATCAAGGGCAGCGTCTCGTGATAGAGCCAGTACATCAGGAGGTTGACGTTGTGCAGGGACTCATCGAGACAATGTTCGTCTTCGTCCTCATCTTCTAGATCGAAGTATATGAGAGGCAACCGCGGTACTTTTGTCAATATCAGCGATCTGTGTACCTTGTAGAAAGTCTCGGGCAGATGCAGGTACAGCATCGGGCCCCTTGCTCTGTGTTCCACCCGTTAATACTGTCTTTTCCAAAGTAATGGCTGGCTTACCGGTGGTATGCTTCAGAAGTCTCCCAACTTGGCTTCGACATCACTTTGCTATACGGGCTCAAAGGAGATGCCATGCTGCGTATTGACAAACGACCTTGCAGATAAAGAGCGTCACCAGTCTCGGTCGGTGCAACAACGAGTTGATTATTCGAAGAGCCTGTGTTGCGCGAGTTGGAATCTTCCACGCGTTCCACCTTGACTCTCAACGATTCCTCCTCGTGTAAACCAAATTCTTCCTTGAATCTTCCCGCCAAGCGCGTTACATTATTACTTTCAGCATGGTCACCCTCTCTCTTCATTTTGAATAGTATCGCCCCTGCCTCCTCTATCTCTTTCTTGTTAGTCGACGTCACAGCGAGCTTGATCTTGACCTTGGGACTTGGTGTTCTCCCGCTCTCTCCACGCTTTCCCTCGATCTCATCTTCGGAAGGAGGAGGCGACGTAGGTGATTCGAAGTCTTTGCTTTCTTGTGCCATTGAGTCGGTTCTCAGGGACGCGTCGTTCAGCTGCTCCCGGTCCATAAGGTCGAATCCAGCGGACTCCGAGTCCCTGAATGTGTCGTAGCCAAGGCTGTTGATGTGGATGGATGACGGGTCGAACAGGTGTGTTGTGCCTAGCGGTAATGACGGCGAGAAGAAATCCGAACATCGGGGCAATGATAACGACAACTCTGGCAATGAAGAGCGGTGAATCTGTTTGGCAGATCTGTCTGTTGCCCTCGTCTCCTAAGCGATAACGGTGATGATAAGACACTGCGAGAGTTAATGATATTTTGGCTAATGTGAATGCCCTGTAATTTATGACGGGATAATGAACATTGCTAATCACTAGAGTGACGATGCAGATGTTGTGTTCTCATAAAGAAGATGTGCTGATCTTGGTTGACATATCACACGAGCTCACCTCCTCAGGTTTGAGCCTTCCCCAAATTTGAATCCGGAAGGTGAGGAAGTCGCGATTCCCATCACACTTCGAAGCCAAAGGCAATATTCTCTTTCGTTTTATGTGATCTTTCAGACGAAAGGTATATATGCAAACAATTTACCCATTGTCAATTTGACGAATTCAGCCCCTGAAATAAGCGAGTCCATGAACAGAGTCAACACTTCACAACCTTAAAATGTCAAAAAAGGAACCAACACTGCTGAATCGCTTCAATAAATTCTCAACGATCATGCCAACTTTCAACTTCAAGCCGAGCACCTTCCCACACTAATCATAATATTTGGCCTTCACGCCCTTGATAATCTCAATTTCAGCACCCTCCTTCGCCGATTCGCCAGTTCTTGTTGACATTTTTCGCCACACGTGCCTTAACCCACTCACCAGCCGTCAGTACTTGCCCCTCAGAATCCTTCTGAAGACCAAGTCGCTCAAGCAGAGGGCTCTTCACGGTCTTCAATTCAAGATTGTCTTCTGGTCGGACAAAATACGAGACGCCAAGTCGATCGAGGTGTGCTTGGTCAGGCGGAGGTGCGACGACGCGGTGAATTGAGCTCTTCAAATAACCGTTGGTGAGAAATGACAAGGAGTCGGCGATGTTGACAGTAATGCTTCCTAGGTATAGCTTGACGTATTTCCAAGTCTCCTGTGGAGTTCGAACCTGCAGTGCTGCGACTGGTTGACGGAACAGAAGCGTCACGCTACCAAAGTCGGTGTGACCTTTAACCCATACGTTGTTCAATTTGGCGTTGGCCTCCGGAGTTCTGGAATGATATTTCATGTGTCGAAGATGACAGTCACTCTTCTCCGAGTATCGATGCTTGGTCAAGAAATAATCTTCTGGTAGTTCCAGAATGATGGCGAACAGAACTAATAACTTTGAGACAACCTCCTCGTGCATGTAGCGACCAAATTTCTCGATTTCTGCCCAGTTCCCCTTGATAATGATGGAATGCGGTCTATCATATTGTGTAATAAACTTTGATATGTTGTAGATCTCAGTATTGTCAAATTGTCCTGGTGCGATCTCACGGAGTCCGAGCGGCTTGTATCCGTTGTACCCGCCATTCTCCAAATCTGCTCGGTACTTCAACTTCTCCTCGGTATCCAGTTTAAAAAACTCCTTTCCAATGGCAAATTGACGGTCAACCTCTTCTTGACTAAGGCCAAAGTTGATTACATAAAAGAAACCTGCAAAATCTTAGTGGTGGTTCAAATTCCGAGAAATGCCAAACCAATCTGCTCAATCGCATTGTGCAATTCTTTTGCAAGCTCCTCTTTTCCTCCAGGCTTATTAAATTTTGAGAGGTCAAGCGTGGCCAAATCAGCCCAATTAAGCTCAGGAGTCGTCTCTGGCACCTGTGTATACTGAGGTATCCTGCCCAACACGCTCGATGAAGAGGTCTTGAGTTGAGTCTTTGACATTTTGAGATTACGGATGTTTAACTTCCTGGAATATGGGGGGAAGAAGTCATTTATCAGCTCTTAACACATAGGAGTGTTTTCATTGATTTGTAGCGGAATTATCGTTGACGCTTCATAATTGAGGTTACCCCTCTTTACCGGGTTCCGTGTCGGGGTAACTCGTAAGGATGATCAACGAAGATCAGCAGCTTTCCTACACAAACACCCCATGATTCAGCGGCTCCCCTGAATGATCCTGCTTATGTTTTAAACTTACTCGCATGTTTGCCTCCTCGTTTTAAGATCTGGCAGTTGCAGGTCGAAGTTGCTCCTTCATTGCACGACTGGCATAGATGGCGCCATTCTAACTGCTGCTGACAACATCACGTGTGAGGCGAGCGTTCCGACAGATACCGCCTTGAAGTTGTGCTTCCCACTCTGATAGTTTTCAATAAATATAATTCCTTGAGAAGTATAACTGGCAGCCTTTTCATAAGTGGGAGTTACCGGAAACAGGAGGTTCAAATGTCGCATTTCATATTGCTAGAATTTATCTTGCGCTCGAACTCAAATAAAACAAGTCCACCAACATCTATAAGTCGGTTTAGAATTAGAATAGAATCTCGAAGGCTGTGGTCAGTAAGATCTCGAAACAAAAATAAATCCTTTGATTTTCAAAAGACTTTTTCATCTTTCGCCCTTGGCTCTCCCTTATGTTCATCTCGCCGAGAGCCCTCTATCTACAGCAATGGCTTCACTTACTGTCGGTCCACCGGTAACGCGTAGCACCGTCACGTAAGTCGTAGAATGCTAATTGCGTAAAGTGGTGGGTTGATTGTTGTTTTAGGGAGAGAGGAAGGGTAGTCAATACCTTAGTGTTGATAACCCCTCCCCCAGATCTACCTAAGCCTAATTGGGACTAGCCGCGTAAATTTGTGCGCGCTGTCACGTGACCAGTAAATTCCCAGTATAAGGTAGGTACCTAGCTGTACCAACACTTACCGAGTTAGATGTGATAGACGTCGCTACGAATGGTAGCAATGAGTCCTCAAGCTCCATGGAGCTTAGTTCCAAATGAGCCACAACAACCGCAACTGAACCCCCGATATTGACTACGCCTACCCTCACTATAGGAAAGAGAGGCGAAGAGGTTGCCGATGGTCCCCTGTCTACAGATTCGATTATTGGCTATGAAGCAAAGCAGATGCGAGCACGATCTCTGCTCACATATGAAGAATAGAAGGGGTTGCTTCGAGGAATTGACTGGAGGACCCCTTGTGGCTGTCTCAATTATGAGAAAAGATATTACAAGAACTGCGAATTGGCCGGACGAATTCCAGTAAAGTAAAATAAAACAATAAACAGTCGAAGACGAATCACTCAAGAAGCAAAGTTTAAAGAACATGGACCGCAGTGTTCTACGAACAGGGGAATCTTAAGCAGAAGTTCAATGCTGTCTAAGCATGAGTTGTGATGCAAATACTCACCAAATCTCTCCCTCGCTGCAAACATAATCATAAATCCATTAACCCATAGAGCCCCATATCTTTGTTGCAATAGCTTTCGTACTGTCCCATATGCTCCCAGACCTCTTGTGAGGCCGTCCCCCTTGCCGCATTGTCATAATCTGTCTGAACTTTTCTATTTCCTCATCGGTAAGTCCAACCTCCCCCTTGAAATATCCTTCAGCACCACCCCACTTTCTGTTCACCATCTCTAGCATTGCTAGCATACTCTCCGGCCTTGCACCGACCATTCTCTCTGCTCTTTCTCTTCCACCTCCGCCCGCTCCGGCAAAGACTGGGCTCTTCATCAATCGTTCAACGGCAGCAGCTCGGGTTGGTCTTAGCCCGATGTCCGAGAGCGAATATTCTTCTGCTATCTTTTCAGGCTTGACGCCTAATAGAGAGAGGATGACGCCGATGAAGACTCCGGAGCGATTGTTACCTGTGGTGCAGTGGATGTAGCAGGCTGATGGAGAATCCGGATTCAAGGAGGCGATGTGTAACATAACTATGCGTGCTGCAGAAGCACCATGTGTCAGGATATCAGTGAAAGCTTGAACAATGCCCTGCATGTAGTCAGCTTTCATCCGAAGGAAAGGAGACAAAATATCATGTAAGTGAAAAAGCCCAATTTGATTTCATCTCAACCCAAATGGATAATTGGGATCAAAAGTAAATATATATGTACCTCTGTCCCATCACTTGCATACTGCACATATCTCGCAGCCGCCTTTTCTGGCGAATACTCTCCATCAGGAAAAGCCGGGGCCCAAATCCTCTCAATACCCTCCATTGGAGCTGGTCCTCCAAGCTTCTCAATCTGACCCTTCGAACGTAAATCGAAGTCAGCTGTAACACCCAACTCTTTCAGCTTCGCGATTCCTGCAGGCGTCACAGTGCGTGTGTCTGGACCACGATAGAATACACCCGTACGAACTTTGGCGATAACCTTGCCATCCTTGTCCTCGATGGGCCAGCCACCGATGTCCCTGAAGTTAGAGAGGCCATCAATTGCCACGAATTGAGGGGGCAATTCAGCCATTGGCCCCGATTTGCGCTGTGAGACGGGGATCCTGCTCAAGCGGTAGGGAACGTTGTGATTCCCCTGTTACGGGATAGAGAAGATCTTCAACTTGATCTAGCCACGGCGAGCCGCTAGCCCGTCACAGACTCCTGCCCCGTGTTGGGTCAACTTATATAATGTTTGGTTTCCCGTCGCTGAATTCTTGGCGAATGGACGATGAAGAGATAGCGGCGGGGCTGACTATGGTGCTTCTGGCCCAGTGGTTGAGAGCTGTAATCTCTAGAACGTCTACTCCATATTCACGACCGGTGTGGTGGCTTTGATGTATGCAGCAAAGCTCAGTTCTTGAGAGATATGGAGCAATGTCTCAACTCGCTCGCTATGTGAGTGGCTGGGCTGAGTGCAGGATCGAGGAGAATGCCGGCGTGCTGCTCTAACCTTACCTAAATCGTTCTTTCCATCTTGATCCCGGGGGTACAGCTCTCGTCTTGGGAGATCGAATTTCTATTGCTGGACTCGATCGGGTAATAAGTCAACTTCAAAGGGAAATTCGTATTTCCATGGTGGCCGTTGCCATTGAGATATGGGTGGGGTGTGGGGGCAGCAGAGCCGGAGGAACATTGTTCCACACCGAGAGACGCTTCCTCTGGTCTTTTCCCTCCATTCGTCTTTTCTACGCTTCTAAAATCAGACATTTACAGCCATCAGGTCAAGCTCGGAATGTCTAGAACTTACTGAAACAGTTGATTGACTAATCAATAGTTGGCATATAGTTCTTTTCGTACCATTTTGCACTTTTGAGCTGTAACGGAACTGTACATAATGTACATCGGATGCACTCTCAAGACAGTTAGACCGGACGGAGGGATCGTAACTAGCATGTTTCTAGGAGTTGCTTGTCAGTGTGTATTCTACTGGAATTGTGAGGCAAATGCCCTCTCAATGATAATGAAAGAAGCATTTTGTTATATAGAACCATTTCGATCACGTGAGCCTCCAAACAACGCATCTCTCTTCGTCTCCGACTCCGACTCTCCGGACCTGAGCAGCGGCCGCTTTGAGCAAGGTCTGAGAAGCCCGAGCAGGTGGACACTTACTTGAACAGGAGTCAGGACACACGATTTTGCCACGAGTCTACGGCTCCAAGCGAAGTGGAAAAGGAGGCGGGAGGCGCACCGACACCGACTATTACTTGTTAGTGCTTGAAAAGGGAGGAAACTGGGATGAATCTGTGCCGCTACATTTCTTCTTTCGAACTCTCAGCTACGCCTAACTCCTCGGTAACGAAATTATCAAAAATGTATGAACCAGAGCTGAAACCTAGACCTTATAATGCAGCGGTTCTAAATTTGAACTTTGTTTTGTGTCTCAAAGCGATGGAAATCATAAAAGGTATTAAAGTGAAAGCTGATGCGGCTGAGTCACGGCACATTTGGTCTTTTCCAGAAAGAAGTAAGTAACCGAGGAAGCTTTTGAGCTGATGTTGAAGAGATCAGAGAATATATAAAAGGGGTCGGTAGGTTGATCCATCGTACCCTCATCAGTGTCTTTTCTCATTGAAGCTCTCTTCCATTCACAAAGATCCTGTGCTTCTAACTTCCTCTTCGTTTTGGCTGCATTATCAGTGTGCTCGAGTGGCATCTACAAGGATCTTCTTCCTCTATCTACCTACTCTGCAGCCGAAGCCTTTTGCTCATCTCACTTTCCAGAAGCAAAATGTACCGTCACTGTCACTGCCCAGGCTACACAAGCAGTCCACAAGAGAGTGCCTGCCACCAATGTCAGCGGGGATATTACCACAGTCCATGGGAAATTCAGCACAACCACGACTTCTGCGCACACCACTACAACTACAGCAAAGCCGACGTCAGAGGTTCTGACCGAAAGGGAAATCCCTTATCTCTTTGGGCAGCTTGAGCTCCTGGCAGATGAATTCCTGAGCACGGCATGCGCTTGTATTGAGACCCCGTCCTGCGTTACGGTATGACCTCCTAAATCCGAGAGTCCACGTCTTCTATAACAATTATTATTGTGTAGGTTACGACCACCAAGTCAACGAGCAGTTCCACCAAAATAACGAGCATATCGACCCAGCCAACAAGCACCTCGACGAAGTCAACGAGCACCACCACCTCGCAATCTAGCACTACCTCTACAAGTTAACTTCTAAACCCATTTGAGACCACTGGAGAAGCATTTCCTTGTGAAATCGAGCCAATAATACGAACACGACATTGTCTTTGTTTTGGAAGATCTCATCCCTTCATTTATTCCGCCTTCAACAATGGGCCTCTCTTGTATGGCTCGATCACTTGAAAGTCCAATGGAGGCGGGACCTCATCTGGAGCCCAGTACATAGTTCCATATCGTAGCCAATGTGCATATGTGCCCGGAACATTATCCGAGCCATCGTGCTTCCTCCATAGAGAGCCCAACGTGTCCCCCATCACTCTCAATATCAAGCCATGGGCCAGCTTAAACCCGAAGCTCTTCTGTAAGCACCCCTCAACAACCTCCCTGGCTTGTCTCTGCCCCGCACTCTGCTGCTTGTCCGCCTGAGGAAGCGAAAGTGACATTAATTCGAATGCCTTTGGTCCATCCCAGGCCGTCATGGCGTTGATAAGCTGCGATCCCTCCATGTAATCCATTGCGTAGATATGCTCAGCAACATACTTTGGTCCATTCCAATTATCCTCTTCGTCGATAAGTCCCATTACCATCGTTATTGCCTGAGCCTGAGTAATGTAATCGGACAACATCTTGCTAACTTCCTCGGGGCTGAATTTCTTTCCATTCTCTTCGAAAGTAAGCGAGCCGCCCTGGCCCAGCAGCGGTATACCTTTCAGTAATGGACTGGTGTGCATTCCCTCAGTGCTCGTCTTCCCACCATCCGCTGCCCACAATTCTAGGAAAAGCTTGTGGCACCGCTCGAAGAGTGGATTGTTGCGGCCAGAACACATAAAGTAATTCGTCATACTGCGCTCTTCGACGGTTCCAGCATTATAGGTGAGAATATCAAAGCGTGATGAAGGATCTCCCACAGTTTTGTTCCATAATCGGTCCAAGTCACCAATTTGCATCAAACCTACGTCCGCATACACGCCACCATACTTGATTAGGAGAGGAAATCGGACGAGGTCGGAGGTATGCTGAGGAGCATAGTCGCCGCCGATTCTTCCATCTACGAAGGCACGAGGAAACGTGCTGGGGTCAGAGATGTCTAGGAAATTTGCAACGTTCAGGGGTGATGAAGGTATTCGGTCGAGAACGCGAACGGCCCAGCCTTGTTTCGAGAATCGCCGATGCCAGGCCCGCACATTCCGCTGGGTGTAAGGATGCATGTGTGTGAAGCCAGAGTGCCAAAAGAACCAGATATTCTTTTCGTCTGAGACAAGCTTCGGATGAAGGAGGTCATGGTCCACTTCAGAATCAGAGCGCAAGTCAAGGAGGTCAGAGGATATTGGGTGGACCCCTGGCGGAATTGTGTAGTTTTGTAAGCTCATTGGGTCCATTGTGTGTTGTCGAATTTGACCTTGAGCTGTTAGATTAGGGAGCAGGGGCATCAACGTGTCTTCTCAGAAGTCTGGAAAAGGATGAGACGATTGGCCAGTGAAAAGATGAGTAGGGATTGATCACATCAAAGACTTGAGTCTCATATTTATAAGAAAGCCTTGGGGAGATACTTAATCATTACTGCATGCAGATAGATAAGTTGAGAGAGTTGCAAAGACTCAGGATGAGTCTTGATTAGCGATGCAGATATACAGGGGTTATTACGGGGCCGGCTCCCGCTGTAGGAAGTTGTTAAGTTGCGCTAGACCACAACTCGCTTTGGGGCGCAGCTGAACCCCTACACCTTCCCCTCCTCTTTCCATCTTGAACTTCAAACTTCAACATCAACTCTTGAGACACAAAACCTTGCTAAATACGTCTAAGATAAGCCTCCCTTACATTCAATGCAGCTTCATGGCAGAGATACAATCTCTTTTGGAAGACACCTCAAGCAATGGCCAACATTTGGCTGATTCAGGCTGCGGCCCTTCCGAAGGCTCCAACGCGTGGCTGCCAGTGATTTCTTCTGGCTCGAACACGCACCATGCAGGCTCTACAATTTCCCAGGGCCAAGAAGATGAGCATCCTTCAGTCACGGTCAAGTACCTTATCGCTGAGAACTGGGGAGATTTTGTTGAGAAACGGGATGCAAGGCTCTGCTCAAGATGCCAAACCTTCGTCGAGAAATTGCCCCAAATCGCTGATAGGCTATTGACACCAAAGAGCGAGAATACTCAGAAGCCTCTGACCAAGCCTGTGAAACGACAAGCCCGGATGAAAGGTCTGTCAGAGAACCAAAAGACCATGCCCTTCTATCGACAGGATTGGCTTCGAACCACATTCGATTCATTGGAATGTTCGGCAAGTACAGGCTGTCCGCTTTGCGCTATGCTCGCAATGGTTCTCGCGTATTATACACCTGAAGAACGAGCCTCCGTAGATATGGTTTCTTTTCGTTGCGAGAAGGTCCAGAAGGTACAAGGGGTCATTGAACTACGCAGTAATATTCGCAGGAGGATAAAGAATCGAGAGGATGAGCCTAAGCGAAGCCCCTTGAGGATCCAGCAGAATACAGAAACTTGTAAGCGAATTCATACCAGATTTAGAGTTTCTGCTGAAAGTTCTTTCAAGGGAAACCGCCCGTACCGAGGCTCCTTGGCGCTTCGACAGACGCTTCGCCGTCCCTGAACAGAGCCAAAGAATGGTACGATTACTGCAGGAATTTTCACCCCGAGTGCATGGAGACTCTCAACCGCAAATTGCCCACGCGGCTATTACACTACAAGAATGGCCATCTTAGACTTTGTAATACTACTGATGTCGATGTCAGCACCAGATACGCAACATTGAGTCATTGCTGGGGAAAGCTACCAATGTTTACATTGACCATGGAAAGAATGAAGTCATTCGAGACAAAAATCGAGATTAAGAATCTGAGTCGAACCTTTCAGGATGCACTTCGGGTTTTGACTTACCTGGGACTTGAATTCCTGTGGATTGACAGCCTATGTATTGTACAAGATGATTCCGATGACTGGAACAGAGAATCTTTATTGATGTCCTCCGTTTTCGGCTTCTCCGATATCTCGATTGCCGCTGCAAGTTCTACTGACGGTGGCCAAGGATGCTTCTACGAAAGGAAGATGCCTGTGGAACGCATCCTGCACCTTAGTATCGGCCCCTCAAATGAATCCAAAACATACACTATTTATCATCCACCACATCCAGAAATCGACTGGCATTCTCCTCTCACTCACATTAATCGATCACCCCTATTTTCTCGAGGTTGGGTATGCCAGGAGAGAATTTTAGCACCACGCGTTCTGATTTTCAACTCATCCTACCTGTATTGGGGATGCACAGCTTGGAATGGACCGGAATGGAGAAAACCGGAGGTTGATGAGCCACAAGATCCTCACAAACGCGTTGGCCGTGACTTCGATTGGCGTCACATAATGAGGATATGTTCGAGAAGTCAGCTTACATTCTCTTCAGACAGACTAGTGTCGATATCAGGAATCGCAGAAAAATTTCAGAAATTATTTCCCGATGATGAATATGTTGCGGGAATGTGGCGAAAAGATTTGGAACGTCTCTTATGCTGGTCCGTTGATGCACCCCAACAAGACGATCCTCTCGAATACCAAGCACCTTCGTGGTCATGGGCGTCCCTACTTCCTGGGACTGAAGCAAAACCACCGAAAGATGCAGAGGGGATCGAGGAAATATTCATAAAAGTAGTGGACATCGACATAACACTCGCAGGCATAGATCCAATGGCTGCTGTGACTCGAGGCATAGTACGGGTCCAATGTGAGGCGCTTCTCAAAATGGCACTCGACGGAATGACCGTCATTGGAGAACGGAACTATTGTCTGGCAACAGTTGGCTCTGTCTCAATGGCTGTTGAACTCAGATTCGATAGCGAACGAACAATGGCTAGTGCCAATCCGTTGTATCTCCTTCCGGTTTGTCAAGACCCTGGGGACCCTAGGAAAAAGGAAGGCAGAATCTACATGCAAGGACTCATCTTGAGGCCCACATGTAAGTGTAGGGGGGAATATGAGAGAATTGGACATTTTCTGAAGGTTAACAGTCCGGGAGCGAACATGCCGAAGATCTTCAAAGAAAGTGGCAAAATAGATTTTGCAAAGTTGACATACACAACTGTCGACAGAGAGTTGCTGTTTGAAAGAAGTGAAGGCGAGCAGGGTCCACACTTCATCACAATTGTCTGAGCCGTAACAAGTAGGTCAAACAGCCCTAACTTGAAGGGAAGTCAGTGGAAAGTTCTTTATAAAAAAAAAATCTTCAATGACTCTGAGGGCTGTGACCATGTATATTAACTTATTTCCCTCATTTTGTGGTGTTTTAGTAGTTAAATTCGGATTTCGGGTTTATTTTGGGCGGTTGGGTAATTTGGACTATGAACCCTTCCTTTCAAAATGACATTTGTACGGGGCGGCGTACGATGCACGTGATCAAGAATCAGCTTTCTTCAACGAGACAAAACCGATTTTAAAAGAAAGTCACTTCAAATTTTGCTACTTATCAGAATCTCCCCTGTATTGATTTAACGAGTTTCGGTATCAAATTCCATTCTCAACGAATTGAAACGATCACGTGAGCATATTCTCAACCAAGCCAATGAGCGCAGCTTCGCGCTATGAAACATTTGAAACAACTTGAACGAAAATCTGCCCAATGAAGAGAATAATTTTTAATGTCAAAACTAACATGACATCAAATCTCTAATCGTTTCACGCCCCATTTCAACAATTCAAAACGCTCTTTCCACCCTCAAAAATGGCCCCCTCAACACTCTCCTCCAAAATGGCCTCGCTCCTCAGCAACCGGAAAGCCAACTCCACCCTCCGCAAGCTTACAATCTCACCACCAACCTCAAAAGACTTCTCCTCTAACGACTTCCTCTCACTCTCCACGTCACCCATTCTCCACACCGCCTACCTCTCAGAACTTGCCTCTCACCCGGATTTTCGCCTCGGCAGTGGTGGTTCCCGCCTCCTAGATGGAAACTCGCTCTACGCTGAAAATCTAGAAAGGGAGATTGCGAAATTTCATGGTGCTGAGGCTGCGTTGTTGTTCAATTCTGGCTTTGATGCGAATGAAGGCTTTTTTGCTTGTGTGCCGCAGAGTGGGGACGTGATTCTTTTCGATGCGTTTATTCATGCTAGTGTGCATGAGGGGATGAGGTTATCGAGAGCAGGGAGGAAAATTAAGTTTGAGCATAATTCTGTTGAGGATTTGGAGAGGATTCTGAGTGGGCTTTTGAGTGATGAGAAGGTGAGGAAGGGTGAAAGGAATGTTTTTGTGGCTGTTGAAAGTCTTTACTCCATGGATGGAGATTTAGGTCCGTTGAAGGACATTGTCGAGTTGGTTGAGAGACTACTACCGAGCGGAAATGGTCACATTATTGTTGATGAAGCTCATTCAAATGGTATTTACGGGTTTCAAGGGAGAGGGATTGTGTGCAGTCTGGGGTTAGAGGATAAAATATTTGCAAGACTTCATACATTCGGTAAAGCGATTGGTTGCAACGGAGGTGAGTTTCAATTATATATCATGGAACTGCACTGACACTCCAAAGCTGCGATTCTGTGTTCTCCAGTAACAAGAGAATACCTAATCAACTACGCCCGGCCCCTGATCTATACGACAGCAATGTCTTTCCCCTCTCTCGCAGCTGTGGGGGTTGTGTACACGCTCATGCAGAACGGAACAACAGAACCAGTTCGTTCTCCGTTCCTCGTCCTCAATATCACTCAATTCCTAACGTCATCCAGCTAATAACGCACCTCAACTCCCTCATAACACATATGTACAACCAGCTTCTCACCCTCCAACCCTTCACCATACAGTCCACGCTGTTGCAAATCCCACAGTCTCTTCCAAACTCACCAATATTTGCCCTTCTCACGCCAGAGCCGAGGAGTTTAGCGAAGTGGTGTCAGGAAGCAGGTTTCGTAGTGAGACCGATTGTCTCTCCGACCGTACCCGAGGGAACGCAGCGGATTAGGGTGTGTTTGCATGCCGGGAACTCGAAGCGTGACGTTGATGCGTTAGTGGAGAGGATCAGGAGCTGGTTGGTCGCGCGAGGACAGGTTGAATCGATTGAGGCAAGAGCAGAAAGCATGGAGGTAAAGGCGAGATTATGAGACAATAGGATAGAACCCACTGCCAAAAAAAAGTGGGCCTGAGAGTCCGCTCCGTACCTACTCGATGAGGAAATACGTGGAGATGAAAAGTTGGCTTGTCATGGTCTATTCTGACGTTTTGTGGCATTTTCAAAGTGGTTTTAAGGTTAGAAAAAAAAAGACGCATAGACTTTCAATAGATGTGAAAAAAGAAGCTGGCGCTCGCGTGTCGTGTACTATATCTTAACTCTTTCCTCGCATAAGTCTTACAAGGATGGACAAGTGAGATCCATGAGGATTCAGAAACTCAGCTTGCGCTTGGTTTAGTGTGGCGGTTGATGTCTTTCAAAACCATCACTACTTAAGGCTGGTTATACAAAATGAGGCCTATAACGGTATCTGTTAAGCCTGTCATATCAATGTGTATAATCCTGAAGCTTGCAAATTAACCTACGAAGTTTACGACTTAAGATCACATATCGGCAAGATTTTGATATTTCACATCCACAGAAATCCGCCTTGGCGAAAATCTGATTTTTCTAGGGAGCCAAGCAGCTTTCACCTTCTAGGATTATTCTGGAATGACAGCAGAGTCTCACATTGGAGACATATGTATCAGACGAATAAATTTGGGCTCAGAGAATATGTGCCTTTCATGCTGTTCTATCAAGCCACAGGAGCGGCAGCTGGTCTTTCCTCCTGGATCTCTAATGGAGCAGAACTCGATACCAACTCTCTCAATGCCTCAACCTCGAAGCTTTCCATAGGCCGCAGTCCCCACTTCTCAAACATAACACTATCCTCATCCCACCCATTACAAGGAGTAGTAAGCATCTTCTCTCCCGTAAAGACAGCATTTGCACCTGCCATAAAGCAGAGAACCTGCTGCTCTTCCGAGAGGGTAGTTCGGCCAGCTGCTAGGCGGACTATCGTCCTAGGCATGACCATCCTAGCCGTTGCGATTGTCCTCAGCGTAGCATCGAAAGGAGAATTTTCCTTATCCCCAATTCTGTCGCCCAATGGCGTTCCTTTGATTGGAACCAGGGTATTGACCGGGAAACTCTCAGGGTGGGCAGGCAGCGTGGCAACGGTATGTATCAAACCCACATGATCACTCGGCTTCTCTCCCAACCCTAGTATACCTCCCGTGCAAACATTCAACCCCGCATCCCTAACATTTTTAATCGTAGCCAGTCGTTCATCATAAGTCCTGGTCGTGATAACAGACGGATAGTGTTCCCTCGATGTATCAACATTGTGGTTATATGCCGTGAGACCAGCCTCCTTCAACTCTTTGGCCTGTTCGAGATCAATCATACCCAGCGTGACACATACTTCCATCCCCATTTCTCGAACACCGTTCACCATTTCCTTGATGTTTTTGAGGTTAGTTTTCCGCCCACGCATGTCCCGCCATGCGGCACCCATGCAGAATCTTGTGCTGCCGTTGTCTTTGGCGATTCGTGCTGCGGAGAGAACGGAGTCGACGGTCACCATTTTAGACGCTTTAAGGCCGGTTTGATATTTGGAGGATTGAGCACACTGTAGAGATTTAGCATGATTCTGGCGGGGAGTGAAGCATGTCAGGGCTAGGAGCAGAACTCACATAAGAACAGTCCTCACTGCACCCTCCAGTCTTGATGTTCATGAGAGTACACATCTGGATCGATGAGGGGTTGTGGAATTTTCGGTGAACTGAGCCCTGCTTATCGTCAACAGATGCTTGGAATCTCCACCATATTTTCCATACAGCTGCAAAAGCGAGTTTCATCAATGGAGTGTTGTAAATCTCCTTGATCTCTTCTTTCGTCCAATTGTTCCTCGGGGCGTTGGCCTCGAGAGCACGATCAAAGACAGTTGACTGCGGGGTTGGCCCACCCGAGACGGAGGAGACCGTGCCATATTTCCTCACAAGAGATTGGGGCTTACTCTCTTGAAGAAGAGCTCGGCAGCTCGCGACAAAGAATTGAGGTCGATGGCCACGCATGGTGTTGTTGGTGAGTCAATTGACTCGGGATGAAAGTGAGTTGTGGTTGTTGTCTGTTGTGTGTGGCAGAGAGGTTATTCAATCAATGGTGGGGCAGCAACCTCGGATGAATTGAGTCTAGGGGGGAATACCCCTGAACCCGGCAGTTGTTGAGCGTCCCGTTGTTGGGAGACCTCTCACTCGCTGGAAAATTCAGTTCGCAAGGCTTAGAGCGCACCAACACTCGCTATTACTGTTGCTATCAAATAATGCCGCCGATCGGGTCTGCGCAGACGAACGTTTAGTTAGTTGTAGCTTCAACCCAATCACAAGCTTCACGCCCAGGAATTCCGCTACTCGACAAGATCTGGTCCTCAGGTATGCGTCGACTGTCATAACAATAGAAAGTGGTTGTTCAATTGGTCTTAAACTTTGCAGTCCTCTTGATTCCGGTTACTCGGTTTTGGCGGAAACCTGTGCAGGCTCGGAAAGGCGGGGCAAGTGGGGCATCAAGCTCTCTCCGGTAAAACATCCTTCACTTCCACAATAATAATTTCTTATGAGAGGCCATTGTAACATGTGGTCGAGCACTGAAGTCCAAAGTGAGATCTATTTTCTTTTTTTCTGAAAAGTTATCAAAGCTAACAAATGGTAGAGTCTCACACCTAAGGCTTGCCGAAAATGCCTTATAAACCATCCTCCCTCTGGAGGTCTCTCAGAGCCTACCAAATCTATGGAGCAAACACAAATGTTGGCAAGACAATAATGTCAACGATCCTCACCAAAGCTTTTAAACGCAAATTTCCGTCTCAGAACGTGTGGTACCTGAAGCCCGTCTCAACCGGTCCCCTGGATGAGGCCGATGATCGACATATTGCACGGTTCTCTCCTGATACGAAGACAAAGTGTCTGTTCCAGTTTGATGAACCTGTGAGCCCTCACATTGCCGCTCGTTCTAGCAAAGTTTGTGCTTCAATCCCGTGTGTTCAAAAAATATCTAATCACGTGATAGCCCCTTTCTGATACTGAAGCTCAAGACAAAGTTCTTGCACATCTTACAGCATGTGCAGAATCAGGCGCAGGCACAGTACTTGTGGAAACTGCCGGTGGCGTCCATTCTCCTACTCCCAGTGGCAGTTCACAAGCAGATCTATACCGACCACTTCGACTCCCTATCTGTCTAGTCGCAGACCATCACTTAGGAGGAATCTCTGCCTCAATATCGGCTTTCGAGTCACTTCATATCAGAGGCTATGATTTAGACACCGTACTGCAGTTTGAGGATGGGAAGTATCAAAACCACACCTATCTACAGGAATTCTTCGAGAGGAAAGGGATCTCGTCACTCTCGCTCCCTCCTCCACCTCCACGAGGACAAACCGAAGAAGAGGACCAAGAAATGATGTCTGAATACTACGAAAAGATGAGCAACCTCGACAAGGTCGAAGAAGTCATTACTACACTAGCTGAACAGCACGCACAACGAATAGAAAATCTAGAAGGAATGAGCACAAGAGCAGACTCAAAAATCTGGTACCCCTTCACCCAACACCGCGAAGTATCTCCACAGAACATCATGACCATCGACTCGGCATCTGGCGATTTCTTCCAAACCTACAATCCCGCTTCTAAGGATGGTACTCTTGTCCCAACCTTCGACGGCAGCGCAAGCTGGTGGACACAAGGCCTCGGGCACGGAAATCCAGAGCTCTCCCTAGCAGCAGCCTACGCAGCAGGTCGCTATGGGCACGTCATGTTTGCAGGCACAATTCACGAGCCTGCACTCCAACTGGCCGAATCGCTGCTCCATCACCTGAACAATCCTCGCCTTTCTAAGGTCTTTTATTCTGACAACGGAAGTACTGGCATGGAAGTCGCGGTAAAGATGGCACTGACTGCTTCCTTTGAGAGATATAAGTGGGATGTGCCGAAGGAAGAGATTGGTATCATTGGGCTGAAGGGTAGTTATCATGGTGATACGATTGGTGCGATGGATGCGTCTGAGCCGAGCGTTTACAATGAGAGAGTGCATTGGTATAAAGGACGAGGACATTGGTTTGATTTCCCGCAGGTGAAGATGGTGAAAGGGAAGTGGATCGTGGAGCCGCCGAAAGGCATGGAGAGTGAGTTCGGAGATGTGACCGAGTTCGCTTCATTGGCGGAGATCTTCGATATCAATGCGAGGCTTGGATCATCGGCTGGTCGGAAGTACAGCAAGCATATCGAGGAGATACTGGATCGACTGATTAATAAAGAGGGCAAGATTTTCGGTGCGCTCGTAATGGAGCCGGTAATACTAGGTGCAGGAGGGATGCTCTTCGCGTAAGCCCCTTTTCCCTTTTCCTACCCAGATTCACTAACATCACTCTGAAGCGACCCCCTTTTCCAACACCTCCTTACCTCCGTGATCCGCACGAGCCGGCTCTTCCCCTCACGTGCCCACACCTCAGCAACCACCTGGACCGGCCTCCCCGTCATCCACGACGAAGTCTTTACGGGTCTCTACCGTCTCGGCACTTTCACACCCTCCACGCTCCTACAATCACAACCTGACATCTCCGTGCACGCCAAGCTCCTAACCGGGGGTCTGGTCCCCCTCTGCTGCACTGTGGCATCGAAGTCTATCTTCGACGCTTTCCTAGGAAACGAGAAGCGTGATGCGCTCCTGCATGGACACAGCTACACCGCACATCCAGTGGGGTGTCATGTTGCAGGGAAATCGATCGCGAAGCTGGTAGAGATTGAGAAGGAGGGTATTTGGGATAGTGCAAAAGAGGATTGGAAGAGCGGATCGAGGCTTGCTTCTGTGTCGGATCAGGCGGTCCAGGCTTGGAGCGTTTGGTCGAGGGGGTTTGTGAAGAAGATATCGTATTCGAGGGAGGTCGAGAGTGTGATAGCGCTGGGTTCAGTTCTTGCCATTAAACTTCAAGATGAGAACTCTGGTAAGTTATTATTGCACTTCCCTTAAGGAACTCATGCTAATCCTTTGTGATAGGATACAGCTCGACAGCCGCCACTGGATTGCAAAAGAAGCTTCTTGGGGGATCAGATGATTTCAAGATCCATGTTCGCGTTCTCGGAAATGTGCTATATATGATGGCGAGTCAAACGTCGAGGTCTGAAACTTTGCGAAGTATCGAGAAGTCTTTGCTCGAGGCCCTGTGTTGAGAGGTTTAGCTGAAAATGTATGGGAGAAAAAGTGAGTACAGTGTATATGTTACAGAATCAGCATTCAAATGAGTTCCTGAGATGAATATGAAGAAGGGCATCCAAACATTATTCAAATTTGCCATTGAATTCTTGACTCTTTTCATCGTGACCACCGTTCTACTAGTTGCTCTCGATTTACGTTCTTTGCTTGCAATCTATGCAGATCGACAGCCTCCAAGCTCTCCTGCAAGTTCTGAACCTCCTGATCAAACTTCGAAACGTCCGACTCAAGTTGCGGATCAATTAATCGAACTTTACCATAACGTGTCTCGGCCAGTAAAGAACCCTGCAACAAGCCTAATGTATTCTGAGCGTCCAGCAAATGCGAAGAAATGGACGTCTCCGTCGTTGATTGCAAGCCGTTAGCATGACCCTCAAGTCTCGTGATCCTTTCGGAAAGCATTTTCTCAAGAGCTTCAATCCTGGCACTGTCAGATACTCCTTCTGCTGGGAGAGCAACTCCCAGATTTCTGGCTAATAGCTGTTCTGGCTCGATGTCCTCATCGTGTCCGGATGAGCGCCGTCGAGTAGTCCTGGCACGGATCGGGGAAGTTTGAGAACTAGACGATTTTCGTCGCCTCTGGGTATTTGATTTCGTTGGGCTTGCAAGTTTGGGTATAGGGGGCTCCATCTGTGAAAGCTCTCGTTGGGTTAATTCGATTACATATGCTAATGCCATCCTGTGGCATTGGCTTTCTTCCGTTCGTTCTAGCAAGGTTTCGATTCGATTAACGAGGAAAATGAGGCAGTCGTGTATCTAAGGAGTCAGTTGATCAACTTAATGAAGGGATGAGTGAAGAACCAACATATTTGACCGCTTTCACCGACCTCTCCTGTCCCTGTCCGTTAGTGGCTGCAATAGTCCTCAGGGCAGGTTCCAGGTATTGTTGCTCTGCAGACATCTGAGCCACAGGTAGTATTTCCGAGTAAAGAGATTCGAGTTCTTCTTGAAGATCATTGACTTCTTTAGGATCCGAATCGTGACCGTTTAAAGTAGTCGAAGAGTTTAGATTTTCCAAGTAAACTCGATCTAGTCTTGTTCGTACGCCTTCTACAGTGTATTTGATCAATCTCGAAGTCATTAGAAACTATTTTGCGGAACATCAATTTGAGGGAAATAAATACCTTGCACATAACTCTCTTATCCTCGTCATAGTGTCATCATCGTCAGATTCCCCTGGTTCGAGATCACTGGCGAGCTTTTGTAGACTTAAAAGTAGCTTGTCGTCCGATTTAAGTATGTTATCCACAGTCTGCTTCACGCCAGCCTCCGAGACCTTGGACTGTTGTTCCAGATCCAACATTTGGTATTTAAGGCTTTGCAACAATTCTTCGATCTAATTGACATCAGGATAAACGCATTTAACAGTAGAAGAAATACCGTACCGCAGCGTTCATGTGACCCTTCTCGACGGCCCATTTCCTTACTTGGCCCTTTTCGGAGTGTGCTCGTGTTTGACTTGTCCTTTTATCGTTTTTGAGCAGAGAAGCCATAGCATTCTGCTGTAATTGTAGCGCTTCAGTTTGCTTTTCTATAGCGACCGTGGACCGTTTCAACTCTTCGATGGCATCTTGAATCTCATGGTCCTTGAGTCCTTGGAGAAAGGACGTGTCTTGGGCTGCCAGAGTGTCAACTTGTCCATTCTTCAATAATGCAGCGTATCTGACCTCTGTTAGCGCTGTATATCTACCACTCGAATGAGATCTTACAGAGCAGCTTCATCTCTAGTGAGCAGGGTTTCGGGTGTCAAATATTCTTGGATCCACGCCTGAATAGCGGTCTGGCTTTCCGGGTCATTGAACGCAGCCTTGATAGTTTCCCGATCATATGGCACATCACGATCGCGCAGTATCGTAAGGAGGGTCTGGTAGGAATCTTCCGCCATGTTGTTTGAGTAGAAGGCTGAAATTGTGCCTTGTTGATTGTGTAGTGTTGATCGCGTAAAAGGACGCGATAATTCTCAGCCTTTCGACTCGGCACCCACGGCGACTCCACCGATCCGGGCCGAGGGACAGAGCCCACTCTTTGGAGAACAACAAAATGCTCTGAGTCAGAGCAACTTCTGTTCATCATTTCTGTGTATATATCTAACAATATGGCTAATAATAATGACTTAAGAAGTATTGCAGCGGATGGGCTGGAGGCCTTGAAGTTGGTCCGCAACCCGCTCTTGAGTTGATGGCCTCGGCAAGGCTGATAATCTCTAGGTCGCCCGCCTATCATGGCATAGAAATTTGACAACATGGCTTTACATACCAGCTGGAATTCTTTTGATCCTTCTGGCATGTTTTGGGGTCAATTCTCTGATCGGATTGAGCTCTGTATCTTTTCCAGCTTCAGTTGCTTGCTTGATCGCTTTGTTCTTGGCTTTGATTTTCTTGGATATGATTATTGGAGACCGCAAAACAAGAGCTGTTGTCAATATCATTGATGTACCTGTATGTCTGTTATTATTTTGACTATCAATCTTCTGACAATTTGTTGTAAAGGCTGGATTTGCTCTTCGATGGATTAACATATTTTTTACGCCTTCGTATGTCCTCCCACAAATTCCCTTTCAATCCCTAACTAGTACAGCTTCGTCCTCCTCCCTTTAAGCCCTCCAATTGGAGGTGTTGAAGTGGCAAAGATAATAGCAGTGTTCCGTAAGCAGACTCCCATGCTTGATCCATTAAGCCTCATAATTTTCTACAAATCCTTGTTATACCGTTCATTGGTTTAACCATATCCGATTCGGCTTTTAGTTATCGGTTTCTTCGTAGTCTTTGCGGCTACAGCTTATATAGCAAGATTTCTTCAGGTGATCTTGGGTACTTCAAAACGAGCAATTGCCGAAAGAGCAGAGGAAATGGGCGACGAATCCGATGCAATTCCTCTTGCAGACTCAACCCCACGAAGGCAAAATTCTGAGACCACTCTTGCCAGCAATTGGAGCACGCCTGGCTTCACAGATGATTCAACAAACGACTTGATTGCGCCTCGGAGGGCACAAGATCCATCTCAAATCCGAGCTAGTGGAGGACCACCAGAGAGCGATTTTCCAAACAACAGTGTCGCCAGGAACCAAATTCTACAAGTTCCTCTTCCACTCACCCGTTCCCAACGATGGGCAGCTTTTATCAACAAAAACTTAGACAGACTCGCATATCTTATCATCTTCCTCTTCATCGGTGTTCCCATTTACTACTCAACAGGTTATGCAATGCCGGTTCAACTAACCTTCAACGTCCTCGCTTACTTCACAGCACTCTCCCTACCCCCTCGGTGGAGACAATTCCTCCACCCGGTCTTGGTCTCGTCCGCTATAACCATTCTCGGAATTTGGATTTTAGGACTCATTCGAGGCGACAGCTTAAACACTAGCTTGAGCGCCTACAGGACAGGGACAAACTACCTCGACCTCTGGTACGGCGAGAAACATCTCAGAATGCCTGGTGCAGGTGACCTTCTCGTCAGTGTCCTTGATGCAAGTATCGTCGCACTCGCTCTCCCAATGTTTTCGTACCGACTGGAACTCAAGCGACACTTTTTCGCGATTGTAATCCCGAATGTCGCTGTGTCGATAGGCTCTCTTTTTGGATATCCTGCCTTGTGCTATGCTATTGGGATATCCGCAAAACGAAGTCTTGCCTTTGCGGGACGTAGTTTGACGCTTGCTCTTGCTACGCCGGCAGTGAAGAATCTGGGCGGTGACACAAATACTGTTGCTGCACTGGCCATCATGAGTGGTATCCTTGGAGCATTGATAGGCTCGAGAGTTTTGGACTGGTTAAAAATCCCCGAAGGTTCGTCCTCTTTTTCTGCCATTTCTGAACAATGGGGAAATCTTAAAATGTCCGCTTGCACTACATGATTTCCTCTTGAGATCTCAAGTATGAATTACCGAGACTCTGTCGATTATTTTATAAACAAATTGATTTGGAACAACCTGACTCGAAAAACAGATGATTATGTGACTAGAGGTGTCACATTAGGAGGAAACTCTTCCGCGATTGCGACAGCAGTTTTGCTAGTTTCAGATCCTCGAGCGGCAGCACTATCAAGCCTGAGCATGAGTTTGTTCGGTATCATCACATTGGCTTTGACCTCAGTTCCTGTTATAGTCAAAGCAATCGAGTCGTTTGTGGATTTGTAAAAAGAAATGAACAAATCAGTCAATACTTTATACTCGAGCACTTTTTAGACGTGGACATAACTGTAAATACAGCTAGCTGCCGGAATTTTAATGTCCAGCAACAGAGATCAAGTCCTATCAACACACTTTTTAATCAACAGCGAAAATCCAGACATATTCGGACGTTCGTTTATTCCAATCTGAAAAGTCATTAGTGAACTCGATGAACGGGATGAACAAGTCTTACCTTTCAATCAAGTGCAACCCGGAAGCAGTCTCAACAACGTGACTAACCTCACCTGGCTTCAATTGGAAGGCTGCATCCTCGAACTCCTTTTGCATGTCACCCTTGCCGAAAAAGCCAAGATCTCCCATCTTCCTGGCACTGCTGCAATCTGATTCACTCACAGCGAGTTGTCCCAACGATGTCTGACCACTGCGGATTCGAGCTTCGTGTCCAAGGATGATGCTCATGGCCTCTTCTTTTGTGCGCTTAATCTCGGCCTAAGAAGCCGTCAGCGTTGAGTACTCTAATTGCTCCAAAATTGTGTAAACATACCTCGCGCCAGCTGCTGGGACGCCGACTATCCTTATGCTTGACCAACAAGTGACTTGCTCTGATCTTGCCACTATTTCCAGCATTGCCATTCAGTCCCCCAGCTTCGGGTCTGATCTCAGGCGCGCTGTGGTGCTCAGCCATGAAAGTCTTGAGTTTCTCGGTATCAGTTCCTGGCGGAGGCTCCCATCGTGATACTTTCTGTGATTCGTTGAAGTAGTAAGGAAGGTTCTTGGAGTTCGAGTGGCGCACTTCCCAACCGCTGGGCAATCCTGCGTCTGCCTGTCGCATCTGTCAGCAATTTTCGATGTTGTTGAGGTAAAGTATCGCTGCTGAGGGGAGTAAATAAACAGTTAGTGAAGCATGGCACATACCATTTTGTGGAACGTGAGGACTTGATGAGGGTATGTTTCCTATAGGAAGATCGCCAGTGAAGAATTTGCCCGTTATGTTGTACAAAAGTTGTATGGGTGCGGAGAGGTGTTGGAGGAGCTGCAGGAACTCCTCGAGGGCAAGTCGGCGATCCTGTGACCATAGCGGGGCGCATTGCGCTTGGCTACATTCGGCGATCAGCGGCACGTCTAGCAGGGGTAAGGCGCGACCGTGGTGCGGATACCGATTTACCTTTTCGCCGCATCTGAATCACCGCCTCTTCTTTCTACGAAGCGCGCAACGCCAGCAACAGTTACATAATCTCGTGGAAGGCGACCACCAGGACCGACCGAGATCCGCAAACGCCTCGACAAACACCCCGTACCGATTCCAGAGCTTCGACTGCCCACCCTAACGACAACATCGTGTCGAAAGAGTCCTATCATGGCTTCCCCCGCATCAAGCACTGGTGATGACACCAAGAAAATGGAACAGATCACCTTCCGCTTCTGCAGTGAATGGTAATTATGAGCCCTTCTCATGAAGCAAGACGCTTTGCTAACTGCCCATAGTTCCAATATGCTGTACCCGAAAGAAGATCCCGAAAGCCACCGCCTGAACTTCGCATGCAGAACCTGCCAATACTCCGAGGAAGCCACCTCCTCATGTGTGTTTCGAAATATTCTCAACAACGCCGTCGGTGAGACCGCTGGCGTGACTCAAGACGTTGGATCGGATCCAACTGTGGGTTTACCTCTCTGTTTGTTATGTGGTTGTGTTGTCATGTGTGACGGCCGCTAAGCACGAGAAGAAGTGGAGAGTGTTATAGCGGATGAGCCGCACTAGGGGAGAGATGTTTTGATGTGGAGGTGGAGTCGTTGGCATGATGTTACATGCAAGATCTCAAAGACCTCTACTGACATTTCTATCCGATTTAGCTTCCTCGGTCGAATAAGACTTGCCCGAAGTGCAAGACAGAGGATGCAGTGTTCTTCCAGTCTCAACAGAGATCTGCGGAGACGGGAATGGTACGTTGATTTAATCTTGAGGTGTGATCATTCGCTAACTCTGCCTAGAAACTCTTCTATGTGTGCTGCGGATGTGGTCACATCTTTTCATGATACCCGGTTTTGGCATATTGCATTCGATTTTCTTGTGTTACGGCGTTCACTGGATCTGGACTTAGATAAAAGGAGTTTGGACTGGGCTCCATCTGGGACGGAGACATGTTATGAAGGGAAGATCTCAAATTCTATGACAAAAGTGTCAAACGCCGTTTCTCCCATGCTCTTTACACCCGTGATTTTAATACATCATTCCTACAAATGCATGGGTGCCAGTGATAATATCTTTGACCACTTCATCTTCCTCAGCTCAGTTCCGACGATACCTATAGAATGTTAGCCACAATCCGGCCCATTCGTTCCATCCAGCCTCACCATTCAACCGCGTCCCTATCGGCTCTCCGGCCTTGTTAATCAAGACACACGCATTATCGTCAAACTTCACAACGCTCCCATCTGGCCTCTGTAGTTTTTTTGCTGTCCGTACCACAACCGCGTGTCTGATATCCCCTCTTCGAACTTTATTCGCAGCTGTTGTAGAAACGCTTGCACCTGGACCTGACTCTGGGCCGAAATTCCGCTGCTTTTGTACCACAACAATGATTCGATCACCTAATGTCGAGCTCAGCATGACTCTCGAGCATAGTTATAACCAATCAGCGTACCAATCTTGGCGTGCCGCTTCATCTTCATGACATTCACGCATTCAACAATCGCAGCGCCGGAATTGTCGATGCAATTCAGCATCGTCTAAAGCTCTGGTCAGCAAGATGCAATGTACCTTAAGCCAACATGGGCAAACAAACCTTTAATTGTATCATCGTGAGATCATGTTACACTGGATTATGGGGGAGCTCGAGGTCGGTTCGCGATTTCAAAAGTTCATACTGCCACGGCTTCTTCCGGTTAGCCTTGCTGGTCTTGACTAAGCGTGCATATACCAATTCCAAGACCAGCCTCCCCATTTCGCGCCAGCAATAGGTGAATCCTGACAATATGAGCCAACAATTGCTCCTTTTCATTGCTAGATATTGTCAGTCCTTCGATGGATCTGACATTCTGCGTTTTTAAACTCTTTTTCTCATTTCTTGCCATCTATCCTTCATCAAACTTTCTCTTAATTCCCATGCACGCTGTCGACCCCCCTGCAACACTGAGCTGAGGAAAGGAGTCTGCGCCTTGAGGAATTCAACAGGTCAAGACTGACCCCAGGGCAAGGCTAACTGCCTGCCTCGTGCAGACCCAAGGACCCTGGACGTCAAATTCACTCTTTCATATTTCGAGCGGTACGGAAACATTCCTTCCATTGCGCCGGAAAGGGCATATCGGGCTCGTTCCTACTTCACGGCTCCTCAGCATATCCCATGATTGCAAAAGGCGCATAAGTACTTGCTACTTGCGCGCATCTTCATCATGGCTCCCAAAAACATTTCGCCAAAGAAAGAGCGCCTTACGCTTGCGCAGTTAATGTCCTACGACGACATCTTGACCGATGCGCTGGTCGATCATGTAAGTTCTCTCTCATCTAGTCCTCGGGTTGAATCTAACGATCTTATTAGGTCTACTACTGGACGACTATTCGGAAGAACCGGAATGCATACCATTCATCTCGAGGAATCAAAGAGGACGAAGTGACTGCGATCCTCCAAAAGCGAGTTATCGTCGAGAAAGACCCGGCCAAAGCAGAGATCGAATTACTTGCGCTAGCTGGTCTCAAGAAGTTCTCTGATGGTCTTAAAACCGAGAAGGAGAAAGACGATTTCCGGAAGCACCTTCGAAAATACATAAATATTTATCTACCTGAATGTCCTTTTGAAGTCGCAAGTACGAACAGATACACTGTTGTTACGCACGAAGCCTCGGTCACAGCGAGACGGTTCATCAAGAAAGGGGAGGTTGTCAAATACTTGAGTGGAATTCAAGTGATTATGACTGAGGATGAAGAAGCCACAATCAAGTCGAGCCGACGGGATTTCAGCATCGTAGTGTCGAGTCGAAAGGGATCGGCATCGCTATTCCTTGGGCCGGCAAGGTTTGCAAACCACGACTGCGGAGCCAACGCGCGACTTCTGACGAGTGGAAATGCGGGAATGGATATCATTGCTGTGAGAGACATTGAGATCGGCGACGAGATTACTGTATCATATGGTGAGTTCACTGAACTTCATGAGAGTAAATGTTCTAATAGTTGTTACAGGTGAGAATTACTTTGGAGAGGACAATTGCGAATGTCTTTGCTCGACCTGCGAAGAGAACTGCGAAAATGGTTGGTCTGCTGATGCAGATGGCGAAACCAGAACAGCTCCCAAGAAATCAATTGAGGAGGAGACATCCGGTTCTTACTCGTTCAGACGTCGGAGACGACTAGGCTCTTCCGTCTCTTCTAGGAATCAGTCAGAGACTCCAGAAGTCAACATCCGGCCACAAGTTCTCAAGAGAACCCCTAGGTCACTGTCTCGATTCAAGAACCAAGACTCGTCCCCCCTGGCCCAATCGCCCTCTGTTGAGCCCAGTGAGAGTACTGAAACTCCACGGAAGAGAAAAAGAGAGCTAGAAAATCTGCTCACCCCATCAAGACAAGCCAAGAAACCATGTCCCAGCCCTCTGAAATTTGAGGAATCAAACACATCCTTTTCAGCAAGCATGAGCTCAGATCAATCCCCATCTAGCTCAGCTGTCGCATCGCGACTCACCAGCCTTTCACCGGCAGGTACTGATGGCCAAACTAGTACTGACGCTACGTCTGTCGACGAAGACACGATTATTGTCCTACCCCGGACTGTCAGTCCCACGTCCTCGAGAGAGAGGAAATCCCGAGCCATGAAGCAGTCGCCATTAGACCAGGCAAAGTCAGGAAAATCTATCTTGGTTGGCAAGTCTACAGATGCATCTCACCCTGTTCTCCAAGAGGACTCCGATTCACCTTTGTCTGAGCTTAACAGCGAGATGTTTGACTTTGATGAACTGCCCACACCGTCAAAACTTAGAGAGATCAAGAAAGAAGCTGAAGAGGAAGACTCCATCAACATCACACCAAAGGCAAACACCACTCTCCAGAAGAAGAAGAGCAAGGGAAGGTTATTGCAACCGAAGACAGATTCTGATTATGCTCCTCCGGTTCGAATTCCAGGGGACTACGTTCTGACTCATCGGCTCTTGGGTGAACCAACCTCGGCGTGGATCAATTGTAAGATCTGTGAAGAACCTTTTGTTCAGCAAAATGCGTACTTCACACGCTCCTCTTGTCCAAGATGCGAGCGTCATAGCAAATTATACGGCTACATGTGGCCAAAGACGGACAAGGAAGGAAAGAATGATCCGGAGGAAAGAGTCCTCGATCATAGGACCATCCACCGCTTCATCAGGCCATCTGAAGAACGAAATATCCGCAAGCGAAATCGAAGCGAGACAGAGAGTCGTGCTGTGACTCGAGAGGTCAGCGAGGTCGTTATTGAGGAGCCGGTAGAGAAGGCAGGCAAGAGAACTAAGAGATCTCGCATTACGATGTGAGGGGAGGATTACACGGATTGATGTTTTATTGAGCGAGCATGAGCATTTGATGATATGGTGGCGTTTATGGTGGCATGGACGGTGGGAAATCTTGCATGGCCTGTATCAACACGGGCGATTTGTACCAACATATTTGGCGCACAGCCTAGATTCAAAGGTGTACAATATTCTAGGGTAGAAACAGCCCCGGCAGCAATCTGGTTAGATTCTGCATCTGGGAAATGAAGGTGCTTGAAAGGACTCGTGCTATTTTGTTTAAAGTGATAACGATTGTATTATGCTGCCAAACAGTTCAGACCAAGCCTCAGTTGTGCACAAACCTCAGCTCTCATTTATACCAATTGTAGATTTTGCCTAAGGGAGGGTAATTCAAGGAAGTACCTCGATTTGAGTACATCAGTGTTCAAATCGTAAATGGGTTTCCTAGTCTCAAAATCCCATCAAAGGGAGCATGCGCAACTCTGAGCACGCAAAGTACCTTTGATCCCGATAAGGAAGTGGTACGTCACTTATCAACTCCTGCTGTCTGGAAAGTCTGCTTCCTCCTTCTCTTCAAACAAACAATAAAAATGTCTTTCCAACATACCCTCGAAGGCCTGTTCAACAAGGGTAAAGCGAAGCTAGATGAATTGACCAACAATCGCCCCCAGCAACAACCTCAATACCAACCTCATTACCAGCAGTATCAGCCTCCCTACCAACCTCAATATCAAAGTCAATATCCTGGGTATCAGCCTCAGTACCCACCTCAGAACCAGCCACAGTATCAACCTCCTCAGTACCAACCTCAATATGGAGGCCAAGCGCCCCCAATACCCACCTCCAGCAAACCTCAACGCACTCCTTCACCATACATCAACACCTCCACTCGCCCGTCAACCACTGCAGCTCCGTACTGGCAAGCCGCCTTCTACCCTCAAACGCCCGTCTCTGCCCTCTTCCAACAAGAAACCGGCTCCCACGGCTGGGGCAACAATGAATCCCAAAACTACACCACCGACCCCCGGAACTGTTTCTTCACACCGGACAATAAGCTCGTCCTCCGCGGTATTGTCGACCCTTCCCCAGAGAACAAATACACGAGTGCGCGTCTCATCTCGCACCAGAAACTAGATCGTCAACGGGGCTGTCTCTCCGCAACACTGACCCCCCCTTGCGCAACGGGAATCTGGCCCGCGTTCTGGCTACTCCCTTCTCAGCCTTTCACGTGGCCAAACGATGGCGAGATCGATATCTTTGAGAGTTGGAACGGGGATTGTGTGAATCATTCTTGCTTACACTGGGGTCATTACAACGGTGAGGACTGGAACAAGCATCGTGTGGTGGAAACTCCGATTCCGGATATGGGGCAGAGGCCGCATGTTTTTGAGCTGGCGTGGGATCAGCCGGAGGACGGGGTGGGCGGGAAGTTGGTGTGGTATATTGATGGGAGGGCGGTCATGAAGGCGAGTATTCCGGCTGGGACAAGGAGGATTGGTGATTGGAAGGTTATTTTGAATGTTGCGATGGGGGGGAATGTTTGTGGTGGGAGACTGCCGGAAGTTGGGACGTATGATTTCGTGGTGCATGAGTTGAAGATGAGTGCTGAACCCACTGGGGGTTGGAGAAGGTTTGCCGAAGACTGGGAGAGGACGAGGGAAGGGAAGACGTTGTAAGATATTACTGGGAATGTGAGGAGATCGGTTGGCAAGTCTAAAATGTTCCTGTTCTCGGGTTATATGAGAGCGCATGCCTCGATTGCTATATTTTCCTTCTCATTTCCAGTACAAGCGCCGGCTTCTCGTCAGAGAAGTTCTCCGCCTTCTCCTTATCATGTTCTGCGGTAAGATCCGGCGTAGAGATACGTATATCTTTCCTTGGAATTCGGCAAGCGCTTCTTCTCCCCGTTCCCTCTGTAAATCATGGAGTGGGAAACTGAGAACATCAAAAGGGTTTTACTCCGAGGGACAAGAAGCCCCTATACTGTCCTGTTCGCTAAGCCACGGAACCTTTGACAGCTAAGGCTTTGGGACTTCATTGATACGACACGGAAGAAAACTTTTACTAGCAATGCAATATTTCCAACTGTACAGATTATTTTCGATTTTATGCATTGTTTACTGCTCTTTTACATCTTCCCTGAACCACTCTCCTCCAACCAGTGAGCTCGGTAAATTAACTCTATCCGGGTACTAACACACGTTTCCGGATAGTGCAAGCTCGCTCTTAGCGAGTTGGACTTCAACTCATGTTAAACGCCAAGACGCTCAAACGCTCGCTCACAAGTCATATCAGGAGTGGTAGAGGGGTGCCGTGCCCTTGTGAGCCTCAGGGAATTCCAGAGGCCCGCCGCCGGTAAACGAAACTTGCATAATGCTTATTCGTTGAGATTGAGGTCGCTGTGCACAAACCCCGTTTTGGAAGCCTGACGATGGGTGATGTGAGATGAACTGGTTGCCAGATGCGGCCGTCAACTAGCCCTCTCCTGAATCTCGTGCCAGGATAACTACCGGTACTACATGTTGGCCGGACAACGAGACGGGTTTCTCTCTAAGATGTCTGAAGTTGAGCATAAGCTGTGAGATTTGGAGTTTGGATAATTTGCATTGGCAGTCCTTTTTCTCTCGAAGCTTGCATTCTCCCTGTTCATTGCCAGCCGCTCCATCATGGGGACTCGGCCAGAGCAGTCCTCCGTATCCGTATCAAGAGTCCGCAAGAGGCCTGCATTCACAAAACTACAGTACAAGTATGATCGGCAACAGCCACCCGTTAACCGCGTGTCGCGTGGCCAAGCGAGGAAGAGATGAAGATTGGTCCGGGTGCTGCCCCGATCCGCACGTCGGCTGCAAGGCTACTACGTAGTACGTAGTACTCATCGGGACTTCGGCAGAATGCCAAGACCAACGTCAACTTGCTTTTCTGCTTGTTCTGCATGTGTCGCGTGTGCTTTCTCTCTAACAGGATTAGGTAGAAGTGAAGGTCGACGTCTGGCTGGTAGTTGGCATCAACGGACGCCATGAAGGTTGCTGTGTACAGACGTACATTCCAAGGTTAGGTACTATTGGAATGGGAAAGAAGCAACAAGTGATTGGACAGGCGGTGCTGCAGCCTCACGCAGATTGTGGAACCTTGCCCAGTGAAGGAGCTCCATACGGTAGTCCCAGTACTGTACAAAGTACTGTACAAAGTACGTAAGGGGGTTGTAAGAAATCACCGCCACCCCCCTGGTTCTGCCATCGCTGGATAAGGGAATTCATGGGGCAAAGGTGATCATCTTCGATGCCTAATTGGCCAAAATGCTCACCGCCTAACAATGGGGGTGGCGGTGATTTGTTACAACCCCCTTACGTACTGTATGCAGGACATTGTGGGCGGCCGGCGGGTCGGTACTTCAGCAACATGGCAGGGATGCCTGAGGACAATCATCAGGGCCCAACTGACCGGGAGTGGCGCTTGAATGTGGAGAGGAGATGGCTTCCTCGCTTGGTCTGTTTGAGAGCTGCGTCATCACTTCATCAATTTCTTCTTCCTTGCCGTTTCGAACCAGAATAGCAACAACAAGTCTTGTAGTTCGAATGATTGTCACCTCAGAAACACGCTCAACGAGCTCAATTCCTGCCCGAGGGTTTTGCTGGTCCTTAAGTAAAATGGCTCGCTCTCATTGTGGTGAGGTTGTTCGGCCGACTCGCTGAGTCGCTTGCATCAGCGTCGTCAGCCCCCCCCCCCCGCTACCTCGTTTGAGTTAGGCAGGGAGCAGGGAGCAGGGCAGGCACCAAAAGCTCCCATTGGAAGGACACCACCGTTGCCTCTCTCCGCCAGACACTTAACCCAGTAGTTGGCTTGCTTCTTCTGCTTGCAACTGGCATTATCAGATCTGGGTATAGGGGTGATCTTCATGAGCTAACCGCCAAGCTCCATCTGATATTAACGTGAGCTCTGCCCAGTTTTGCCGTGTCTTGGCGTGCTCGTACCTTCCTCCGAGCCTCTTCCTTCTTTCATAAACTGTGGTCCTCCCGTCTTGAGTACATGTCGTCGCGTCGAGTGGTTCTCCCGTCCGAAAGTCTTGGGTTCCAGCTGCTGGTCATGAGAGCACGATAGGACGCACCGGCCCACACGTTCAACTCTGGTTCACTGGGATCGAATTAGGGTTGCAATCGTTCCGGTCCCCGACACTCTTTCAACTTAAAACGATCCTTCTCTACACAGCCGATTTCGAGCGAGCCGCCCCTTCCCTTCCTCTTGAGTTTCCATTTCGCAGTTTACAACAACATATTATTTCACAATGAGCCGCGGGAATATCACGGTTCCATATGAACCGCCTCAATGGAACTCAGCTCCCGCCTGGAAGCTACCTGGCTGGGGAGAGCCAGTGGTGAGTGTTGCACCTTCAAGCCCCCAGATCAAGCTGACGTGTTTTGAAGATGGTTGCGAGTATTTTAGTTACTTCGATGATATTCAATAGGAGACGCGGCTTTCGCATTCTGGACAGGAGGAGACAGCCGCAAGGTCTTTTGAATGAGGAGCCAGACTCTCCACGCTCTTCCGACGATCTTCTGACACGAGAACAAATGTTGGCCCACGAAAGTGGCGATGACGACAGCGTTGAGTCCCTGACCACGATGAAGAATGCACCGAAGAAGAGAAGATGCTGTGGAATGACACTCTACACACCGAATACCTCCAGATTTGCCAACCACTTCCACAGTAGGATAATGCAGAAATTTCCCTTCTTGATGGAGATGTTCTACTGGATTGTCACTTTCGCTTTCTACCGAATTTCGAAGATCCTTTCGCAGGCTGTGTTCTCGAAGACTGGCATATGGGACGTAGCGATGGACCACGCACTGGCTATTCTCGAGTTCGAACAATTCTCGTGGCTGAGCTTCTTGTGGCCGGTGCATGAACGGGATGTCCAGCAATGGTTTATGCATGGCCATCAGACGTGGTTGACTATTCTGAACCGATCCTATGCTTTGATACACATTCCAGGAACTGTCGGGTAATTTCTCCTGCACTACTTAATTAAAGCTCCAACTGACAGTTTTCAGCTTCTTGGGGTGGTGGTATTATTCTGCGCCTTCGTTCAATACCTTTGCAACCGTTCGGAGGACCATGACTCTCACAAACTTCTCTGCATTCACCATCTTCGTCTTCTATCCATGCATGCCACCGCGATTGCTCCCGCCAGAATACGGATTCCTCGATAGTGTTGGCCGAGATAATGGGCAGAGCGTGTGGATGTCAGGCAAATATGTCAACGCCTTGGCCGCCATGCCCTCAATGCACTTTGCGTACGCCTTCTCCATTGGTTGCGTACTGCTCTATCATTCTGGAATATTCAGGAAGATACTTGAGCCAGGAGAGGTACGAAAATCGAAGTTTTGGCAGATATTCTTTTTGTGGTTCGGCATTGCGTATCCCCTCTTCATTCTGGTGACGATCATCGCAACGGCGAACCACTATTACTTGGATGCCGGTGTGGGTTTTCTTGTTACAATTATCGGCTTCCTATGCAATCGGGTGTTTATGGTATTTGTGCCTTTAGAGGATTTGCTACTTTGGTGTTTGAGGCTCGAAAAACCTATTCCATCAACCACAGATAGGACTCGAAGATCGATCTTAGTATAGGTGTTTTGAGGAAAATGCATTGCATACGGCGTTTGGTGAGAGAGCTGCTTATTCTTCTCATTCTGGTTGATATACAGGACAAGGGCATGCCATCAAGGCGTTTTACACTGGCGCTAGGGTTGAAAGAGATTGTACCCATGGGGTCTGGATCATTGAATCCATAAAGAGCAGATCAAAGAGTTCGAAGCTTCTACGAGGACACATCCATAGTTGGATTGTACATGGAGAGATAAAATTAAAGAGAGGTGAAGTCAAGAAGTGACATCAAATTCAGCTCCTTTCCCGTTGCTAGGTGTGAAAGTGATCTTGCTCCTGCAAATTATGTTGTTCCGCGCCGCATTATTCATTAAATCATTTAGAAATACACTCAGCATGTACACCCATACAGAAAGGGGGTGTTGGTGCCTGGATCGCAAGGCAACACCAGCCACCTCGACTGAAAAGGCTCCGATCGAGAGAGCTCCCCGCCATCTCTTTTCTCTCGAAACTTCACCAACAATTGTCTCAAACAGAAACCATTTGCCTCTTCGGTTTCCAGTCACTCCTTCACAGCTTCTGCACCTTAAATAAAGCTTCATTCTGCATCACCTCGTAGTCCATTCTCTACTTTCCTCCAATAGCTTAGTGAATCTGGCCGCAGCCTCGTCCTTTTTCACAATTCACCTCTAAGCAATGGCGGACACCGAGCTTTTTGCGAACTTGATCCCGGAAGATGCGCTTGCGGATGTTGAGATGGGCAGCGAAGAAGTCATGGTCGAAATCGATGCCAGTGGTGCTAGGGCCCACGACGAAGAGAACGAGAACGGCCTCCCATTCCAAGAAGAAGCCATGGAAGACGCACCGGCCCGTGTCACATACATTGACTACCTCAAGTCTCCGGTAATTGGGTTGCTCGTTGGGCAAGGCGACGAACAGGCGCTTTTGACTGCTCACCAAGCTCTCCTGACCAGCAGTCCCTGGTTTGCGGATGCTTGTGCTAAGTTCAGCGACGAGGTTTCTGTTAGTACTCGAACTTCTTTCTCTTGCAAGGCTAGTTCTCTAATTTCCTTATCAGGAGCGCCGAATTGATCTCATTGACGAAGACCTCGACGCCGTTGGATGCTTCCTCGAGTACCTGTACACCGGCGACTACTTCCCCCGCAAAATCCCCGGCACGAGAGACCTAGAGAGAGATCCACGCACCCCAGCCGTCGACGAGACCGGTGACCAACTCCTCAAGCACGCACGGGTCTACACACTTGCCGAAACACTCAGCCTACCTGCCCTCAAGACCCTAGCCACGTCGAAGATCCACTGCGTGAACTCCACCGCCAAGGGGGAGATCTCATACGCCAGATACGTGTACGCGCACACGCACAAGGACGACATGGCGATCCGGGCCCCGGTGGCGAACTTCTGGGCTACGAGATCGCATACCCTGCGTGCGGAGGCGGAAGACGAGTTCCGGTCGATGTGTTTGGAGTACCCGCAGTTCGGATACGATGTCCTCAGTAAGCTGCTTTTGCACCATCCATACATGTGATATATAGGCTAACACAGTACTACAGCCCGTGTTTTGGATGAGAAACTCAAGCGGGAAAAGCAGGACAAAATGCACCCTTCAACCCACACACCGGGTAGCTCTCGAAAGCGCGCTCGCGGTATTTAAATCAAAGTTGGGAGCGACGCTTTCTTTGCTGGAGTACGGAGTCTCTCTCTTTCCCTCCTCGGGCTTTTCTCCGGAGCTGTATAATAGGCGTATCTTTCCTTTGTCATTTGTGGGGGACTATCATACTATCAGAGGGGAAATCGCGAGTCTTTCTCACAGGTGTAACGTCAGACAAAAGTTCCTGTACACTAGTCTGAGAATGCGAATGCGAAGTTAATGTGTAAGGATATTTGTTCATTTTGATTCTCATCTGATTTTATTGCGTTGAATAATGGTTGAAAAGTCCCTGTTAATAAGCACAAGCATAAAAAGGTATCCGGTCCTAGTTGCACGCCATTTTTCCACCCATTTCTCAAACGCAATTTTCCTCTTTGATAGCAGATAACTTGAAATCCATAAGTCATAAAGATAGGAGAACGCCGGCGAGCAGGTTTTGAAGCATTGAGCACGTCCCCAATCCCCGTTGCACGGTTGCACCAGGAATAATAAATCAGGAGTACAGGGGTGGGAGCTGCTCTCCGTTAGGGCCGGTTGCTCCTCTGTAGTCGCCAACTTGCGATTGAGGTTGCGGCTCCTGAGTGCGTGGGATCTGAGCAGCGGTTGGGAAACCACGATTGATTGGATGATAGAGGAGAGCTCCAATGTTGTGTACGAAGAGAGGATACAGCATCTCGGTGATCTTTTCCTTGTTGGCAAATTCAAGGGCGCGCTCGAATGGAATCCTGGGTATCAATAGTAAGCTTCCCTATCGCTACGGGTACCTGCAGAAAAGATGCGTACCAGACCCCCTTCAGATGCATTGGGCCAATCTTGACAACGTGCTTCTGCTTCTCGCTCTTGAGAATACCGTCACGGCGGCCTCGGGTCATGCCAGCAACATTGAGAAGCTTAGTGCCATTAATCATATGATTATCTAGGTTAAATTAGCATCGTAAAATCCAGACTCGTTCCATAAGTATGCTTACCTTCTCGTCGGGCTACGCAAGTTCCCTTGACATCAACCTGGAAGCATAATGTTCCCTCATCCTCCCAGAGAGTAGCTGTGACCCTTGGCTTCATGCCAGGTGGAGCAACCTGTCCCGTCGTATCTCCGGCCATCTCTTGTTGGCCATATCCTGTTTGCATGTCCATCGTAGCCATTGGGGGAAGCTGGAGGCCTTGGACTTGCGGTGGCGGTGGATATGGGCGATTTGGATCTTGGGGATAGCGCAGTTGAATATCGTAGGAATACTGAGGATACTGACTGCCAGGCTGAACTTCCTGGCCCTGCTGAGGAGGGGGAAGGGCGTAAGGCTGGGAGCCGCCTTGCGGGGGCTGTGTGTAGGGTGAGCTATGCGCGGACGCCATTGGAGAGGTGTGTAATGTGTATGGAAGCTAGAGAGTTGGTGATGGGGTCGGTGGGGGTTGGTTGGTTTGGTCTTGACGGTGTGAGGAGATATTGGGTAGTTGATTCAAGCCCGACCTATTGAGACCATCTATGGTTGTCTATTATTAGCATTGTGGGGTGCTAAGGCGGGGATCAAGCTTACTCCGCCTAAATGAAGCTGCTGTCTCAGTATTTTTCCTTGGGGCTTCCGACGGTTTTCGAAACGCAGTTGTATAGTGTTAGAATCAATAGAAGTAGAAGTAAGGAAGAAAGAAAAAGCAAAGTCGTTCGACACAGCCTTGTCATTTCGCGCTGACTGGCGCCTGGTGAGATGGGGTGCATTAGCGATAGCGTGCTGCGCGGAAGCAAGCCATCAGAGAGGCACACCCAAGTGAAACACTTGCGACACTTTCCAATAATACCTTTCAGCCTGTTTGTCCCCCGGATAGCTGCTAACACCACGGGGTGTACCTTGAAGCCTGCTATTACGTGGGATAATAAGGTCGAAGTCTGTTAAATATCAACTTGCCGTGCCGGCAGATGTACCACTTAGTACTTCTGAAACTGATCATCCAAAAGCCGAAGTGCACAGCAGAATAATATTGCAATGGCTGGAAGACGGAAACACATTACCAATCCCACCAACAATTTAGTACGAGAGACTGCAATTTCGAAAGTTTTTGTGCATGATGGAAGAATTCGTGTGCGGAGGAAGTTTAGACGGGACGTGCCTGTACCTTCCCACGCTTCTGGGCTTCAACCTCATGGCGTTCCATGATTGGTCAGTGTAAGCGATCTCCAAGTGCCCCACGCTGGGACAATCAGATTTGAATACAACCCCGCCATGCACATGACCGATATCAACCTCATTCTCAGCAACGCCCAGCTTCGAAAACAGTCCAAGAAGAGGAGATACGGGATATCAAATGGCTATAAATCAGTGAGAAACTTAAAAATCTGACAAACTGTGAAAGTTAGCCGTCACCATGGCCTCCAACCCGACTGCTACTCTCACGACCCTCCTCCGTGGCTCGACGATCGAGGACCACGAAGAAGTGCTCAAGGCTGCCAATGCCGTTCTCAAATCCTCCAAAAGCAATCCCGATGCTCTCCACACTCGAGTTGTGGCGCTGTTGCAACTTGACCGTTTCGACGACGCTCTTCGGGCCCTCGATGATGGGGGAGACAAACTTGGGGAAGCCTGTAGGCTAGAGAAGGCTTATGCGTTGTACAAGACTGGCAAGCTGGCAGAAGCCGAGAACCTTCTACAAGGAGCGGATAAACGTGGTCTGAAGCACGTTGCTGCACAGGTTGCTTACCGCGCAGAGAAATTCGAGGATGCCGCTAGACTTTACAAGGAGCTGGGTTCGGAACCTGTTGCAATAGAAGGGGAAGAAAATGATTTGAGGATCAACAGCTCGGCGGTAGATGCACAGTTAGAATGGCAGAGAAACGGCGACGAAGTGGAAACCCACAGGAAGAAGCCAACTCGTGAGGATCTCGAAGCTTTTGAGACCGCATACAATGCTGCATGTGGATGTATTGCAAGAGGAGACTTGGGTGCTGGCAGTGTATTGTTGAAGAGAGCGAGAGACTTGTGCGAAGCGCTTGAAGAATTAAGTGATGAGGAGAAGAGGGCTGAGGTGCTGCCGATTATGGTACAGCAGGCCTTCGTTTTTACAAAGCTGGGCAAGCTGGAAGAAGCCGAAGCTCTACAGAGGATGATCAGCATTCCTGAGTATGTTGAGTACAATTCTAAAGGATATCTACTGTTAACACATGCATAGCGTCCCCGAACCACCTTCTCGAGTCATTGCACAAAACAATGCTTTAGCAGCTACGACCACTTACGACAACCCTTTTATGACTCAACGCATCTTCGATTCAGTCCCGAAATTATCCCACACGGAGAAAATGTTTGCGCATCAAGCGAGCATCTTACAGCGCAATAGATATACCATCGATCTAGAAGTACAGAAATATCCTGGTGTAGCAAGATCGACGCTTTCTGCAATTTTAAAGTCTCCTTCCCCGACCATCTCGCCATATATCAACTCACTATCAGTTCTCAATGCTGCAGCACATGCTAAAAATGAGACAGGAAAAGCCAGTTTGAAGTCGATATTGCCCCTATTAGAGAAAAGGCCGAATGATGTCGGTCTGATACTTGTCATCATCCAGCTCTATATTCTAACCAACAATCCTGGTCCAGCAATAACCCTACTCGAGACCTTCTTCAAGCGTCTAGAAGAATCAACTGCTACAGCAGAGCAAGATGTACGATTCGCCCCGGGTCTTATAGCTCTCCTCATCTCTCTATACCGCCTGTCTGGTCGCAAAACCCCCATAAAAACCGAAGTTGGAAAAGCTGCTTCTTATTGGCGTAAGAAATCAAAACCATCTCTCTCCCTTCTCCGTGCAGCTGGCACCACGCTCCTGGAATCTTCCAACCCAGAAGACCTCTCTGCAGCAGGTGAGATTTTCTCCAGCCTGCGCGCCCAAGCTCCCAACGACCGCACCGCGATCGCCGGCTACGTCGCCTCCTACGCCACATCCGACTTCTCAAAGATATCCTCGGACCTCGACAAACTCACCCCTATTTCCAAGCTAATATCTGGAATCGATGCTGCAGCCCTCGAAGAGGAGGGAATCCCAACTCTGCCTAAGCCTTCTGATGCTACCAGTAAGAAACGCACTCTAGATAGTGAAAAGGAGAAGAGTGTACCGGCGAAGAAGAAGAAGATCAGCAAGTCAAAGATGCCCAAGGATTTCGAGGAGGGAAAGAAAATGGATCCGGAAAGGTGGCTCCCTTTAAGGGATAGGAGCACGTACCGACCGAAAGGCAAGAAGGGGAAGAAAAAGGCGATGGAGCTCACGCAGGGTGGTGTGGTGAAGGAAGAGGAGAGTTTGGAGTTGGCTGGTGGAGCAGGAACCGTGAAGGTTGAGAAGGCTGGTGGGCCTGGTGGACCTGGGAAAGCGAAGAAGAAGAAGGGGAAGAAATGAGGCCATGATGTGAGCATAGTGAAAGCATAGCGATGTCAATTTGAGAGCCAAGACATGTGAACAAAGATCTTGGGTCACACTTCAGTTCGTCTCCGAGACTTGCACAAAATCAATTGGGCTCTGAAATGTGGGTGAGAATGAGCATAACTACATTTGCGCCCTACATTTACAGACTTCTAACGCATGTACAGAATTCAGCTCAGCCTGTTTTCCTGTCCTGGGATATCAAATATCCGCCCCCCTTGCGCCGCAAAGGATATGACAACGTGCTTCGTAAAGCATCTCACCAACCCCATGAACGCCTAAACGTGACCTGAACCAAATGAAAGACTAAGTTCTTATCTTCTCCTCCGTCTCAACTCCCAGTTGATCTCCGCCACATAGTCTGTCTCATTCTCATCTTCTTCAGCGAGTTGCTCTTCTTCTACCTTCGCAACCTCGGGGAGGCTGACAATCCCACGATGCATTTCCTCCACCAGGTTTGACTCAATTCCTTTGTTCCCGAGAAGGAAATCACCAAAATACTTCACAGCGTTGAATGCTTCCTCTCCAGTAGGAATAATGTTTTCCTTTGGTAGTAAGAAGCCATATGCCCCTGTGTCCCTCAGCTTAATTTGGTAGCTGTAGCGGACACGCATTTCGTGGTAGAACCAGTCAATTGCCGAGCCACCACCAGTTTCCATCCTCGAAACGCCACCCGTAGGAGCAAGCTTAGAGGGTACGGCACCCTCGCAGGCTGAGGCCACGCCGTATTGCTGGCCACTAGATATCCGGATCGCTTTGGCCAGTCCCATAGCTAGTTCTTCGAGGTTCTCCAGGCTTGGCGGATCAGCATTACATGAGTAAGCATATGGATATAGGACCTGTTGTGAATATGAATGCAGATCCAGAAACCCCACAAAGTTCACGCCATTGTTGTCGGTCTCATTCTTCGCCCATTCAGCCAATCGATGGGACTCCACGGCCTGGAACGGCTCGTCCCCTGGATAGCTCTCTGAGCAGGGATTACTCTGGTACGATGTTCCATCCCATTCAAATCCAAAGCCATGGTCAAGGTCAAGTCCTCTGCAGAACCGTAGGCTGGTTTGCTGGCGGTTCTTCCTCCACAAACGGTCATTCTCCCAAGTATACACATACCCATCTGGATTCGCTGTGGGGATCAAGACGAAATCAAACTCTTGCAGGAGTTTGGTGATTCCTGGCGACTTGCCATAAGAAGTGATGAGAGACCATGCAATGTATGTCACGGTGCTCACTGAGATCCATTCGCGGGCATGGAATCCTCCCGTTATGATGATGGTTTTCCGGGGGTCTTCATCTTCCTGGGGGATATTCGGAGACACTCCTACTCGAAGCGCTGGAATGTCTCGACCTTCATACGTGGTCCCGATATTTATCATCCGCACGTGAGTTGTGAACATTGAGGCCATCAGCCTCATCCATGGAACAATTACCGACAATGGCTGGTAATCCCGGAAGAAAATGTTATCAACTCCATCTGACGTTCTTAAAGCGGGTGTGAACGACCGGTCTGCACGGTTCGGGGAGATAGATGGGTCAGCAAAGGCAATCGATGGATATGACTGATAAATGGTCTTCGCCAGGTCCGGCATCAAATTTGAATAGGCCTTTTGTAGTGATTTGGGGAGTAATCCAAGAAGTGAGGGAACCTAGAAGGATAATTAGGATAGTAAACTCAGACTACGATAGTTTCGACATACATCATCTTCTCTGAGGCGGATATCTGCCCAGTTCTGGGTGAACTCCCACACATCCAAGAAAAGGGTATCTGCTGCGTCTGCCAATGCCTTCTCTTCAGCCGGAGTGCTTAAATTGAATCGAAGAACCACATCCCCTCCATATTTCGCCAACAAAGTGTTCGGTAAGTCGGAGCTCGATGGGTGTGGGAGAGAACCTGATCTATCCGAGCCAGCCTTGACAGGCTTCGGCACCCGAAAAACCTTTTCGATGGTGAAGTCTCGTAGCCATGTCAGTTTAGGGAGTACGGTTCGGGATCGGTATGGCCCTTGTGGTTCTGTGGATTCATGACGTTGCGTTGCGGAGAACAGCACGCTGTCGCCGCTTCTACTCCATGGAACGACGAATGCTTCGATAGAAACAGCAATGAAGAGCAAGTGAAATGCGTGGAGGAGGGACAATGGGTGGCGCATATTCAATGGAGCATCCGTCAACAGGCCAACATAGGTACAGGAGAGGGGATGTAAGTGGTGTCCAGATGAGGTGGGATGTGATTGATGGTTGCCTCCAGGCTGACCAGAGCGATAGAAGGTACCACGAGTGTGTGATTGGCTGGAGAGGTCGGGAGGTCGGGAGGTCGGGAGGCCGGCGGGTGTTCTGGTGGGCGGCCGTTTCAGTTTTTCCGGGCTGAAAGGCTGCTCTCGAATCGCGCCAATACTGTACTTCTCCTATCACTACGCGAGGACGTAGGACGTATTGAGGTCAGTCTGGACCTTCGGCCAAACTTACGAACACTTCCAAAATTTCCTAAGCACACACTTCACTTGTGGCATCTTGACCCTCTGCCTCGATGGCATCCTGATTGACTCTCTCTCCTTGACAGCGACACAACCCGTTGTTCGCTGCCATTGTCACTCGTTAACAGCATTGAATTACTGGGATCTTTCCCAGCCTCAGCCCAGCCAGCGACGGAACGGACGGACGACAAGACCGACCTCCGCATTATCGAATGTGTTCCTCTTGCAAGATTTCGACCCAGAAGACCCTCGAGATCGATGAGTTCACGCTCTCAATCCCAACATGCCTCTAATGCCGGGTCTGTTGCGTCGGCGCGGCCCTGCCAGCGATGCAGAACTGCGAAGACATAGCTTCTACTCAGCCGATTGGACCAGCACCCCTTCCGCATCCCTCGATGGAAGAGCCAGCGAGCAGATACCTCGCCGGCCTTCAGCAGCAGAATTTCTGTCTCCCGAGTCGGCACGGGAAGGCCCACCTGTGACCAGAACATCCGCCGAGGGTGGTACGGAGTCTGTGGACTTAGAGCGTTCTGTCTCACCTCCTGTTCAGGAGGAGAATCATAAACATCGTCGCTTCAGCATGCTGAAGTTTCGACACGCTTCGGACTCTCAATTATCGACTAGGGGTATGTTCTTAAATCATCTTTCGGTCGTCTGACGTACTTCAAATACTAACATCGTTTCAAGCCCGTCAACAAGCCCAAACCGCGTCGACCCCTCCTGTACCACAAAGTGAGTATCTTACTGGCTCCTCTCACTTCGATCATGGAAATCGGACTGATACAGATAATCCAGCCCCTGCCATTATTACCACAGCTCCGACAATGGATGTCAGCGCTGCTCGACCTACCAAGAAGAAGCCTCGCATAAAAATGCCTGGACGTTCGAGGACTTCCACCTCGGCCTCGGCGGAAAGCGGTCACCTTGAAATGCCAGCATCGTCTCTGAGAGTCACCAAGAATGAAAAGAAAGAGCGAAGGAAGACAATGACGGAGGCTGCTCCATCGGGGAAAGGCCGGGTTACATTCGATGAGCCGGATCGTCCTGCAACTCAGGCAGGTACTTCACCTCCAGCATATGGCGACGAGGCCACTTCCACGTTGGCTCTCCCTGTAAATCGCCTGTCTGAGTCCTCGAGGTCTGATGGAAGTTCTGGGGACCACGGGGTGTACGCCACAACCACAACTACTACACATACCATCCACACGACTACTACGTTCTTCCGGCTTCCCCGTCGAAAGAAACCATCTCCATTGTTTGATCTCTCCCATCTCCCGCAAAAGAACAGCCCGCGAATCCTGGGAACCGACTCCGCAGCTGTGAAATCTCTACGATCTCCTTCAGCTGACGATGTGGCAGTCAGTGGTAGACTCGCTTCGCCTCTCCCATCTCCCTCACACAGTGTTATAGCAAAAAGTTCATCTACGATTGCTGCTCCAGGTTCACAGCTGTTCCGACAGTCCTCGACAGCTTCATCTTCTAAATCCTCTCCAACTCGTGCCAGACTTGGCATGCGGGGCAGATCCTCAACACTCAGTTCTTTGCGAAATGTGCCAAGTGATGACCCTTTACCAACCCCAACATTACCCTCTGCCCGCACCTCCACATCCACAGGCCGAAAAAGCTTCGGTGATCTGTTTGGATTATCCCATCGTTTACGGCAAAATTCCGAGCCGCCATTTCCAAGACAAGGGTCCGGTCCAGCAACTCCTGGTTCAAACACGTCGAAGAATAACTCTATGCAACTAACGAGAGAGCCCGTTATTGTCTTGCCGGAGCGTCACGAAGATGATACTCCTGCCAAATATCTTGTTCGCCTAGAAGAGGCTGTCAGCAGAGGTGTTGTGGCCAGTGTCTTGTCGAAAGGCACAGATCCGTTCTCCCAAGCTGTTCTCCGAAGTTATATGCGTGGTTTTGGCTTCTTCGGTGACCCTATGGATATGGCGATCAGAAAGCTGTTAATGGAAGTTGAACTACCAAAAGAAACCCAGCAGATTGACAGATGCCTCCAAGGATTTGCCAATCGTTATCATGAATGCAATCCTGGAATTTATGCATCCCCCGATCAGGCCTACTTCATCGCCTTTTCGCTTCTCATACTACATACAGACGTTTTCAACAAAAATAACAAGCACAAGATGCAGAAGTCGGAATATCTGAAGAATACCCGTGGGGAAGGTATATTCGACGAGATTCTTGAGTGTTTCTACGACAATATCTCATACACGCCTTTCATCCATGTTGAAGACGATCTTGATATCAACGGTGAACGCATCATTCAGCACAAAACGAAAAAGAAGTCTATCTTGTCTCGTGGTAATGTAGACCCAACCAAACGACCCTCCAAGGACCCAGTCGACCCTTACACTCTCATAATTGACAGCAAGCTCGACACACTACGTCCAAACCTCAAAGAGGTGATGTTTCTAGAGGAGCATTACAGTTATCTTGGGACAGCCCCAACCCTGAATCTGTCAGACTTGCAAAAAACTTTCTTCAGGACAGGAATTCTGCAGATTGTATCCGCAAGATCACGACCAGATGCTTTCATGTCTGACAAAACTGTGGCCAATCCAGACGATGCACACCCCGGAATTGTTGATATCAAGATCACAAAAGTTGGACTCCTGTGGCGGAAAGATGCGAAGAAGAAGAAGACAAGATCTCCATGGCAGGAATGGGGAGCTATTCTTACTGGTGCACAACTTTATTTCTTCAGGAACACAGCTTGGATCAAAAGTCTGATGCACCAACTCGAAACACACATCAAGCAGGGTCATGACGGCACTCCGGTCATATTCAAGCCTCCGCTCGATCAATTCAAACCAGATGCTTTGATGTCCACAGATGATGCAGTAGCTTTACTTGACTCCACTTACAAGAAACACAAGAATGCTTTCGTTTTTGTCCGTCATGGAGGCTTCGAGGAGACTTTCTTGGCTGATAACGAGCAAGAGATGAATGATTGGCTGGCAAAACTAAACTACGCAGCTGCATTCCGGACTTCTGGTGTTCGCATGCGAGGCGTTGTTGGTGGTCACTACGAAGGCCAAAGGTCTCGTGGGATACGTCGTTTGGAGAGTCATAATGATTCGACAAAGTCTGTTCAGACACCTACAGGGGAGGTCACCATCATCAGTGGAAAAATAGATACGAAGATGCAACAAGATATTCTTGCAGCTCGTCGAGAAATTATGCTCCAGAAAATTGCCGAAGCTGAAGAGAAGCTTGCGGTTGCTCAGAAGCAGCTCGATGCACAACTGAGAAACGCTCGTCACCTTCAGATTCTCGCACCAATTCAACAGAAGACCAGGGAGCAAGTCATCCTTGCCGCTGGGCGGATGGCTGCCCAGTTGAAGTGGGGAAGACTCGAAATATGGCGCTTAAAGTGTCACAAAGATATCTTGACGATGGACTTGGAAGAAGAAAGATCTTCGGATGGTAGTATTTCGCGAATCAATCTTGGCGTGGAAACCCCGGCTTCTGAACGCACTGCTCTGGCACGGTTGCACTCAAAGGCGAGCACCCTCGGTCAGCAACGAACACCAAGGTCTCCTACGACACATTCCGCAAATCGTCCATCTACCGCTAATCAACAATCTTCCCAGCAGGAAACGGAAAATGTCTTGGATGATATTTTCCAAAGTCCACCAGCACTTACCAGCACATCAAGTTTCCATAAAACGCAAGCATCTTGGGAACTGCCCCCTTTAAGTTTCAACGGACGTAGCGATCGAAAAGCTTCCTTCTCTAGCTCAAATGTTCCAACAAGCCCCAGTATCGGGCCAACCCCTTCAAGGGGAAGCACGAAGCTCGCTAGTGAGTCTCAACGCGCAGAAACTCCTACAGTCGATGCTGCGGAACAAGCGGTTCTGGAGCAGGCCGGTCTTGTAGACACAGATAAGACACCAGAAGGGAAGCGACCCGTGACCGGTCCCGACAATGAGGAAAGTAGAGACTCGGTGCTGGAAAAGGAGAAATTGGATCGAGGCAAGATTAGACGAAGTCTACATCGTACCTTGCGAGATGCCCACGTGCCAACGCATAGCCGTAGTCGAAAGGGTAAAGATTCAGCATCAAGTGGGGCAATGTCTGAAGAAACGAAAGATGATGTTCTGGCCCGCGGTACAGGAAGTTTTGTGGTACACGGCAAGAAAGCCTCTGTTATAACTTTTGGGTCAGAGCTTCAAAGCATGTCGCCCGACGAGCGATTGCGACTTCGGAGGCAGGCTCACAAGGACGAGCCGGGATTTCTCTCCCCAGCCAGTATTGATGATGACTTTCACTCTGTCTTAGCTGAGCCCGTCGAACTTCACGAACGACACGGATCCGCAGCTACCACGAGCACGGCAACTGCGAGAAGCTTTAGGGAGTTGCACAAGAAGTTAGCTGCACATGGTTCAGGCGGTCCTGCCTTCGTGAGATCATATGATGATGATGATGATGACAGCGAGGCGGCTGCCAGTTTTTCTGAGGGAAGACGTACTCCATTGCCTCCTGGTATTCCAATGGAGGACGAAGATGAGGGGGTAAACGACAATCTCGCGTCGCCTGCGATGCAGGCCACGTTCTATACACCCGAGGCCTCGAACTCACCTACGAGAACAGGCTTTTCGGGTAAAAGCCTTGCTGGTACAAGTGATTTTGAAGAAGTGGGCAGATCTGACGAAGGAAATGAACTTGGCATTGAGAAAATACCAAGTCCACCACAAGCCATAGTCAGCGCTTGAGTTTCAGCGTTATGCACGAAGCACTTTATTAAATCTATCTGGGGTAACTTTTTTGCGGCTCCAAAATTCACTACCACAGCTCCTGGCGGGGCAACAAGACCCCCCTCCCTGTGCAAATGATAGCACGATTCTTTATTTGACAACGCATGACTTATGGAGGAGGACAGTGCATGGTGCTGATTTCCCTCTGGGTAGGGAAGTTGATGCAGAAGCACGAAAAATCTCTTCCGGTTCTCATTTGTAGTGTATATTATGAGTAGAAGGTAGCTACAATAGCTTGACTGGCTCTTGGGAAAGGAGGAGATGGTAAAGGCGTCTAGAGAATCGGTTCGGCCTAGAGCCTGCACTTCATTCGAGGTTTCTATGATGGAACGTTGGCTGGGCATAGCATTCAATAAATGCACCACATTTAAGCAAATAGGGCACCATCCAAACTGATCTGTATGATGCTCAAAAGGGTCGCTACTGTATTCCCTTTTCCAGTAGCCGAGATTCTCCTCGTTCCAGTTCTTTCGGGGACGCTGGACAAGCCCATTTCTGGTCTCGAAAGAGATTGTACAACGCATTATCACATGCAAACCAACTTCTCCAGTTGCCAACTGCGTTATTCACACACTTAGGTGCAGCGTTGTATTTCTAAATCAAAAGCGAATGTCACACTTTCCGCTCCAGAGCCACCTACAAATCTGGCAGGGTGCAGACTAGATTGTCTCGGGATCAGAATCCATAGTGAGATTTTGAAATGTCTCATAATTCAGTTGAAAGGTGAAGAGAACTTTAACTACAACTTAAAATGAGGTCTCACTCACTCCATCACACTTTATCTTCCTTTCCAACAGGGTGCACGTGCCCGCTGGACCCACAAGGGGTGAGGTCACTACTTAGGGGGATGTTGATACTATGGTACTGTCTAGGCAGGGATATTCTTCACCTCTTGCAAGGTCCTTTTGCTTATCTTTCGCGGTTTTAAGGAATTTCATGTTCAAAGGTAGTGATGACGGAAGGAGTGTGGTTGAGAGGAAGGATGACAAAGCTTATTGAGACTGCCACCAGTACGGTAACCGAGACATTCTCTTGAAATAGAAGCTCTATCACGTGGTGATAAGCTCCTTTTCTAGCCTCGCCTTTTACAATTCAAGCATCTCAACCTCGTTAACAATCTCATTGCGACTCATCTTTAAAAGAAATGCAGTCACATGCTATGCTAGCTCGAGCATGGAGTAGAATTGAAAAGCACTATGGATTTCGAAACGCGCTCTACGAGGAACGAGCTCTTCCAAGAAGTAAGTCTCCCATTCCCCAAAATTCAGACGCCTTTTAAACGATCGATAGCTCAAACCTCGCTGTGTTGAATTAAGCCAGCTAGCTCTACGAGATGACGGCAGTAGCAGCAGCAATAAAGCTTTGATCCATTCAATCTCTCAACTTTTTGCCCTTCTTCAACAAAAGTGTCGGCGGACTGATGGTGTCTTCGACTCGAAGTTGGCCGATTACGTCTTCTTCCCACTTTCACAGATCCTCAAAAAGAAACACACATATGCCGATAGACTATCTGAATTGACTATTAAGAGCTTGAGGATACTTTTGGAGTATGGTTGGAGGGACGGTATAGCTCTGGATCTTGGAAAGCAGCTATTGATGCTGCTCACATTTGTTGCTGGCGGAGTACCCGGGAAAGAATCCGTGCCTGCACCAGAAGAACTTCTAGTTGAAGCATATGGAGCTCTCGCTGCTCTTTTTAAAGATCTGGAAAAAACCGCAGGTGGTGCAACGTCGTTGATCGACGCGGCAACTATACCAGCCCTGGGACATTGTGTAACTGTGGTTCTGGATGGAGCCACCAGTGGACCATCAGCAGAAGCTCAGCTCGAGGCCTTGCGTACTCTAGAGGCGATTTGGAGCTGCATAAAAGATGCACAGGCGCTTTCTACATTTCTTCCCGGGACAGTTTCTGCGCTTACCAAGTGTTTGATGCCAAGGACTGGAGCACGCAGATCACGAAAGGTTTTAGTTAAGGGTTTAAACATCTTTGAGTATGTCCTTGTATCGTTGCTTGGTGATATACACACCCGAGATATCCGGTCTCAAGACAAGTCTGCGAGTACCGTGGGCAGCGAAACAGGGCAGCAAGTTCTTACCAGTTCCTGGCTGAAGGCAACCACTGGCCAAATCAAGTTAGCACTTTTGAATGTCATCCGACTCAGGAGCCACGAATCTGAAGAAGTCCGAAAGGCCCTAAATAATCTATGCATCACTATCTTGGACGAGTGCCATGATACATTGGCTGAAGCAGCCTCCATGCTTGTAGAGACTTGCATGATTCTGGCTGGGGTTGACGAAAATGACGAGCTTGTAGACCGAGCTACATCGCTTGTAGACCTCTCGTCAATCCATCCTGATCTGGGTGAGCTAATCAAGAACACTGTGTACAATTGGGTCACGAGTTTGCCCAGAGTTATGGAGTCAAATGATGAGACTGGGAAGCTTGCTGCATTGCGAAATCTGTCGAAGGGTCGTTTGCTGCTTCAGGAGTTGAATCTCGAATCCCCACTCCTTCATGATGCTCTGCGCGATTCTCTGCGAGACAGTGTTAGTGTCACGCTTGATACATTACCTGGAAAAAAGCCTCTGCAAGATTTCGAGTTTGATTTGAATAGTCAAGCTGCTCTTACCTTGGCAGCGGAGAACTCTCTTACCAAGAATTTCAGCCCGGTTCTCATGGCAAATGAGAGCCAGAAAGAGACTCGGAAACAATTCGCAGCTTTACTTGATAGTCTGGGGTCTAGAGAATCCCAAATACAAATGGCCAGCGAAATGCTTGAATATGCACGCAGCGCTTCTGGCCCGAGTCTCCTCTCTTCATTCTGGCTATCATCTCAGATTCTGAGATATGCGTCTTCGAAGAACCAGGATTTCGATGAGTTTTTCGAATCTTCCCTGACACTTTCGGACGACCAAGATGTGGCTGGACAGGAATTATTTTCCTATTCTCTCTCCGTTCTGAGAAATGAGGATGAGGCCGTCTCGGATTGGCGTATGCAAGCTATTGCTCTTGAGGTCATTGCTGATACAGCTCAATACTTTAAGCAAGACTTTCGAACAGAACTGGTCGACATACTCTATCCTGTTGCACAGTTATTGGGTTCTCCGAATGCCAGTTTGAGAGAGCACGCTATTACCTGCCTGAATATCATATCTACGGCTTGCGGGTATGCCAATGCCAGCGAGATGATTGTCAAGAATGTGGACTATATGGTCAACGCCATCTCCTTGAGACTAGATACCTTCGATATATCACCACAAGCACCACAAGTTCTAGTCATGATGATCCGTCTTGTGGGCCCGTCGCTACTACTTTACCTGGATGATGTGGTTGGGTCGATATTTGCAGCCCTCGACAACTTCCATGGTTATCATCGCCTCGTTGAGGCTTTGTTTACTGTCTTGGGAGAGATTGTCTCCGTAGGGTCTGAGTCGAACCAACTGCAGATTACCAACGGCCCCTCGCTTTTTCACCGCAAAACCACACCCCGATATCCTTCAGTTGAAGATATTGCAAATATCATCTCAGAGAAGCCATCCAGAGAGGAAGAAAACCCCCTTGCAAAAGAAAGAGTGCCACATGCGCCATGGAAATCTGCAAAAGAACTACTGAACGAAGCAGAAGCGCCGCCAGATGAAGAAGACGAAGAGATGGCATCAACCGAGATTACAAAAGCACCTCCAACGAAAACGTACACCATGCTCCAATCCATCGCCCGCCTATCCCAACACTACCTCACGAACGCCTCGCCTGTACTACGTGCCAAGCTACTTGGGCTCATCAGCACTTCCTCCATTGCGCTATACGAGGACGAGGATAGCTTTCTTCCGCTAGTCAACGACATCTGGCCTGTTGTCATCAAGAGGCTGTATGACGACGAGTCATTTGTCGTCATTGCCGCCGCAAATGCAGTGGCTGAGATATGTCGTTCCGCTGGGGATTTCTTAAGCACACGTATTTCTGTAGAGTGGGTTGAGCTTGTGAAATTGGCAAAACAATCGAAAGCAAGATTTGCGTCCGAGAAAAGAGGAAAAGGTGGGAGGGGTAGCTATTCACAAGCTAGTCAAGTTTGGGAGGCTATGATTGGGTTGCTGACCGCAGTTGTGGGATATGTGAGGATCGATGATCGGATGTTTGATGACGCGCTCGAGATATTTGGAGATCTTGTATGGCAGAGGGAAAATATTAAGGCTGCTTCAGATGTTGTGAACAGCGACGCTGTCTGGCTGATTTTACAAAATTTGGGAAAGAACAAGAGGCTCGACACCCCCACGATGGAGGGCTTCACGTTCACTAGTATAGATACTACGCTATCGGCATAATTATATGTCACCAGTATTCACAATATATTTGAGCCTAGGGTTTTGAGAGGAGCTCTTCGATTGATACTATCACAACGAACACAAAAGCTTTTCAGAATGCCCAGAAAGAAGGAGTTGAGTAACACAGCGACAACGATGAAAGTCGAAACAAATCTATGAACGACGACTTGGTCTAAAGACTTAGCCCATGACAATTAAGAATGCCAGCAACCCGAAGGATACTGACAGCCTAGTGTCTCGAACTTCATCAAACCATGTGGCAGTACAGTCCAGACCAGAGATGCACAAGGGCAACATATTACTCGGAGTCTTCGTCACTCTCAGCCTCGGCGAGCCATGTGAGAAATGTCTCGGCGGACTTGCGGACCTTCTTGCTGGTTGCGAGATCAATGTACTTCTTGCTGGCCTTCGTGCCCCATTTGGTAATGACGTCCTCGGGGAGGATGTCCTCATTGTACAGGACCAAGAGGATCTTGGAAGTCTGGTCGTAGAATGCAGCGTCCTTCTGACCCCGAAGGCCAATGAATCGCTCGATGCCTCCCAGGAGAGCCTTCTGATGCTTCTCAGATGTGATCATCTATGCAAATGTTAGTGAAGTCCAAGCATCATCCATATTATCAACTTACGCTCTTGAGCATGGAAGCGCGCTTCGGAACCTGCTTGACAATGTTGTCGTCGAAGATTGTCTGAACTAAGACGAGGAGGGTTCGATGCTTGGTCTCAATGCCGAGCTCCTTGGCCTTGAGATAGATGGCCACATCATCAACTTCGTCAACACCTCCTTTCTCTTCTGCTTCGCTGGCGATCCAGTTGCCGAGCTGGTCGTAGGTTGAGTTACCACCACCTTCGCCATCCTCATCGTCATCATCGCCACCGAGGACGAGCTTCTGCTTGAGATCATCCGGGAGCTGCTGCTGACGGGCCTTGACAGCTTCGGCAGACATGTCAACTGTCCACTCATTGTCCTTGACCTCAACAGGTTCATCAAGCTCATCGGCGCCGGCTTTGATGCGTCTGGTAAGTTCGTCATCGCTGTTTGCCTCGATGCCAACATCACCATTGTCGTCGTTTGATCCGTTTTGGGAGTTATTCTCGCTACCATCATGTCCGTTCTCTTCGGCATCAACGTTGCCATTGCCGTTTTGCTTGGCCTTCCGGGCAGCCTTCTTCTCGGACTTGTCTTTCTTGCCCTTCTTTGGCTGGTTCTTGAGAATAAAACCACTGAGCTTGAGGCGTAGGTCTACGTCTGAACGTTGACCACAGGCCTTGCAATCAAGGAGAATACGTCCGTCTTTGATGACTACATCTGTCTCGGGGTTCTTGCATTTCTTGCAGAGAACGAACTTGTTGATGAAACCATCGAGGTAGTCCTGCAACTTAGAGGCCTCGTGAGCACCGTTGATAATCCAACGGTCGTCGGCAGGGTTCGTATTAGTCTGTGCACCGAGTTCGAAACCGAAATATTTGATTACGTAGGCTCCGGGGCGTGCCAGGGACTGGGCGACGCTGCTGAGGTTGACAATGACTGTCTTAATACCGTTGCCTTTGCCTTCGATCTTGGACTGGAGTCTCTCCATCTTGTATCGATAGAAGGGATCCTTCACATCGCTGCGGATGTTGATGGTAGCCATTTTGGCGATTGCTTAGGGATAACTTTGGGTTTGCTTTTGTATGGATCAGGGCACGACTTTGACCGTTACGCGACCGGATGATGCGACATATGACATGCAGAGAAGTGTGGTGAGAGGGAGCGAAGAAAGCACTGAAGGAGACAGATGATCGTGGGGTTGCTAACGCGACATTCGACGAGGAGGTGGTGTATTAGCCGTTGCTACTGAAGTATGGGCTACAAGGTTTCCGCGGTATGCGAAATGGTTGCAGCTCGAGAGGCGGCTGGTGTCTGAGGTCGTTTGCGTTGGGTGTGAGATACATATAACGCAGATGTATCTGTTGACTTGCTGATGGCTTTTGTTGATGTAGTTGTGGAAGAGGGCTTCCTGGGCAAGATGGGGCTGTCGAGGTCGACTGGCCAAATTCGGAGGGGGCGGAGATGTTGGATCAGCACTGAGCGGCTGCGGTAATGGGAATGAAGTTTGCTGGGTCCTGCAATCAGGAGGATGAGGGTTCTGGCGACGGGGTCCTTGTTGTAGAAAGACTCTTGTGCTTGTTTGCGGACAAGTGGACAAGTGGTGATGACAGCAGAGTGGATGGAGGCGATCTGTGAAGAAAGAAGTTGTTTCGGTTCCACTTGGGCGGAGAGCGGGAATTAATCTTTTGCCAGTTGGGCGCGCGCTAAGCACGAGGCGGCTGGCGGCAGGAGTCACTGCGAACACCACTAAACATATGCAATCTTTTCGAAACTCCTCCTCCTTTCTCCCCTCCTACGGCTGTATGAGACATTGCTATTGTCTTGCCGGACTTTGTGAATCCCATCGACATTCCCTTGGTTTGTGACTCCCCAGGCTTGCAGCACCCCTCCACCATTAGCAAGGGTGCAGCAATCAAAGGATTTCTCCTTTCACGTGATTCGCCTCATCCGTGCATGAGGTAAAATCGGCGAAGTTTTCCCCTATACTACCGGGTGGGGCTTCGAGACATCTCTCTCTTGAGTCCCCTGGGTGCTCAGGTCTCGCCATGGCTTCCTCGGTGGACTATTCCCTCTACCTGGTGACCGATTCCACCCCTGCTATCCTGGGAGACCGGGATCTCGTGGAAGTGGTCGAAGCTGCGCTGGCGGGAGGCGTGACTCTGGTGCAATACAGAGACAAAGTCAGTGACACGGCAGTGCTTGTCTCGACTGCTCGCAGATTGCATCTTGTGACTCGGAAGTACAATGTTCCTCTTCTGATCAACGACCGAGTGGATGTTGCCCTGGCTGTTGGATGTGAAGGTGTTCATATCGGTCAAGATGACCTGGGTACGTGATAAGATGTATGTTACACATCTGTCAATCTTCTGATTTCGAGCAGATCTTCGTAGCGCGAGGAAGCTGCTTGGGGAGAAGGCGATCATTGGTGTGACAGTGTCCACAGTTGAAGAAGCACGCCTGGCCTGTAAAGATGGAGCGGATTACCTGGGTATCGGGACAATGTTTGCAACTGCAACGTAAGTTAGCTTGTTCCTTCGGTGCAGAATATAATTGAAAGTCTATTTAGCAAAACAAACACCAAAAATGTGATTGGAACCGCTGGAACCAAGGAGATTCTGAGAGCCATATCAGAGGATGGGAGGAACGTCCGAGCAGTCTCAATCGGTGGTATCAACGCATCTACCGTCCAGCGTGTCCTTTACCAGTCATCAGATTCGAAGAAGAAATTAGATGGAGTTGCTGTTGTTAGTGCCATCGTGGCGGCGAAAGACCCCAAAAGGGCGGCCGAGGACCTCATGAAGCTTATCAAGTCACCTCCCCCCTTCGCCTCTTGCTCGTCAGCCAAAACAGGAGAGAAAGCCGATTTCGGAAACCTCGCCAAGCTAGTCCCGGCCATCATCAAAGCTGTGGCCGAAAAAAATCCGCTCTCACACAATATGACCAATTTGGTGGTTCAAAATTTTGCTGCCAATGTTGCCTTATCCGTTGGCGGATCTCCAATAATGTCAAATCATGGGGAGGAAGCTGTAGATCTATGCAAGCTGGGGGGTTCTCTTGTTATAAACATGGGCACGGTAACCCCCGAAGGCTTGCAGAACTACGTTAAATCGTTGAAAGCATACAACCTGGAAGGGGCACCAGTTGTTTTTGACCCTGTGGGTGCTGGTGCTACAGCTGTGCGGAGGTCAGCAGTGAAAACACTGTTGGCAGCAGGTTATTTTGATGTCATTAAGGGCAATGAAGGAGAGATCAGAACAGTGTTTGGAAGCGCAGTTCAACAGAAAGGTGTAGACAGCGGTACCAGCACCTTGAACAATACGCAAAAGGCTGCTGTGGTCAAGGATTTAGCTGCCAGAGAACGCAACGTTGTGGTGATGACTGGAGCCATAGATTTGGTGAGCGATGGAGAGCGAACATTTGCAGTATCAAATGGGCATGAGCTACTTGGTAAAATTACAGGAAGTGGTTGCGTATTGGGGACAATAATCTCCTTGACCTTGGCGGTAAGTCGAGGGGACAAGCTTCTTGCAACGCTGGCAGGCTTGCTGCACTTCGAGATTGCAGCAGAAATTGCAGCTGCTCGAGAAGATGTCAAGGGGCCGGGTACTTTTGTTCCCGCGTTGATTGACGAATTGTACAACATACACACGGCAGCGAGCCGAGGTGACTTGATGTGGCTCCAGAGGGCAAGGGTTGAAGCGGTCGATCAATAACGAAACTCAGGCTGTGATATTAAAAGCATTCAGCGCAAGGAATCGAGACTTCGAGTTTTTTTTTTTTCCCAAGATTGAATTTCGCGATTGTCTGAATGGCTCCAAAGATGTCTTGGGAGTGGGTTCTTCGGCCGCTATTGTCCGGCAGTTGTGGTACATTTGCATTTCTGGGTGGCATTCATGCCATTACAAATTCCTCCCACACATACATTCTTTGAATTCTTTGAAATTCTCAACTTCCAAGTGTCTATTCAAGAGTCACATGCACGACTGCAAAGAAATCGCACTCCTTCTCTGCCTTTTGATTCCGTTGTACTGCCTCTAATTCGTACAACATGACACTTCTACGCCACCTCAGAGGCCAAGTCTCAAATCTTCCTCGAGCTACTATTCCCAGAACTCCCCCACCTGTGGTGTAAAACATGACTATTCTGGGTTCATTTCTCTCACTAGACTCTGGGCTCCAAATTCTGGGCTTTACTGATTTGAATTGGGATCTGGTGGTATTCTTTATAAATCATCTCGATTTGCGTGAGGTGCAAAGGCGACAATTTCTTAATCTGAGGGTTACATGGGGTCTTGATTGTAGCTCAGGCTCGATTAATACTACAAGAGTAAATGAGGAGTCTAGGGCCTCACTCGAACAGAAGCAAATGCAAGGGGTGAGCAGCTTCGATAACCTCCGCCGTACTTGAAGGATGGAAGTTGGGATGTGGGCTATGAAACTGCAATCATGCTTTAGACCTCAAATTCTTCACTATTTTGGAGATCTAAGCTAATTTCCAAAAGGCTTTCCGTGCAAACTTCAATATCTACGAAATTGCCGAGATTCTCGCCACCCCTTGCTGCTCCCAAATTGCGGTAACAGGAGAAAGGATCCGTTCAGTTCCCCGAGAACAGTATCAACACTACATCAATTGGCTTCTCAATACCCAACTGCCGGATAAATTAAGCGGACGGACATGAGGTGAGCTTATTCAGTCCTAGAATGCTATTCATTCTACGAGATCCTCGCAGCTCGCAGGCTCGCTGACGAAGACCTCGTTAGTCACACCCGCGGTCGCAAGCTCCCGCAGGTGTGACGTGGATTAGTAAGCGAGTCACGTTACTCAAAATATTTGAGCTTCTAGGTTTACTACTAAGCAGGTCACGTGATTTTGAAAAATTTCTCGCTTAAATCCACAAATGGATTTAGGCTAAATTGAATGGTTTCACCCAGCCTCCCCACTTAATAACACCACCAATCATAATGTAAGCACCCCTACTGTTACGGCCTTATTTACGCCTTACTAACGGTCCGTAGCATGTCTTCTACTACTGCTACTACTGCTGCTCCTGCCGCTGCTCCTGCTGGCCCGCCGCTGCCCCCCCCGCCGCCAGCCCTCCCAGCCCTCCCAGCCCAGCCCACCCGTACCATGGCTGCCCTGGCCCTCCTACCTCCCCGCCGCCGCGCTGTCTTGCGGGCCGGCCGCACTACCAACCCCGCCCGGCCTTCCAATCTGGAGGCCGAGCTTGGCCAAATTGTTGGTCAGGCTCGTATTTTCCGGTATATACACTGTACACGGGGGCAGGGTGTGTGGACAGTGTGTGTGGTCGTGCCTGGCTACTTTCGTGGGAGCTGTGCTAACTGCCACTATAGCAGTGAAGGTGCTCGCTGCTCGTTCCGTAAGTAAACCCACCTTATACTTACTGGTTATTTACGGACCGTAACTGATTTTTACGGGCATTTACAGGCCCCGCCGCCGCCGCCCC
>KZ613495.1:0-17310 GCA_002865625.1 Hyaloscypha hepaticicola | reverse complement strand
CCGCCGCCGCGCTGTCTTGCGGGCCGGCCGCACTACCAACCCCGCCCGGCCTTCCAATCTGGAGGCCGAGCTTGGCCAAATTGTTGGTCAGGCTCTTATCTCATAAATCAGGCGCTCCTTCGTGGTAAATTTTTTAGGCGAGCGAATCTCATTGGCCCAGGAGTGACCAGGAGTGACCAGGAGTACGAATCGGGTAAGGCGCAAAATCTGGAGGAACACCACTGCGGAGCGTCTGAGGCCAAATGGTCGCACGTTTGGTGGATCGAGTATTGAAAAAACACCCACTTTCAGGTTACGAGCGCGATTCCTTCACCACCACCACGACTCAGGTCTCCGTGATCACCTCAAAAGAATATTTTTATAAAATTGTATATACAAATAAATTTATAAACGAATTGACTAACTCCTTTGATACCAAATAGGGGGATCGAAAATCGAGTCTTTTTTGCGATCGAGTATTGAAATTCGGAGTTTTACATCTAAAAAACACCCTCTTTCAATCTCCACATTTAAAAATATCTCCACACTACACTCCACAATATTCCGTGATCACCTTAAACGAAACTTCTTATAAAGTTATACGTATAAATAATTTTTTTAAATAAATTGGCTAACTCCTTTAATACCAAATATAGAGGTCGAAAACCGAGTCTCTGTTTTTATTCAAGTATTATAACTGGAAGTACCCTTTTTAAACCACAATACTACACTCCAGATATCTTTTGGCACCTACTCTGAGGGTCGTATGGATTTAAGAAAGCCTTATAGGGGGTGCATTTTGTGATGAAATACGGTTTTTGTCAAAAAGACACGGGGGAGGTACTATCAGACACGTTTTGGTTTATTTCGAGTCCCGACACTTCTTAATTTAACTATATCAACACCAAGGTATATACTCCAATTGGGTAACTAAACAATAACAAGTACTATATCAATCTACTAACTGGATGGAATAGGCGCCGAGACGTGTTATAGTCTCTTTATTCAATAAACTCCTCCAATCACTCGACTCCTGCCGACTCCTACCTACTCCTGCCTACTCCTGTCGATTCCTGCCTACTCCTGTCGATCCTTGTCTATTCCCGCAATACTACTGGGAAGTTCCGATCACTCCTGAAGCCTCCTGGACACTCCTGAACACTCCTGAGAATTCCTGAAAACTCCTGAAAACTCCTGGACCAATTAAAAAGGATAGAAAAAACTGATAGTAACTATACTTCGGTACACTAATAGAAGGACAAGCGGAAGAGACACAGTAAGATTCAAGGGGATAAGGATACTCCACGTTTTGTAAAGGTTTTAAAAGATTAACTCTCTCGATTAAACACATCTACTTTTGAGCGGTATATTAATAGGATTCTTGAAATACCTTTATATTAACTGGAAGCATTTATTATAATAGCGCGTCTACATTCACAATTACAATTAAAGATTTTAGACCTCTATTTATAATATATCCTTCATCACTCCTCGTTTAATATAAATAACCCCCCTGTCCCCCATAAAGGATAGATATCTACCCTCCGGTATCTGATCTTTGGCAATGGCAATACTATACTTATTACTCGGACTGACTGGGGTAAAAGTCTTATATTCCATATATATACTATCCTGACAGGGAAGACTATATTATAGATTATTCCTTTAAAGAAACTGGATACTGAATAGATAAATAATATAAGAGAACTAGACTATATGAGAGTATATCTAATCACGGAGGATTCAAAGAAAGAATAAAGGAATCTCATTTAATAAATCCGGGATAGGGAATATAACCATATCCTACTTGGTTCAGAGTAAGTACTCTCAAAGGACTTTAAAGATATCCTCAAAAATACCTCATTTCTATTAAAGATCAATCTAGTAACTATTAACGAAACTCATCTTATCGAGTAATGGAAAGCTTTCCGGTCGGAGTTTAGTTCCCTCCACGAATTACGGATATTACTCTTCCAGTTAGTTATCTGGTTTAGTTACTCTATAACTATTAAAGAGCAGACTCTTCGTGAGATCCTCAATTATGGATTTCGGCTAATTGGGAGAAATCCCTTTCAGACCGAGATTATACGAACTTCCATTAACCGCCCGGATATTAAAATATCTATTATTATCTTATCTCGATATCAGACTACAAATATCTATAACCTGTACTTCCTACTTAATAAAGCTATATCTGGACCGGATACTATTCCAAATCCCCTTAATATCCCCAAGACAATAGTATTTGTTAATAGTAAATATAGTTACGAGAACACGGTATAGTACTTTCGATAGCTTATAGTTAATATAATAGTCTATCTGCCTCTGGAATATAGATATAATATGAGAATGGCGGATTCTCGACTTGATATTTTTAATATTATACAGACCTTCTATACGAATATGACAGAAGTCGACAAGGACAAGAGGTATACCGAGTACAAGAAACCGGATTCCCTTTATCGAATACTCTTCGCTATAATCTCTCTTAGCCTTGAAATAAATGTACCGGATATCACTAGGATTATTATATAGGGACTTCCTAACAGGGGAGAATCTCTGTCTATCCAAGAGACATAACAACGAGCTGGACGCGGTACTCGTGAACGAGGCCAAATAGCTATTATATATTTTATATTCCCTTACTGGTTATTCAATAACGAGGGATCTGGAGATAATCCTTAACTATTACTAGTATTAGAATATCAGTCACAGAAGCGGAAGAGGAAGAACCGAAAGAACTACCTGGTCCAGAAACCCAAGAGATCTCCTTTAAATATAGTGTAATCTGTAACCAGTAATAGCGAGAACGATATAGTCTTGGACTATCTCAACAAGACGGACTCTCAACTTGACGACCGGGAAGATCAGGACACTCCAAGCCTTTTAATAGAGGGTCTCCAGACAGAACCCGGAACCCAAGACAGAGAAGAGGCCTCTTCTCGTATAACCTTTCAAGAGGGGAATATAATAGTATATAGACTATAGAACCAGTCAGATACCAAATCTAGAACGAACGTCTACCCCCTCTAGAGAATTATCTATAATCCTACCAAGACCAAATACTACCAGTTACCTATTTTGCACTTGCTTGGAGAGGATTATCTCCCACTGGCTGAGAGATAGTCGGTTCCAAAAGAAGACTACTATAACTTATATAATCCTCTATTTATTTCAATTCTCACGAAACCTCCAGTAATACCTCCTCTATTCAAGAGACCTATTCTGGGATATACTAGTATAGTAACTGAAATACTAGAAGAATGGCTGGAGAGGCAGGTAGATACTCGAACTAATCCATTAGGTGAATAACCGGAAATACCAGATTTAATCCTCCCTCGAGAACTCCTCTAGTAACTCGCTCTTCTCTGTTATAGTACGATAGGGGTCCCCATTTCATGATTTGATACTATTAATATTAATATTCTAAATCTCCGGGTTCCGGATATATAATAATAGAAGAGAGATAATGAAATGGAAACTAGTTTACTAGAATAATTATATAAATTATACTCGCAAGTTCAGTTTATATATAGTCGGAAACAAATCGAAAGGAAAGAAAAGAATAAAGTAATATCTTTATTAGGGAATATAAACGGTTTCCAAAATAATAATAACAAAGAGCTATTTACAATAGTAGAAAAAGAGTACAGGACACGGTAACTTGGTCCAGATAATATAATAATAAAGTCAATACTAATAAGATCAATTGCCCTATTATTAAAGTACCGTAATTCTAGTTTAAGTATCTCCACTATTAGTTCCGCTCTTTCTTTATCACAATCCAGTTTGGTTTCCATTCCTTTATTACAATCAATAGTTCCCAATAACCTCTTAACTACTATAATATCTTTATTATTTATATTATCTACTAGTCCACTATCTATACATCAGAGATATAGACCTTTAATTCCTATACCATTTCCATTATTCCAGTTCCCAATAATCGAGAATATAAACCCTGAATTATTCAGTCGATTAAGAACTCTTAATCCAGCCGAGAGAGAGGAATTACGAGTCAGAAACCGGGAACTGGACTCTCCTCTTACAGATTCGTATATAGTAATAGATTCGCAGATTCGGTCCCCGGGAAGTCCAGATCTAGATATCGATTTGTAAGTACTGATTCCGGAAATATAATTAGAACTATTAGAGGAAGTCAGGGTAAATAATAATACCGTTATCCCAGATACATAACTATTACTCCCGGAAATGGATTCCCAGTCCGAAATAGAGACTCTATCAAGACAATCTGAACGGAAGTATAGGACTCCTATAATTTTCGAGAGACAGTCCCCTCCTAAATATATAAAGAAGAAGTTATACACTCTTTAAGAGATTAATTCGAATATTGGAAGATATTACAAAAATATATTAATCAAGACCCGGTATAGTATATAAAATATTCAAAAAAAGGAGATTATATAATAATTAATAGATATTTATAAATATAAATACCCTTCGAAATATTATAATTTTGTAATATCTTGTTTAATAATATCCTCTTCCTTTAAAGTAAAATCTATACTGAGAGTCGAGCCCCACTATTCAATTAAATACTAATATACTTATTCACTTCACAATTATACTTTTTACAAAAATTATATCTCAATAATCAAAACTCTTAAAAATACAAACTAAACGAGAGAATATAACTAAATATTATATATATATAATAAATAAAATATATATTTTTATATAGAGCAGTTTATAGTTATCTTTTAGATTATAGTCTCGTTACTATAAATACTCTCGGGAATTAACCGATTATAGAAAGTTTACTCCTATATCTTAATATTATATACTCCTAATTATTTATAAAGACTCCTGGTTTTACAATTACTTTAAGATAAAGAAAAAATAATATATTATACTTGAATATTCCAGGAAATAATATTCTAATTAGTAAGTTTATTATATATTCTAAATAATCCAAAATAGATATACTCACCTCGATTATCCTTATAACTAATATCTCCCGATAACTCCTAATATCTCTTAATATCTCCTGAATATTCCTAGTAACTTCTGGATACTATTAAGTACTTCTGAATACTCCTGAAAACTCCTGGACTAATTATAATACGGAATTCCGTTTCCTTTATAAAGGTTCAAAGTGAATATACATTTACTTTCCCATTACAAAAACCTTAAATCGATAATTCCTGGATACTATTAAATACTCCTAAATATTCCTAAAAATTCCTGGACTAATTATAATACGGAATTCTATAAGTTTCAAAGTGAATATATATTCACTTTCTTATAATAAAAACTTCAAATCGATAATCCTCTCCCGACTTCCTTCTCGACTTTATAACCTTTTCGACTTTATAACCTTTTTAGTTTTAACTACTCTATATCCTGTACTATATTCCACTTACTAAGTTTACTATAATATTCTCTTTATAATAATAGAATCTCATATACCCGCAAAACATTAATCTGAGCGAGATTATAATATTAATATATACTAGTCGGATTCAATAATACGAAAATCGCTCTGGAATTATCTATAATAATAATAGAGTTCCCTCTCCTCCTATACCTATTTAATAAGTATATTACTCACCTTGAAAGTCAACCAATTCTAACTTTAATAAAAGAGTTATACCGGTAATATTACCTTTATCTATACCCTTTCTCCCTCTTCCTATTGTCTTTTAGTCGCCCGTTCTCTTACCTCTTTTATCTCCAGTTTTATTAACTTAAATTCAAGATAATAATAATATAAATAAAGATATTCCGATAGAAAATAACTAGTAAAATAAGAATACTGAAATGAATATAAACACTTCAAGTTCAGAAACAGATATTATAAATAATAGTTTCCAATCAGATAATAATATCGAAATAGATATTAATAGATCTGATAAAGAGAACTTATAGGACTATTAACTAAATTTCGATCAGAATTACTATTCTGATAATAATAATAAAGACTCCGATCTGGACGAACCGGTAGGAGAGAATATCCATGAATCAGCTCATACGCCTTCGCTTGAGGAGTTCGGAAATGATTTCAATAATATTAGGTTTGGAGATAAGAGTAATAATATACTTATACCTCGCCGTCTATATCCATAAGTCCAAAAGCTCTTTTCCCTCTATAGTATTTCCTAATATTTCTTTTAGTAATAGTAATCAGAGATCGGGTCTATTTTCTCCTCTAGTGATTCACTCGAATCCGGTTAATTAATCTTTCTTTGAGCCTCCTCTAGCCCCGTCCCCGCCCCCTCCTTAAGCTATTACTCAGAATCCTCCTTCTTGATATCCTATTGCCCCTCCCACTATTCCCGTTACTATCCCTCCCACTACTCCAGTTATTACCCCTCCAATTGCTCCGATTATTCTTCCTCCGGTTACTCCTGTCATTGCCCCTACTGGACTATCAGTATTATATTTGAATTTCGCTAATTCCCAGATTGCGAATCACATTCGACTAGACTGGCAATGGAGATCTTATAAAGTTACAGGTTCATATATTCATCAAATTATTAATAAATAATAGTATATAACCCAGGCCGAAATCGATAATCTGAACGAAAAATTCCGCACTAACTGGTATTATATTAATCGAATTATAGAAACAAAACTGAGTAAATAACTTCTGAATAACAATTATTATTCTTGGTACCAAGAGAAAAACTTTGAATACTGGAAGTATAATTCCGATAGTACTATACAAATACTATATTCTGGAGACTCGTATACTCGATACTATATATAAGCTTATACGGGAGATTATATACTTTCGAAGTATAAATCAATTACAGAGACCAAGTCGATTACCAGTTCACAGAAAAAACAATAGTCTATTATATCCCGCTCCTCTCCATCTTCTGGTACTAGTGATACTGGTATTTTAACTTAAAAGAGTCTGGAAATATTACTGGATTTTGGTATATCAAATCGATTAGTATATAGGTTATCTGAATGGATATTTATAATATTTATATATCTATTTGATTCTATTCGGGGGTTATTTATTTCGTCGAAATTTGGATAAACTTTGGACTGGTCCCATTATATAAATAGAGTCTAGAATACTAGTAGAAGTAATATAAGTAATATACTCAAAATTCGAATAGATTCGTATATATAACCCATAAACTTATATTAAATTCAGAGTAAGAAATACTGTGTTTTAAATATACCGATTAGAGATAGTGTTTTAATATAAGAACAGACACTATTAATTTAACCTCTTCACTACCCGGCAAATTCCTCCGAAAACGACAATACTATAAAAATCTCGTTTTTAATATACCTATTTCACGACACGAATACTCTCTACTTGTTATTATTTCCCAGATCCCCGTATTCTCTGGGATTTATAGCCTTCCAAATTCTGGTATTTCCCCTCATTCTTTTATTTAAGCTAAGATCAGAGAAGAATAAGTCCTTGAGAAAGAGTCCTTTTAAATCGGGAAGGAATACTTTCAGGGACTTTATACTTTAAATAAATAGATATATCCTATAGAATTAATAGAGATTAGACTATAAAGAGTATATGTGAATAAAAGGGAATAAATGGAAAGAATTCAAGAATATATTAAAAGCTTTTAAAGAAAGTATATTGACTAAATATCAATATTTGGAATATCCCCCCTTAAAGAATCCACATTTACACTCATATCTATTATATTATCCCTATCCGTATAATAGATCTTAATATATTCCTCAATTGCCTATTTAACTATAATCTCGACCTCTATCTCGATATTACCTGAACTATCCGATATAATATATAATCTATCAGATAATATTAACTATTTCGAGAATTTGATATTGAACTTCTTGATAAACTCCGATAATTTGGAAGTACTATCTTATATAATATCTATAGAGAGGTATATACTCCCTGGATATAGTCCTACTTTACGAAACTCTAGAATAGACCGTGATCCCCCTAGACCGTCCAACTAGAGTATACGAGCCCGAAGGAATATATTATCCCGAGTAGAAGTAGTTATATATATATCGGGTATCAACTCCCCAAATCTTTCCTCAAACTTCTCTCGGAGAGTTCTAATAAAGGTATTCGTGAAACAGATATTATTAAAGACTATATTAAGATTATAGGTTGAGTTCTTGAATATCTTTAGTTCAAGCTTCACTGTCCCATTTAAATACTCTAGATCCAGGTTAACTACTTTCCAGATTATAGGATAACTAAATCAATTGACCAAGAAGGAGGATTTGATAACGGACTGAAGCTCTGGAGAAGAGACCTTATCTGAAAGTTACTATAATATATAAAGTATCTCGTATATATAGTTTATCTATTTAGCTCCTGTAAAATAAATAATCAAGGGGATAATTATTATTCGAAAAAGACTAATATCTCTATACTTTATAGTATATTTAATAGTTAAAGTATATTATACTTCTTTTAGATAGTAATATATAATAGTATATTCCTAGTCTGGTTAATCTTTACTTAATTATATCTTATTCGTAAATATATCCTTTCAAATATTCTCGATCAGACCCTCAAAAACCTCGGGACTTAATCGGAAAAGAATAATATCGAATCCTTCTGGTTTCTGCCAGTCTTTACTCGCGGGAAGACTACTATTATCAACTCTATTCTTACTAATCAAGAGGCCCTTTTGCTTTAGTTTAGTATAGAGGATTACAAGAATCCGGGACGTAAATCCTCGAGCTAAAAGAGGTTCAAGGATATAGTATTTCGGATATGATTAATTTCCAGGAACACGTCTCCAGGCAATAGAATCAGTAACTATACTATATTACATATTCGACTGGCCGTCTTCCGGAGCCCAGTATATTCTAATAATTATTAAGAAGAAGTTCATGTGGATATGGAACCAGTCTACTACGGGAATTATTCACTCTTTACGATTATAAGAGTTCAATGTCTGAAACTGCTTACTCTTAATTCCCCGAATACGGTTACACGTTAACTGGTCACCGGTAACAAGTCTCAAGTACTTACTAAAATAGTCTTGTTCTCTATCCGATATATCCGTAAATATAGACATCCTATACTACTTGAGATAGATACTCTCATAAACCTTATATATGCCTTTATATAAGCCTTTATTCATATAAATTACAGTCAACTAATAATATATAGTCCTGAATTCAGGGAATTTCTTAAAAACAGGTATAAAAGGAGGGGATCTATTTGACCTATTATAAATCCTATTAACTCCACTAGAATAAACTCTTCGAATAGTATTAATAATAAGGGCGATTAAGACCCCTTTGCGATTATTATTAAGAACTAGCTTGACTTGTTTAATATCGAGTTAATACTCTGGATAATATATACTTTGGAGGAGACCAGTCTCGGGGATTTCAGGATTCTTAATTATTACAATAGTCATTAAGTGTATATTATCTCTTATATACCCCAAGTACTCATCCCTTTTAATATCTATTATATCTATATTATTATAATTTTCCATTATTTAATAGTCCTTTAATAACTGCTCGATAGTGGCCTATAATAAAATTAGTGAGCGAATTTTACTGGTCCAGGAATTCTCAGGAATACTCAATAGTATTCAGGAGATTACAGGTAAATACAAGAATATTCAAGAATATAAAGGAGAGAAAAAATAATAGTAAAAGTCCAGTTAAAAGAATATCAAGTATAGCGAGTGAATTCTATTAGTCCAGGAGTTCTTAGGAATATTTAATAATATTCAGGAGATTATAGGTATATACAGGAATATTCAGGAATATAAAAGAGAGAAAAAATAATAATAAAAGTCTAATTGGAAGAATATCAAGTATAGTGAGCGAATTTCATTAGTCCAGGAGTTTTCAGGAATATTTAATAGTACCTAGAAATTAATACTCCAGAATATAAAAGAGAGAAGAAATAGTAATAAAAGTCTAACTGGAAAAATATTAAGTATAACGAGCGAATTCTATTAGTCCAGGAGTTCTCAGGAGTATTCAATAGTATCCAAGAGGTCTCAGGTATATACAGGAGTATTCAAGAGTTCTGAGGAGTATTCAGGAGTTTTCAGGAGTATAAAAGAGAAAAGAAATAATAGTATAAAAATGGACTATACAAGTGTTTAAAAAAGTAAAAAGGTTAGTATATACTTTAATACGTTTTTTAAAATCAATAACTAATCTATTTCCAGTCTTGTAACTTCTATAAATATCCAGGTTATATAAAATACTAATAATCCGTCTCTTTACTCCTAATCTTAATAAATATATCCCCAATAAAGAAAGGATAAAGTTTAATATCTTCTTTGCCTGAATAAAGGATATTATTATAATAACTATTAAGACTATATCCCGGTCGACTCTACTCGTTAAGTAACTATCTCGATGTACTTGTTGATTCTATATAATATCAAGTAGAGCAATATATAATATAGGGGCCTTGTCTTGAACTATATTATAAACTATCGAAAAGTCCAGATTATCGAAGTCTATCCTTTCAGGGAGACAGTCCCCAAAGAATTCAGTTTTCCGTAACTGTTCCAACTCAGTCCTAATAGTAGGAATATAAATAGTATCTCCTTGTAAAGCTCGCATTACCGGCCGATCGAGGATTTCGCATAAAAGTTCTCACTGTGCCTTGAGTGTTTTCATATAATAATTATACTTCCAAATAATAGTCTACTCTTTAGAATCCCTCTCCTGGATAAATACTTCCAGGAACTCGGACAGAGTCCAGCGAAGTCCTCGTAGTATCTTAAATACCTCCTTTAACTTACTTATAATACCGACTACTATAATACTATTATCGTCGGCCAGATTCGCGTTATCAATATCATCCTCACTCTCCAGATCCATATCTTCCCACTTATATTCGCCGGTCGGTTATAGATTAGGTCGGGAGGGTCTTGAAGGGTTCGAAAAGTGAAAGATATCGGAGTTAAGGTCGGTAAGTGAACTAGATGAATCGATACGCGCGCCGGTCGCTGGAGTACGAGTTATTGGGGTTGAGGGTTCCATAGTCACCTGAATCGATAGGGAATTACCCGGGGATTCGATTACGCGTAATACGAAGAATTTTGGACATTATTATTATATAAAAGTATACCGTCGAAGTAATATCGAGCTCACTATATAAACTCAATACTCGATCCACTAAACGTGCAACCATTTGGCCTCAGACCCGCTACGCGATTCCCTCATCCTTGCGTTTCTATTAGTCCAGGAGTTATCAGGAGTCCTCAGGTGGGGCGGATTCACTTTTACCCGCAAATTTCGCTTATACGGTATCACGCAGGGATGCAGGTAACCGCGAGTGGGTCTGATTTATGAGATAAGTCAGGCTCGTGTTTTCCGGTGTACACACTGTACACGGGGGCAGGGTGTGTGAACAGTATGTGTGGTCGTGCCTGGCTACTTTCGTGGGAGCTGTGCCAACTGCTACTATGGCAGTGAAGGTGCTCGCTACTCGTTCCGTAAGTAAACCCACCTTATACTTACTGGTTATTTACGGACCGTAACTGATTTTTACGGGCATTTACAGGCCCCGCCGCCGCCGCCCCTGCCGCCCCTGCTGCTCCTGCTTCTCCTGCTCCTCCTGCTCCTCCTACCACCCGCCGCCGCCTCCGCCTCCGCCACCGCACCACCTCTTCTTCTCACCCGCTTCACGGGGTCGCTACCCGTCGTCGTATAGTTGACCAGGTCGCTCCTGGCAATGCTACAAACCGTAAGTCTTGTTCGCGGACCGTTACGGACTGTAACTGAGGTGTAAATAGGCCTACGCCGTCCCCGCTACCGCCACACTCCCGCTGAGCGGGCACGCCGTCTCGCTGAGCTCTATAGGGAGCTAGCGGCTCTTTATGAAGAGGAGGCGGAGGTACTGGAGGAGAGAATATGGGAGGTGCCAGAGAGTGAGGAGGATGTGGAGATGGGAGGAGTGGGTGGGGGAGAGGAGGGTGAGGGAGAGGAGGGTGGGGGAGAGGAGAGAGAGGAGGAGGAGGATATATGGGGGGGAGAGGAGAGTGAGGGAGATAGGGGAGAGGGGAGGGAGGGGAGCCCGGAGCTTTAAATCCCATAAAGGGTCGTCTTGGAATAAGGTGTATAAAACTTGCAATATACCCCTTGTTTGTGTTCTATTTGATTTCGGATCCTTTACGAACGAATTGGCCTAGTTACGGATAAAAGTGTATCCGTAAAATCACTTCACGACCCGTTCCTAATAATCAAGCACCCGTAAGTTATAAAATATTAAAGTATATTAGCTAACACTTCAGGGTATATAATATTTAGGGTCTTGCCCTTATTTTCCTCCGGTAAAAGAATACTTAAACCATTTACGGACAATATACGGGAGACCGTTACGTAAAACTGGCCGTGAGTAAAGACAGGTATCCGTAAGTCCAAGCTAATAATAGAAAAGGACTGTCCCTGAGACTTATTAATCGTTATAGTAAAGTATAAACGGACCGGGAATTGTGTACGGGAGAGTGAAATCCCTAAGCTAGTATCCGTATCAGATAGCTTTATCCGTGAAATCACCCGTAACTGGCCGTCAAAGTCACCTCCAAGTATACGGGCTTTAATATAACGGGTCCGTAACCCTGTAATTACTATCCGGGTCCCGTTACAAAGGCCTTCTTGCGGACAAAGGTTCTGTAAGAGCATTACCGGGGCCCCTATCTTTAAGGTAAGCCGGGACGGGGATAGTGACGGGAGATCGATACTCTGTAACTGCTCTACGGATAGCTCGTGCATATCATTTCCTGATATCTCGTCCGTATCAAATGAATTGACCGATTAGTAGATCCGTAACGGGCCAGGCAAGCGGCTAATAATCAGGACATTCAGCTCTGTTATTATCGTATTTAAAGTTATCAAGAGGCACTATCCGTAAAAGGCTGACGGATCCGTTACGGCCCGTAACAGGAGCTCTGGCGGATAGACGTGATTAATAAGGTCCGTAATCGACTTTAGTTACGTGATATAATCCGGGATTGATACTATTCCATTCAAGGCCGGGTTTACGGGCAAGTTACTAATCCAGTGAACGAATTCCTGGCCATTCTCCTCCTCACGGACCCGCATATTTGTCCGTAAATAGAACTGTTTTAGTCGCGGCCAGACAAACGACTTTTGGAGGTATATAGTCACAATATCAACCCGTGAACCATATGGTATAACCGGCAGGATCTGGGCGAAGTCCCTGTCGAAGATTACGAGCATGTCCCCGAAGAGTATATTATCCGTTATAGACCGTAAATCGACAAATAGCCGGTAAATAACCTCAAAGCAGTACTTGTACTGTATTGGAATCTCGTTCTAGATAATTAGATCCGTAGACTGTAAGACCTGTACTAAAGTGCTCTGTTTCGCGATATTACAGGTGGAGAACTCGTTTAATAGGATCGGGATCTTAAATTGGGAGTGCGAAGTATATCCGTTCGGAAGGAGGAGAGTCGCAATACCCGTAGATATTATACAAAGGACCGTTTTCCCTTGTCCGCGGAAGTAGTAATAAAGGGTCTTATATAAGAATATCTTGCCGGTTCCGCCGGGCCCTTATAGGTAGAAGTGAGCGGTTTGCGGGTCTGACTCGATAGTTATAACGATCCGTTCAAAGCACGACTGCTGGTCTAGGTTCAACTGGGCTTATATTGTGGCCGCAAGTGATACCTACTGCTCGAGAGTAGTCGTTACGGATAATGAATAATACTTACTGGTCCAATCCCAGACAAATGGCAGAAGCCCATGGTCCGTAAGTGACTGTTACTGATCCGTTAAACCTTCTGCTAGTAAGAAGAGGCCATAGTCGTAATAGGGCTCAAGTAAGGAGAACGGAAACCCACTCTCTCGGGTAAACTAGTGCCAGAGATTATTATAAAAGTGGTGCTTATACCGATCCCAAACCGTTAACAGGTCTATAATGAGCTGGTGGCAAAGGCCAGTAAGGAATAATATCCGTAAACCCTTTGTAGGTGTAAATAGGACCGCTTTATCAAAGTACTGAAACTATTCCTGGTCATTTTCGGCCAGTCCACGGGTAATACAGGCAGTTTGGTAAGTCGGGTAATGGATACTATTAACGAAATACAGATCCGTAAAGGACCGAGGACCGTGAATAACCATAAATAAGAGTTATAAGTAATAGCACTCACCTGATACGGGACTGTAATAATATATACGACTAACCGTTTTATCAATTTTCCTTTTATAGTATTTCCAGAACCGGCCCTTCTGATCCCAAGTAAAGTGAACTGGAAAATCAGTATATAGGAGATACCGGGTATTTTTATATATAGTATTATACTCAAAAAAGGCTATTAAGGTTAAACGGACTGTAATAGTCTTTATGGCCAGGTCCGAAAGGGAAATATTATCCGGAAAGTAAACCGTTTACTTACTTTCAAGGTAGACTGCCAAGTACTGTACGGACAGGAATTCCTGGTGGGTCGGGAATTCAAATAGTCGCTAGATAGTCTTACAGGGGCTTATATACCGGGCTTGGATATAACGGGTAATCTCGTTATCTATAGCTATAACCGTAATCGTTATACAGTCCGCTCCCTTGTAAATGTACTTATAGATATACTTGATCGCTTGAATAGAAGAGCAGATCTCGATATTAATATACGAATAATACTTATAAAGTAAATACGGGTTATATGGAACGATCCAGCGGTTATCACGGATCACCTCCTAGTCAGGGGAGCCTGGTTTGCGGACCGTAACAGTCTGTCCCGTATCCCGTCGGTAGTATTCCGGGTAGCTATTATCATAAATCACTATTCGATCCGCAAATGCCTTTGGGAACCTTTTAGAATATATTAACGGACTGTAAGTATACTTACGGACTATACACGGGACTTGCGGGTAATCCTCCCCACAAGGGCCGTGAAGCATATAAGCCGTGATCAAGGCTTGTAACTCGCTTGTAGGATCTTGTAATGGGTCTGGAATCTCAGTCGATACTATCTCATTTATCTCCTCCGGTTATTGGAACCCGACGGGTGCCTTAAGGAATAAGAGTAGGTGTATATATAGTAAGTCTCGCTTTTGGTACTCAATCGAGTAAACGTGATCCGCGTATGGACCAAAAAGGTCGTTTTTCACGTTCTTAAGGAGCTCTTGAACCTTGAAGCGAAAGACTCGCGTAATAAGATCCGGCCGGTCTGTAGGTTATAGTCCGTTATACTTCTTTAACTCGTGATCAATCTCCGGCCATCGTGGATTAGTCGTAAAGATAATAAAGAAGATCGGCTTCCCGAAATAACGGATAATAGTCATGGAATCCTGGAAGAGCTATTATATATAGTGATCCCCGTCCGTAAAAGAGAATGGGAGAATAAACCGGTAACCTAAATTAATTGGCGAGATATCTTGGTGAATAAGAGTATCCGTTAAGCCATTATATATATCCGCACGGATCTTATCTTAGTAATTACGGAGCCAGATTAAAGTAATAATCTCGTATATAATAAAGGCATTAATAATATACTATTAAAATAAGCGAGTAGCCCGAAAGAGAGGGGTTAAAAACTCCCTGAAACGGGTATATAAACGGAACTAATAGAAAGGATACTATTCAAGACAGTCCCGTAAATATCTTTGACGGATATCCCGGAAAGGCAATCCGTAATATTACCCGTACTCGCTATACGGAAAGAGGAGGATATAATAAAGCGGTATATACGCGGTATAAGTAACGGATATCTGGTGGAGTTGCGGACCGTTACCGGTAGGCCCACGGACCGCAAGAAGAATATCATACTGACTCTTATCCGCAAACTCGTCCGGAAGGATCCCAGTTAACTCTATAACGATTAGAAGGTTCTTATAGTATCGGTTTGCTTCGGACTGGAGAATAAAGTACATTTACGGATTGAGAAGAAGCCGGAACTGACCCGTTTGGCTAGCCAAGCGCTCCCGAGCCGTTTTATAGATCCGTATAAAGGGATTATAGTCCGTAAGTATCTCGTGAAGGTCGCGAAGAATTGTCCGGTTAAGTTACGGGTAGTACTAGTTATATACATCCGTTATATAATCAGGATTATAAAAAAATAACTGGATAAAGGCAGGTACTTTCTGAGGAACGGGTTGTAAGGGTCCTTGCTAATAAAAGAGCTCGCCGTGAATCTGAAAGTAGTGAAGGCCGCGCGAGAGGTTAATACGGGTATCTTTTGTATAATTCACGGATATAAAAGCGAGTACTAAATTATATGCCCTTATATTCTGACGAAAGTTACGGGCTCGCGGATCATTCCCTTCTAAAAGTGCCCGTAAAAAGGGCGGGGATATCCGTAAATACTCTAATATTATATCTCCCCGCTTATAATATAGCTCAAAGTATTACTTTATTCCAGGTATTATCTCTATTCTCCAATATTCCACATCACAATACTCGTATATAATATTCATCGGCCCAAGGTCGTGTACTGGCTCAAATCGGAACCGTGAACGAAAGCCGGGATATATGATACGTGGAACAGGTAGAGTAGGTTAAGCAGCCGGAATAGGTAGAGTAGCCTGAATAGGAGGAATAGGTGTGATGGGTATATTACGGTCCGCGAGGATCCGCCGAGTGTGTTTTCGGGACCGGGGGTTCTTATCCCTATCCGTAACTAGTTACTGGCGGTCACTACAGGTCTGGCAGGGTGTATTTGGATTAAGGTCAGCGAGGGCAGGCCGGCGGGCTCTCTGGCGGGTCTAAAAAAAAGTCAGTTAAATCTAGGAACAGGAATAATTCAGAAAGGGAACGAAATCCGGTATTATAAATACGTCCTATAGGGATCCCCGTTCTTAGGATTTCGCGGGAATTGAGAGGAAGGATAGTATTGCTTATATATATAATAATAGGCCCGGAGAGAGGAATCCATCCTGTAATCTGTCGGATAAAAAGAGAAGCGTGTATGTGGTGAAGCTTTCTGGTTAGATAAGTGAAAAGAAGGAGCGCGAAGGGTTGTGGAGGAATTTTGATATTCCTGTTTAGGTAAGGACGCGTGACCCGTATTTTCCAGGGTGCACTGAGAGCCAATCGCTTAGGGTGGCCCGACTGTATGACAATATTATATAGACGAGTTTAGGGCCGCTTCGCTAAAATTATTATAGTATGATCGAGCCTTCGGTCGATTCAAGAGCCTTTAAATCAAGGTTTGCTTTTTTTATAAAGGTTTAAATTTAATAAAAAGTAAAAAATTAAAAAATTCGAGTATATCTTTAAAAATAAAAAATAAATATTAAGAATTCGTTTAATTCATATTAAAGAAACGTTAGTTTAATAAATTTATATACGCAAAGTCACGTGAGCTTTAATAATAAGTTTTAATAGTTTAATTTTTTAAAAAAGATTAATATTTTTTAAAAATAATAATTATTAAAATTAAATATTAAAATTAAAATTAA
>KZ613494.1:548238-641827 GCA_002865625.1 Hyaloscypha hepaticicola | reverse complement strand
AAACTTTATTATAATAATCCTTTAATAGACTATTATAGAATCGAGAAAATATTCAAGTTCTTTAAAAGATTTTAATATTAGGAAAATATAAAAATTAATATTTATATATATTATAAAGAATATAATATTTATTAAAGAATTAAAATCAAATAATATATATTATATAGTTTATTAAATAGTTTATTATAATTTAAAAGACTCTAAAACGAGATTTTTATAAATTTTATTATAAGTCTATTATTATATAAAAATCTAATAAGAGATTTTGATTTTAATATAATTCTTATTATTATTAATTAATATTCGAAAATAATTAGATATATTATTTATAATAAAATAATTAACTTTTCGGAATTTATTAAATTTATATAAGAAAATATATTTTTATTATTTAATATATTTAATAGAATTATCTTTAATCAGGAAATAGTATTTATAAACTATTTTTAATTTATTTTCTATTATTATCTAATATATAAATACTATATAAATATAATATTCTATTTATAAATAAATAAATAAATAGAAAAATAAAATTAAACTCTTAAATACTATTTAAGAAATTATTATAATCTTTAAAAGAATAATTAATTTGAGAAATTATCTTTTATAGAATTTATATATAATAATTTAAAATATTAGATTTTATAAAATATATTATTTAAAGTATATTATAATTACTATTTAAAACTTTTATAAAATCCTAAAAATAAAATTAAAAGAAAGATATTAATTATATATAAGAGATTAGAGATTCTTTTTAAAAAGTGAAAAAAGCTTTAAGAATTCTAGAATTATATATAAAATAATCAAGAGACTTATTATAATAGATATTAATTAATAAAATACTATTTTAAAAAAAGTTTAAATTATATTATTAATTAAAAATCTCAAGTTAAAATCGAGAAAACTTATATTTAAATTTATAAATCTATTTAAAATCTTTAAATATATTAGTAAATCTATATATAAATTAGAATTCTTAAATTTATATAATAAATTATATTTAATTTTCTATATTTCTTTCTTTAAAGAATATATAATAAAGAAGGAATAGGACTCTAATTTATATTCTATTAAAGAGTTTCCGGAATTTATAAATAATAATAAAGAATAAAAATAGAAAATTAATATTATTATTAATTATAAATAAGATAATAAATATAAGAAATACTAGTATTTAATTAAATAAAAATTCTAATCGGATAATTATAATATATAACTTTTTATTTTTTCTAATCTTGAAAATATTAAAAATCTTTTAAAATTATATAATAAAAAATTATAATTTAAAATTAATAAGAATTTTATAAGATTTTCTTAAAATATTAAAAAATTCTAATTTACTAAAATAAAAAGATTAGTTTTTATAAATAAAAAAAGGACTAGATAGATTAAGAAAAGTTCTAAATAATAATTAAAATACTCTTTCTTTAAATTTTTTTTTTATAAAGATTTTTAGAATTTTATTAAAATTTACGAAATAATTATATTTATATTTTAAAAAAAAGATTATAAAAAAGAATAAAAAAGATTTATTATAAATAGTCTAATTATAAATAATTTCTAATTTAATAATATTATTTTTTATTAATAAAAAATACTAAATTCTAAATATTAAATAATCTCTTTAGAAATATATTCTTTTAATTTGGAAATAATATAATTTTATAAGAAATATTAATAAAATAAGATTTGAAAAAATAAAAATAAATTTATAATTATTATATAAACTTTATAATAAATCTGAATTTCTATAATTAATTCTTTAATTAAAATAATTATTATATTATTCGAATTTGAGATATTTATTATTAATAATTTTTTAAATTCTTTAAAAATATTAATAATTAATATAATATTTATATTATATACTTTATAATATTTCTATTATAGATTAATTAAAGACTTTAAAGAATAATAAGAATTCACTTTAAAAATACTAGTTTATAAATCTGATTCTTTATATATAATTATTATATAATAAAAAGAATTAATAAATTTATTAATCCTTTTCTATTTCTTTTAGATTTAGAATTAGAAATTATTAATATCTTTCTTATATATTATATAAATTTCTAAATATATATTAAAAAATACTTTCTATTTATTAATTTAATTTTTCTAGATTTAATAAATTTCTAAAAGAATATATAAAATCTAATATTTTTATATTAGTTTTTAAAAATTTAAATAATTTTTGGAAAATTCAAAGAAATTTAAGAAATTTAAATAGGAATCTTAAAGGAATTTACTAGAATATATTTTCCTTTATTATTAAAATAGTATTTATAATTCTTTAAATTAGATATTTGAATATATTATATATTTAGATTAATAATTAAATATTTAAAATATTTAAAATATTAATTAATCTTTAAAAAGATATTTAAAAGATTATTATATTACTTTTAATTAATTTAATAAAATTATAATATTTTGGAAATTTGGAAATTAAATTAAAAATCTAATTAAAGAAAGTTTTAAAAAAGAATAAAAGAAGAAATTAAAAAGTATAAATATATAGAATATTATATTATTAAACTAAGAAAAAAAGATTATCTTATAAGAAGTGATTTAATTCTTAAATAATATTAATAAAGTATTTGAATTAATTATTTATAAATTTATATTAATCCTATTTCGAATATAATATATTATAATAATACTAATTCCTAAAAACTTCTAAAAAACAAGTTTATTTCCTTTAAGATATTTAGAACTTTTATATATTATTTATATATAAATTTTTTTATTTTTGAAATTATTTAAAATATTTAATATATTAAATAGGAAAAAGTATTAAAGTATAAAATAATACTTTAATATAAAAGGATATAATTCTTAATTAGACTAATAAAAGTATATTATATATAAATAATATATATAATATTATAATTATTACTTTATTTATTATTAATCACTTTTCTATTAATAAATTAATATTAATAATAATTTTACGAAAATGTAAATATAATTTATATATTAATTATTATTATAATTTATATATTCCTTTAATACTAATTGAAAACTTATTTTAAATAATAAAAATAGTTTATTAAAATAAATATAAAAAATCTTAAAAATAAGATTATTAAAAGAGGAAATAATTATAATATATATTAGTTATTATATAAGAAATTATATAATAAATCTATATATAATTTGAATTATATACTATTAATAAAGTGTTTATAAGTGTTTATACACTTTTATTCTTTTAATTAATTATAAATCAATTATATTACTATTATATATTTTATTAAATAAATATAGAATAAATATATAATCACTTATATATATATAATAGATATTTATTTGAACTTTTTAAAAGGTTTAGAGATTAGTTTTATATTAAATCTATTAGTTTTATAATTTATTAATTCTATTAATTTATTATTTATTATTATTTATTTTATAAATTTATATATTATTTAAATTAAGAATAATTAAATAATTAAAAATAAAATCCAAATATTATTTTTAATTAAAGTAAATAAAATTATTCTTTTTTATTTTAAATAATTTTAATTTTAAGAATTTTAAAAATCTCTTTTAAATTCTATTATAATTAAAATAAATATAATTTTAAATAATATAAAAATAAGATTAAAAAAGAAAATAAAATTTATAATCGATTAAATATAATTATAATACTATTATATAATTTATATTATATAATATAAAATACTTTATATAATAAATTCTTAATTTTAAATCTTTAAAATAATTTTAATTTAAATTATATAATTTCTTTAATTGAGAATATAATAAATAAAATATTATATTCTTTATTTTAAAAATAATAAAAAAGTAAAAATTAATTTCAAAAAAATAATTTTAATTATAAATAAATTATTTAAAATTATAAAGGCTTTAAAGAATATAAAATATATATTTATTTTAAATAAAAACATTTTTTAAATTTAATAAAAAGATATATTTTTAATATTAAAATAATTATATTTAAAAATTTTAATAATTATAAAAATAAAAATATTTATAAAATATTTATTTATATTATAAATATAAATATATTAATATAATTTTTATTATAAATTTATAAAAAAAATTAAATAATTAATTTTATTTTAAAGTATTTTAATATATTATTAAAATTTCTTTTAATAATAAATATTTATTTAATTAATATTAAATTAATATATTTTAAATAAAATTCTTTTTTTAATTTTTTTTATTTATAATTAAAGAATTAATATTTTCTCAAATTGCTTTTTTTTAATTACTTTTTTATAAATTTTAAAAATTGAAATTTTTAAATTATATTTTATTATAAATAATATTAATTAAATCGAGAAATATAATTATAACTTTTATTATATTTAATATTTTTTAATTTTTTTATTAATATTTTCCTTTTATAAAAAATATATTTTTATTTTAATAAATAAATTTATTAAATATAATTAAAATTAATATTTCTTTTTTTTATTTTATTTTAATATTTTTCTTTTATTTAAAATTAATAATTAATTTAATTTTATAAAAAGATTATTTAATCTTTTTAATAAATTAAATTCAAGAAGACTTTTTATATTATTTAATTTAAAGTTTAATAATTTTAATTAAATTTATTTATTAAAGGTTTTTTTTAATTAAATTTATTAAAAGAATAATAATTTTAAAATTATTTAATAAATATTCCTTTTAATCTTTTAATAAGATTTTAATTTAAAAGAATATTTAATATTTTTCAAATTTTTAAATTAATAATTTCTTTAAATATATATTTATTAAAATTAATAATATTATTTTAAAATATATATTATAAATTTAATATATATATTTTATATTATTTTATTATTTCTTTTAAAAATTTTATAAAAATATTAATTTATTTAAAGTATATAAACTTATTAATTTAATTATATTTAAATATAATATAATTTATTTTAAGAAATTCATTTATATAAATATTAATTAAAGTATAATATATATTATTTCTTTTTAATTTATATATTAATTTATTTTTAAAATAAATATTTACTTTTATTATTTTATTTTAAAATTTAATTTAAAAATTAATATTAAAAAAGAATATTTAAATATTATTCTTAATAATTTAAATACTTTTTTTATTAAATTATTTTAATTATATTAATAAATTATAATAAATTTATAATAAATTCCTTTTTATTTATTTAATAAATAAATAATAATTTTAATTTTATAATATTATATTTTTGTCAATTCACTAGTAATATATAATAGTCGTGATATATTCGTGAAAATACTAATTGTATAAAGTGATAATTGTTTTTAAGAGAGAAAAGGATTAATAACACTGTGATATTATTGATCTAATCTCGGAAATTGACTAAGTCTAATCGGGACTAGTTACAGGGGCTTGAGCGCGGTTAGTCACATTGTTATATAATAATATCGCGTGATTAGTGTAATTGTAGTGCAATTGTATTAATACTGGAATCACTCTAAAAGTGATTCAAAAACAGTATCTCTATCCGATCGAATATTGATTATTTAAAGTAGTCTAGTATAGTCTTCCCGTCTATTTAGTATATTTGTATATTTATATATATCTATTACTTTCTTATTAATATACTCGTTATCCGCGTTTAATTCACTCCTTTATATTTAATTATAGAGTATTTATATTAAGTAAATATATTAGAATATTCGAAGATTTCACTTTTATTATAGTATTAATAGAATTCGAATTGTCCTTAATCTATTTAATTTCCGTAATCTTATATTATTTATAAGTTTAATAAAAATATATTATATTAATTATAAATCATTTTTCTTATATAATATCTAATTTAATAAAGTATTTATATAATGATTTCGAATTTATATAAATAATTAATAAAAAGTCAATTTATAATATTTTATTAATTATAAATTTAATTAATACTCTTATATTAAAATCGTGAATTATTTTATATAATTCTAATATTAAAATACTTTTAATAATCCGTTTATATTTAATAAAAGACTAATAAAGAATATTAATATATTTAATATTATTAATTAATATTAAAATATAATCGATTTGTAAAAAGAAGTATTTATAAAAATAAAAAAATAAAATATATCTTTTTCAAGTTTAATAAAATATAATCCTTTAATAATATTTTCGATTTATTATTAAATATACTTATTAAATCTTTTAATATTATTTTTAATTAATTCGATAATTTAAATAATAATTAATAAATTATATATAATTTTTAATTAATATATTAATAAAATATATATTCCTTTAATATATTAAATAATATATTAATTCTTAATAATAAAGTTTTAATATATAATATTTTTATTACTAATTATAATAATATTTTTATTATTAATAATTTTGAAATTTTTATATTAATATATTTATATATAAATAATATTAATATTATTAATATAAATAATTCTTTTATTAAATTTGAGATTATTATTAAAAGTAAAATACTTATATTCTTTAATTAAAAACTTTATCTTTTTCAGATTTATTTATTCTTTTTAAATAAAATTATTATTTTTAATAAAAAGAATATTATTAGTTTATAAATTAATAATATTAAAGAGTTTATTATTATAAAGAAAACAAGGATTATATATTAATTATTTTATAATTAATTTATTAAAATAATAAAAATAATAAATTTTAAATTAATAATTTCCAATTTTATAATAGTTTAAATTTATATAATATTATATTAATTATATATCCTTAAAGTTTTTAATATCACGTAATGGATTATATATATAATAAGTAAATTTAAACTTGAAATAAATTTGGATATAAGGAAAATTTATAATATTAAATCTAATTAAAAAGGATTATAAGCGAAATCTAGATATTTAAAGAAATTCGATTTTCGAGTTTTTTCTTTTCTCTTTAATTTAGTTTTTTTAATAAATAATATTCTCTTATAAGTATTCTATTTATAAAATCCTTTTATAAAATTATAATATTAAATTAAGTTTTCTCTTTTTATTTAAAAAAGCTCTCGAATATTCCTTTAAAAAAACAATTATTTACTTTTAAAGAATAATCTCTTATTAATTAAATCTATTATAAATACTCTTAAAATATCCTTTATTAATATTTTTTTTAAAGACTATATTCTTTATTTTCAAATTCTTATTTATATTTTTATAATTAATTTAATATTCCGGAAAGATAATTCTATTATTAGTTTATTTTATATAAATAATTCTATTATTCTAGAAAATATTTACTTTTATATAATTATTTTATAATAAGTTTAGATTATTATATAAATTGAGAATAAGAAATAATATTAAATCAATTGCGAAATTCTAGATAATATAATTAATAATTTAAATTATATTATAAATAAAAATAATATTTCTAGAAAATATTTTATTAATCGAGTTTTAGAATAAATATTTAATTTTATTCGAGTCTATTCTTTAATCGAATAGAAAGTCCGTGAGTATTATTAAATTTATTTTATTAAAATCCTTAATCTAATAAAGTTTAATAATAATATTAATCCGATTTATAATTATTAATATATTTAAAATTAATACTAATTATTTTATAAATAAGAATATATATATATATTATATTTTTAATATTATTAATAAAAATATTTAATATTATTTATATATTCGATATTAGTTTAATATTATTAATCCCTTTAAAATAATTATTAAAATAATTAACTATTTCGAAGAATATTTTATTAATTTTTATTATATATATAAAATTAAACAAGAGTATAAGAAAATATATATAAATGAGATTTAAAATTTTCACGAGTTTAAGATTAAGTTTATTTATCTAATTAATAAAATTTAAATTAATATTAATAATCGTTTAAATAAAATATATAATAAATTAATATTTTCCTTTTAAGAATAGTTTATAAACTAATATTATAATATTAAGATTTTATAGGATTTATATTTTATTATTTTATTTATTAATTTTAAAATAAAAGTTTTATAAAATTATAAATAGAATAATCGAGTTTTTAAATTAAGATTTACTTTTTTATAAAAGTTTAAATTTATTAAAAATTAAAAAATTAAAAAATTCAAATATATTTTTAAAAATAAAAATAAATATTAAAAATTCATTTAATTCAAATTAAAGATATATTAATTTAATATATATATATATATAAAATTATATAAATTCTAATAATAAGTTTTAATAATTTAAATTTTTAATTCTTTTTTAAAAAAAATTAATATTTTTAAAATAAATAAATATTATTTATATTAAATATTAAAATTGAAATTAAAACACGTGATTAACTTTACGGTTCAAGGATTGAAAACTTAAATTAATAGTCACGTGATTGTTTATTAGTTTATTAATTAAAAGAATTTTTTTATTTTTTATTTTTTATTAATTTTTTAAATTTTAATATTTATATAAAGAATTCATTTAATTATATTTAATTTAATATTAAATTCAAGTATTTTATTTTATTAAATTATATAATATTAATTAATTTATTTTAAATTTTAAATTTTTTAAAAAATCTTTTAAAAGATTTAATATATTTAAAATATTTTTATTAAATTTTAAAATAAAAATAAAAATTTATAAATAATAAAAATTTTATTAATTTAAAAATTAATTTATAAAGGATATAAAATTATAATAATATATAATTTAAAAATATAATTTTAGAAAAATAAATAAAAGTTTTTATATTTAATTTATAATAAAAATTAATATAAAAAAGTTATTAAATTAATTATATATTAAATTAAATTAAAAATATTTATATAAATAAAATTAAATATATTTTATTATTAAATTAAAAATATATTAAATAATAAATATTTTTTTTTAAAAAAATTAAAATTATTATATATTAAAGAATTAAAAAATTATATAATTATAAATAAATTTTAATATATTTAATATTTATAATATATATTAACTATCACGTGGAAAATCACGCGATAGATTTATATATAACTTGAATTATATACTATTAATAAAGTATTTATAAGTGTTTATATACTTTTACTCTTCTAGTTAATTATAAATTAATTATATTATTATTATATACTTTATTAAATAAGTGTAAAATAGACACGTGATTACTTATATATATATAATAGATATTTATTTAAATCTCTTAGAGAATTCAGAGATTAGTTTTATATTAAATTCACTAATTTTATAATTTATTAATTCTATTAATTTATTATCTATTATTATTTATTTTATAAATTAATCTCTTTATTCTTTAATAAGAAATAATTTAATAAATAGTAATATTAAATTACTATTCCAAAAGTACTATTCTAATATTTAATTAAATTAATAAAGTTAATTAAACTATTAATAGAAATAATAAAGGATTATTAAATTCTATATTTAATAATAAGGAATTCTAAATTTCTATTAATAATAATAATAATAATAAACTTATTCTTAATATTCAAATTATAATAATAAAAGATATTAAAATACTCTTAACTTTTAATATTAATTATTTATAAGAAAAAAGATAAGAAATTAATATAATTAATTATTATATTTTGGATCTTTAATAAAAGAAGAATATTCTATAAAAAGACTTGAGATTAATTATTTCTATTAATAATTCATTTATTAACTTGACTTTTATTTCCTTTTAGTCCTTGGATTCGGAGAATACTAAATTGGAATAGAAAAGTTCTTTTATATCTAGTCTAATAAATATTAATAATTTTAATAATATTATTATTTCAGAATTATAATATAATAAATTCAAAATGGAATTTAATAGAGAAAAGTCCTATAAGGTTTAAACTTCTAATATATATTATAAAAAGAATTTGAATAAATAGAGAATTTTCACTTTTTTATAAGAATAAGTCTTTAGAATCCAGTCATGAACTTATAATAAGTATTTAACTCGAATAAATATTATAATAAATATATTATAGAATAATATTTATAATATCTGAAAGATTATATAAAAGTAAAGTTCTTTTCTTTATAGAATTTATTAAAAAAATTTCAAGGCCTTTTTGATTAATATAATTATTATATTTTAAATATATTAATAAAAAGCATTTCAGGGCCTTTAAGAACTTTAATAATTAAATGGAAAATTAGTCTTTAAATTATATATTCAAATAACTTCTTTTAAAATAAATCAAGAATTATATCTTAAAAGGGATTAAATAAAGATCCTTAATATTATTTTAATAAATAAAGAGATTAAAAAATAATTTACTTTTATATTTTATAAAAAAGAAATAAAGTCTATAAAATATTAGATTAAATAGATCTAATAAACTGAAAACTTTATTTATTTATAAATAAAGAAAGAAAAGATAAAGGATTTAAATAAGAATAATTCTATTTTAAAAGATTCTGGAATTAGAGATTTAAATTTCCAGAAATATTAAAAGAAAAAGGAAAAGTCCAGATTATATTATAATAATATATTTAATAATAATTCTGGATCTTCTAAATCCCTTTTCAAATCTAATTCCTTTATTAATATAATTTATTATATTTATAATTAGAAAGGATATTATATAAATAATAAGAAATATTCTAAATATAATAAATAAATAAAATAGAATTCTAAAAAAGTAAAGATTTAAAAGAATTCCAGAAACTTTTAATAATAAATAAATTAGATTATTTAAAAAAAGTAATTATATTTAAATTTTATAAAAGACTCAGAAAAAGAAAAGACTAAATCTTAAATATTAATAATTATAATTCTAATAAAAAAGATATATTTATTTATATAATAATCTATATTTAATTAATTTAATCTAAAATAAATATCTTTAAAATATTTATTAGATTAGAAAATATAAGAATAGATTATAATTTTCTTAATAATAAATAGATTTAGAATAAGAGATTTATATTTTTAATTAAATATAATTAAGACTTTATAATCTTTTATAATAATAAATTTAAAATTTATTAAATTTATAATCTTAAAGTTTTTATTATAAATAATTATAATAAAATATATTTATTTAAATTCCAATTTTATAATTATAAGAATATTAATATTTATTATCTTATTTTTAATATAGAATTTTATAAGAAAACTATTATATAATATATTAATTATATTAAGAAAAGATAAGTTTATATTCTAATATAATCTAATAATATTAAAATTCTTATTTTAAAAGAATTCAATAAGGAATTTAATAGTCTATTAGATATTAAACCTTAAATATTATTTATAATAAAAAGCGAATATAATTATTTAAGAAATTGGAAATTATATTTTTATAATAATTTTCAAGTATTTATATTATTATACAATTCTAATTATAATAGTCTTAATATAATTATATATTAGATTAATACTCTCTATTAAAAAGTCTTGAAAGTATTATTATATTTCCGAAAATCTAATTATAATATATCGGATTATTTTAATCCTGATAAAGTATTAGAATTTCCTAATTTAAAAAGTATTAAATATTCGATTAATATAAATAAATTAATTTTTTATAATTCCTTATATAATTTATTAGAAATTTAATTAAAAATATTATATTTATATTTATAGAATATAATTTATAAATATTAGATTAGATTTAATATAAGTCCTATTAAAGTCCTTATTCTCTTTATTTTAAAAAAGAATAAAGACTTTTGACTTTATATTAATTATTATAAATTTAATAAAGTTATAATAAAGAATTAATATTCTCTTTCTCTTATTAATAAGATTCTTAATAGACTAATAAAAGTTAAAATTTTCACTAAATTTAATCTTAAGGATATTTATTATTATATATATATATATAATAATTATAAGTGAAAAATAGTATTTAAAACCTATTATAAATATTTTAAATACTTTATAATATCTTTTAAATTAATAAATATATTAATAATATTTTAAATATATATTAATATAATTCTAATTAATTTATTCGACTATTTTATAATAGTATATTTGAATAATATTCTTATATACTCACGAAATAAAAATAAATATTATAATTATATCTATTAGATATTGTGGAGGGGCAAGCCCTGTAGTGTTGAAAATGGGCGGTTTTGGTGGTGTTACAGAGCCGTACGTGGTCACGTGCTAGCGTCACGTGAGCGTAGCGAGCGACTATATAAGGCCACGTCTTCACTAGTTTCGCACTTCTCTCCTTAGACAATTCATTCACGTTTTGATCTTCTTCTATTTTATAATTATATCCTTCTCCTCCTATAATATTTATTAGATTATATAAAAATAATCTATTTTATAAATTAAATAAATATAAATTTAATATTAAAAAGATCGAGTTTCTCGAATTCTTTATTAATATAAAAGATATTTAAATAAATCCTAAATAGATTTATAATATTATTAAATAGTTCAAATCAGAATTATTCTATAATATTTAAGTTTTTTTTTAGATTTATAAACTTTTATTATAAATTTATTTATTAGTATTTATATATAATTCTTGAATTTACAGATTTTTTAAAAGATATAAAATAAGATTATAAAACTAGTATATTCTAATAAATAGAAATAATATAAAAGAATTTTCAATTTTTAAAAAATATATTTACTTTAATATTTATTCTAATTTATTTTAATCTTTCTAAAAGGATTAGAATAGAAACTAATATATTAAAATTTATAATTATAAAAACTATTTTATAATAATATAAAACTAATAATAATATTAAATAATATTAATATTTGATAATATTTTAATTCTAGAAATTTATTAGAATTATAAAAGTCTTTAAATATTAATATTATTATTTTAAAAGTATTAAATATATAATCGAGATTATTATTAATTATAAAAATCTCTAATATTTTATAAAAATAAAATATTTAAAGAATTATTAAATATATTAAATAATATATTTTATAATATATAATTTTGAGATTATATATTATAGAAATATTTTAAATCTTATAAATAAATCTAATAAATATTCCGATTATATTAATAGTCTTATTAATATAATTTAACTCTTGACTTTTTAAAATAAACTCAAAAGAGTTTTTATTATTATAATTCAAGTAATTATATAAATTATTAAAAAGTCACTTTTCAAAAATGAATTTATAAAATTTATTATCTTTATTATAATTCGAGAGGATTATTTATTATATAAAGAATAAAGAAATCTTTATTTAAATTATTTATAAAGGAATTAAAATAATAGAATATATTTTAAAAGTATTATTTTAGATATTAATATAAAGAGAATATTCTTAATCTTATTACTTAAAGATATTAAAGACTTATTTCCTTAAGTCTTTGAATTAGATAATTATAAATATCTAATTTTATAAATATAAATATATATAATTACTAAAAGGATTATAATATTAGTCTCTTTATTTAAATTTTTATTAAATATTATTCAAGTGATTTAGAGAAATAATTCCTGATATTAAAATATTATAAAAAAGAGATTTAATAAAAGAAATACTAATAGAAAGGAAATCTGAATAATAGATAATTCGAGTCTATTTAGATATAAGTTAAGAATTATTATATTAAAGAATTTAATATTATATAAAGAAATTATAAAACTTTATTATAATAATCCTTTAATAAAATATTATAGAATTAAGAAAATATTCGAGTTTCTTAAAAGATTCTAATATTAGAAAAATATAAAAATTAATATTCGTATATATTATAAAGAATATAATATTTATTAGAGAGATATATATTATATAATTTATTAAATAATTTATTATAATCTGAAAGACTTTAAAACGAGATTTTTATAGATTTTATTATAGATTTACTATTATATAAAAATCCGATAAAAGGTTTTGATTTTAATATAATTCTTATTATTATTAATTAATATTCGAAAATAATTAAATATATTACTTATAATAAAATAATTAATTCTTTGGAATTTATTAAACTTATATAAGAAAATATATTTTTATTATTTAATATATTTAATAGAAATATTTCTAATCGGGAAATAGTATTTATAAACTATTTTTAGTTTATTTTCTATTATTATTTAATATATAAATAATATCTAAATATAATATTCTATTTATAAATAAATAAATAAATAAAAAAATAAAATTAAATTCTTGAATATTATCTGAAAAGTTATTATAATCTCTAAAAGAATAATTAATTTAAGAAATTATTTTTTATAAAGTTTATATATAATAATTCAAAGTATTAAATTTTATAGAATATACTATTTAAAATATATTATAGTTATTACTCGAAACTTTTATAAAATCCTAAAGATAGGATTAAAAAGAAAATATTAATTATATATAAAAGACTAGAAATTCTTTTTAAAGAATAGAAAAAGTTTTAAAAGTTTTAAGATTATATATAAAATAATCGAGAAATCTATTATAATAGATATTAATTAATAAAATACTATTTTAAAGAAATTTGAATTATATTATTAATTAAAAATCTCAAGTTAAAATCGGGAAAACTTATATTCAAATTTATAAATCTATTTAAGATTCTTAAATATATTAGTAAATCTATATATAAATTAGAATTCTCAAGTTTATATAATAGATTATATTTAATTTTCTATATTTCTCTCTTTAAAGAATATATAATAAAGAAGAAATAGAATCCTAATTTATATTCTATTAGAGAGTTTCCGGAATTTATAAATAATAATAAAGAATAAAAATAGGAAATTAAAACTATTATTAATTATAAATAAGATAATAAATATAAGAAATACTAGTATTTAATTAAATAGAGATTCTAATCGAATAATTATAATATATAATTTTCCGTTTTCTCTAATCTTGAAAATATTAAAGATTTTCTGAAATTATATAATAAAAATTATAATTTAGAATTAGTAAAGACTTTATAAAGTCCTTTTAAAATATTAAAAAACTCTAATTCACTAAAATAAAAAGATTAGTTTTTATAAATAAAGAAAAGACTAAATAGATTAAAAAAGATTTTAAATAATAATTAAAATATTCTTTTCTTAAGTTTTTTTTTCCTATAAGGATTTTTAGGATTTTATTAAAGTTTATAAAATAATTATATTTATATTTTAAAAGAAAGATTATAAAGAAGAATAAAAGAGATTTATTATAAATAATTCAATTATAGATATTTTAAATAAAAATAATTTCTAATCTAATAATATTATTTTCTATTAAAGAAAAATATTAAATTTCAAATATTAAATAATTTCAAATATTTATAAAATATTAAATAATCTCTTTAGAGATATATTCCTTTAACTCGAGAATAATATAATTTTATAAAAAGTATTAATAAAATAAGATTTAAAGAGAATAGAAATAAATTTATAATTATTATATAAACTTTATAATAAACTCGAATTTCTATAATCAATTCTTTAATTATAATAATTATTATATTATTTAAATCCGAGATATTTATTATTAATAATTTCTTAAATTTCTTAAAAATATTAATAATTAATATAATATTTATATTATATATTTTATAATACTCTTATTATAAATTAATTAAGGATTTTAAAGGATAATAAGAATTCACTTTAGAAATACTAATTTATAAATCCAATTCTTTATATATAATTATTATATAATAAAAAGAATTAATAAACTTATTAATCCTTTTCTATTCCTTTTAAATCCAGGATTAGGAATTATTAATATTTTCTTTATATATTATATAAATTTTTGAATATATATTAAGAAATATTATTTATTTATTAATTTAGTTTTTCTAGATTTAATAAACTTTTAAAAGAATATATAAAATCTAATATTTTTATATTAGTTTTTAAAAATTTAAATAATTTTTAGAAAATTTAAAGAAATTTAAAAAATTCAAATAGAAATCTTAAAGGAATTTATTAGAGTATATTTTCCTTTATTATTAGAATAATATTTATAATTTTTTAAATTAGATATTTAAATATATTATATATCTAAATTAATAATTAAATATTTAAAGTATTTGAAATATTAATTAATTTTTAAAAAGATATTTAAAAGATTATTATATTATTTTTAATTAGTTTAATAGAATTATAATATTTTGGAAATTTGGAAATTAAATTAAAAATCTAATTAAAGAAAATCTTGAAAAAGAATAAAAGAAGAAATTAGAAAATATAAATATATAGAATATTATATTATTAAACTAAGAAAAAAAGATTATCTTATAAAAAGTAATTTGATTTTTAAATAATATTAATAAAGTATCTAGATTAACTATTCGCGAATTTATATTAATCCTATTCCGAATATAATATATTATAATAATATTAATTCTTAAAGATTTCTAAAAGATAAATTTATTTCCTTTAGAATATTTAAAACTTTTATATATTATTTATATATAAATTTTTCTATTTTTGAAATTATTTAAAATATCTAATATATTAGATAAAAAGAAATATTAAAGTATAAAATAGTATTTTAATATAAAAGAATATAATTTTTAATTAAATTAATAAGAGTATATTATATATAAATAATATATATAATATTATAATTATTATTTTATTTATTATTAATTACTTTTCTATTAGCGAATTAGTATTAGTAATAATTTTATAAAAATATAAATATAATTTATATATTAATTATTATTATAATTTATATATTTCTTTAATATTAATTAGAAGTTTATTCCAAATAATAAAGATAATTTACTAAAATGAATATAAGAGATTTTAGAGATAAGATTATTAAAAGAGAGAATAATTATAATATATACTAACTATCACGTGGGAAATCACGCGGCAAGTCTATATATAATTTGGATTATATACTATTAGTAAAGTGTTTATAAATACTTATATACTTTTACTCTTTTAATTAATTATAAATTAATTATATTACTATTATATACTTTATTGAATAAATACAGAATAGACACGTGACCACTTATATATATATAACGGATATTTATCTGAATCTTTTAGGGGATTTAGAGATTAGTTCTATATTGAATTTACTAGTCTTATAATTCACTAATTCTATTAATTTATTATCTATTATTATTTATCTTATAATATTATTTATAATTAATAATAATATTCTTATTTAACTTTTTTAAATATAAATATTTTTTTTATTATTTATTTAATTTTTTTATTAATTTTTTTTATTTAATTTTTATTAAATTATTTTATTAAATTATTTTATTAAATTATTTTATTAAATTATTTTATTAAATTATTTTAAAAAGATTTTTTTAATAAATATTAAAAGTTTAAAAGATTTTTTTATTTAAATAATTATTATATTTAAATAAAATAAATATTTTTATTATTATTTTATTATTTTAAATAATAAAAAATAATAAAAAATTTATTTAAAAAGTCTTTAATTTAAAAAAAAATTTATTATTAAAAACTTTTATTTAAATTTTTTTTTATTTAATTAAATTTTTAATAAAAAGATTTTTTATTTATTTTTTATATTTATTTTTAAAAAAAATTAAATTATTATAAATAATATTTTAATTTTTATATAATTATTTTTAATTATATATTATTTAATCTTATATTATTATTTAAATTAAATTTATATAATATATTTAATTAATATAATATTTTAATTATTTAAGATTTTTATATTTATTAATTCTTATATTCTCTTTAATATATTTATTTTTTATTTTAATTTTTAAAAAAATTAAATTATTATAAATAAAAATCCGAATTATATAAAAACTTTTTTTAATAATTTATTAACTAAACCGAAATTACTAATTAAAGAAATTTCTATAAAGTATTTAATTAAAATAATATTTTAAATATTAAATAAATAATAAAAATCGTGAAGATTATAATAATATATATTATATATTTATTATATTACTAGTTTTAAATTAAAGATCTAATATTTAATAATATAATAATATCTCAAATTAAAGGAATAGATTTTAGACTTATAGTTTAAAAACTTCTCTTTCTTTAATCTTCTTTTCTCTCCTTAATTTTAAGTTTTAATTAAATCTTAAAATTGAAATCTTTAATTTATAATCTTTATTCTATTCTTATTATTATAAAGACTCTTAAATTTAAAACTATTATACTATAATAAGATAAGTTTTATTATATTGAAAATGAATAGTTTTAGTGATTTACAGAGCGCAACTGTACGTGGTCACGTGCTGGCGTCACGTGAGCGTAACGAGCGGGTATATAAGATTGTGTCTTCACTAGTCTCGCACTTCTCTCTTTAGATAATTCATTCACGTTTTGCTTTTTTCTATCTCGGTGATTATATTATAATAGATCGCCCTATTATAATACTTATATAATTCCAATATACTATTTTATATCTATTTTATATTTATTTTCTATATTCATTTTTTAAAAAATTATATTATCACGAATAATAGTCTAAATTATATATAATTTTTTTTCTTAATAATCTATTAACTAAACTTAAATTACTAATTAAATAAAATCCATATAAAGTATTTAATTAATATAATATTTTAAATATTAAATAAGTAATAGAAATTATAAAGACTCTTAAATTTAAGACTATTATACTTATATTATTCTCGTGTATTTATTTTATATTCATCTTCTATATTCATTTTTTAAAAAATTAAATTATTACGAATAATAGTCCAAATCACGTATAAACTTTTTTCCTAATAATCTATTAATTAGACTTAAATTACTAGTTAAACGAAATCTATATAAAACACTTAATTAATATAATATTTTAAGTATTAAATAAGTGATAAAAATCGAAGAGACTCTTAAATTTAAGACTATTATATATATATAACTCTCGTATACTATTTTATATCCATTTTTTAAAAAATTAAATTATTACGAATAATAGTCCGAATCGCGTATAAACTTTTTTCCTAATAATCCATTAACTAGGCCTAAATCACTAGTCAAACGAAATCTATATAAGACATGTAATAATATAGTATTTTAAGTATTAAATAAGTGATAAAAATCGTGAAGACTTTTAAATTTAAAACCGCCACACTTATATAACTCTCGTGTACTCATTTCGTATCCATTTCGCACTCATTTTCCGCATCCATTTTTTAAAAAATTAAATTATCACGAATAATAGTCTGAATTATATATAAACTTTTTTCTCAATAATCCATTAACTAGGCCTAAATCACTAGTCAAATGAAATCCCTATAAGATATTTAATTAAGGTAATATTTTAAGTATTAAACAAGTAATGAAAATCGTGAAGACTCTTAAATTTAAGACTATCGTATCTATATAACTCTCGTGTATCCATTTCGTACTCCATTTCGTATTCATTTTCCGTACTCATTTTTTAAAAAATTAAATTATTACAAATAATAGTCTAAATTATATATAATTTTTTTTTTTAATAATCTATTAATTAGTTCCAAATTACTAGTTAAAAGGAATCCTTATAGTACTGTTTATTAAAGCGGTATTCTAAGTCTTAAATAAATAGTGGAAATTATAATTTTAGTATTCCTATTATATATAATAATATTATTATAATTATACTTTAAAATCTCAATATCGGGTTTAAATTTTTAAAAAATTAGAACTTTCTTAATAATAAGACTAAGTACGTGATTTTATTTTTTCTAAATAGGCCTATTTCAGGTCTATAATTTAAATTAGACTAATATCACGTGATTTATTAAATGCTAGCGCATTAAATAAAAACGTGATTTTAAACTCGAGAGATTACTCCCTTGGATTTAAGGGCTCTTATTGGCTTAAGGGCCCACACTAGGCCCAAACAGGAGATTCACGTTACTAATCTTGCAAAAACCTTATCTTTTTTTACTAAAACTTTAATATCCCTTATTAGTAAAAATCCCTATTCTAGAGAAGGTGTACTTAACGAAAATCTAATCTTTAAATCTATTATTTAAAGGTAAATTATTTATTATTATTATAAAGAATTTAATAAAGTATTTTAAAATATATAAATTATATAAAATTAAATTTAAATAATCTTTTTTATATTTATAAAAAAAAATATTAATATAATTCTTAAACTTAAATTAAAAATAATATTATAAAAAAGAATTTACTTTTATTACAATTTTAATTATATTTTATATATATTATTTATATATAATAAAATCTCTTAAAAATATAATAATTATTAATATTAATTCTATTATTATTAAATTTATTTTCTTTATTATTATCTTTTTCTTTTTTATTTTAAAATAATAATTTCTCGTAATTATAAGAAAAAGGAAAGATTTATAATAATATAAAATATAAAAAGTTCTTCTATATTCTTAATTTAATAAATTAAATTTCTAATAATAAAAAACAAAATATTAAAAGTAAAGAGGAATAATTTAAATAAATAATAAAGAGAATAAATGAGAGAAGAGAATTTAAGGACAAGAATTGTAATAAAGAATAGAACCAAGAGTATATTATAAGGTAGAATTCTAATTCCATCTCTATAATAGTATTAATATATAATATCAGGATAATGAGTCTAAGAACTTATCTTAATACCAGGGGCCTATCACGGCCCCCCTAGAGCCCGTTCTGGCTCCCCTGAATCCTTCTCGCCAGGAGTTGACGCTCTCGGTAGCCGCGCGACCGGGGAATAGCGCATCCTAGGCAAGAGGGGTGAGTAGAGGTGAGGTGGTGGAGTGAGTAGAAGAAGGCCGGTGAGGATGGGTGAGATTGAGGTGAAGCGAGGGTGGGCGAAGCGGCGATGTGTCACGTGCGCGGTGGCTTTCACACCAGCAAAGGGAGGTTAGTATTGGCGCGAAATAACAACTTTTCCTATACGCAGAACCAAATGTAGGTAAATCATAGTTGGCATTCGGAAAAGAGAGCAGGAACGTGAATAGCGACCTCGAGGGAATGAAGATGGGGAAAGCGCCTACCTGTCAGCAAATTTCATAGGCTTCCGAGGGTTCACCGTTCACGCCTGGTCTGGAGATTGATCCGCGACTAGATTCAAGGTGGGGTTTATGAAGGAGGAAAACTTTGTTGTGTAATTCATTGATTCCTTTCTGAGAAATAGGCGATGCTGTAATATATATAGTATACCAAAAAGAGAACTCCTGAAGCTTGAGAAGCTCGAAGCCAGAGGCAAGACCCCCAAACGCCTGATACTTTGCAAAGTATCTTGTGCCACCGCCCTATTTATCTACCTGGTATCTTTCACTTCCTGTAATAAGCCACACTCTTTCACCACTTCGCACGCTCATACTCAGACGCTGTCCTGTTCCACGGCTTTGCCTCTTTCGCCTTATTCAGTAGTTGCGTCCGATCGAAAATTGTATCTCTGGAAAGAAATATTAGCTCTATTCAGTAAGACATGCTTTGAATTTCTGAAAGGGATTCGTACAATCGATCTTGTTGTGGTTGTGGCTGGGTATTGTATTGTCTCCTCTCTCCCCAACCTTTCGTCAACTCTCGGTGCTTTCTACTCGCAATATTGTAGACCTCAGTGCCCGCTGCAACAGTGCCAACAATGCCAATAAACGCGATGGAGAAGTTTCGCAAGATGTGAGCAGTAACTGCTGGTGGTGCAGACATTTTTTCAGATAGGATATTGGTTTTTGAAATTAGCTTCTGAGAATGGGTGCTTTGTATGTTGCTCGACGATGAGAATCTTTCCTTGTGGTGCTTTGAAAGTTTCGTACTTGCAATTTAACGGTTTATATGTTCGCTTGAGTTGTTTTGTGGCTTGGTTGTGGTTTTCAGGAATGATATGTTCGCATCAGCATGTGGCGTGACTTCTGGAAAAAGTGAAGCCATTCCCAGCTGAACAATTCCGGCGGCCTCCGATATCACTCGATTTCACCTCAAACGAAGACCATTTCTTACACCACTCCCACAATCTTATTGCGAGGATTTTTCAGAGAATCTAACTGCCCAATGGCTCTGCATTCCTGTTCCCGATGACCTGAGTCGAATAAGTCGATGTTCAATGTCCTCTTTTCTGGCGTCAGGTTCCTCAGCCAGTCCTCGGTTGGATCCGGGCCACACGCCAATAACTGCGATATAGCCAGCCAGATCAAGAATAATATTCAAAGAGGTCCAAAAGTTTCAAGCTGCAGTATAGACTTATCTTCAAAACGTTGTTGAGTGCTGGAGGCCCAAGGGTGTGGATGGTGTGAGAATAGAGGCAATGCCAAGCTTTAGCGAGCTCCTTTTCATACTGTACCCACCGCTTTGAACAATTCTGGATTAGCACGACAACGCGCTACGCGTGTCTCTTTCAAATTCAATTTCGCCTTTCTCAAATATTTACCTCACCTCTTCCCCTACTACCGTTTTTAAGCTTTTGTGGCTGTTCTTTACGACTTGCAACTGTACATCGCCGTCCACGCTCAACACGGTAACTTATCAGCCCTTTTGCCAACAAACTGAGAATTCGATTGTGGCCCATAAAATCATAATCGCATGCTGAGACAGATATAGTTTATTGGTTGGCCGGCACGCGGACTCTCCTGGCCAGCGTCGTCTCAGATTAGTGCCCAGTCGTGGCGGTGCAAGCGAAGCGCCGCGCACTGAATATATCTTCCTGTCAACACCACCGAAAACAATCTGCATGTTCAATTAGAACGGGTCGAGATTGGACTCCCATCTTCACCATGGGGTCGTGAGGTATGGAAAAGACAGGCAAGCACGCAGGATATAAATCGGGGGATGGAGGAGCTGGTGACCGTTGATCTGAAGAGGAGGCTTTTTGGTGTGATGGAGAAGCCTCTAGATATTCTGGAGAAGGTTGTCGCCTTTGTGAATCCAGAATGTTAAGTGAAAGGTTTTAAGGTTGGGGTTGATGAGCGAGGTGAATGTCAAGAAGGTGTGGAGGGGGTGTGCTAAGGTGGGGAGGGAATGGAGGGCGAGCGTATTTGAATAGATATCTCGGGTGCTAATGATATAGGTCCTAGCATAAGGAGCTTTTATTTGTTGCCCAGAATCCATTGTGACCCTTGCGATGTTAGTGACCAAGGTCTCCCAAGACGCATGAGACAACTGACCTACTCTCGCACCATCCAAAGCCTCTGCCTGCCTAGGAAAAAGCCAACAGAAATACAGTCTCTTATTCCATGACAGCGCCGCTCAGCTCGAAGACAGTGCCCTTTCCTTTACGGACTTCAAGTTCTTCCCGAGCCATCAACCTTTCCCTGGACTCTCCGGTGAGGTTCCGAACGACGGCCATGCACAAAGGACATCCTTTCACTGCCGTCTCCACGATATTTTCTGTGCTTGTGTAGACCCAGCCGTTCTGATTCATGATGAATTTAAATTTATCTTCGGTGGATGGAGCTTCTAAACTTGCTTCATTCTTTTGAGTTGAGGTTGTGTAAAGAGAGGAGATGAAAGCTGTGCACGCGATGCAAAAGTTTGGTTGGACCGGTGTAGCGGCTGAGGTCTCATGGTCATAGTCGAGATAACAGACGGGACTTGAGAACTCACGGCCGTCCATCTGGATTTGGCAGTGCGCTGAATCGTGGATGTAATTGAGAGTTGGGGGTCAGAATGGTGCAGGCGGAGGATCAGGTGGGAATGTGACACGTGTTGCTCTGGTTCGCTTGGGTACACGACGAAATACCCTACCTAATACCCTACCTGTGTTCGGTAGCGCACATCACTTTCTTTACGGCTTTTGTGATCCGTGTTCGAGAACGAGATCTGGCAGTCGGGTGCACAATGATACCTCTCGAGGCAGGAGTGCGATGAATTGCCTCCATAAAAATAGTAGGAATCTTCTCGTGAGAATAATAAATGACGAATAAGATAAGAGCAAACTAGTATAAAGGGCTAGCTTTATTCAACAATACCTGTTTGATCAAAACCTTCACTGCGGGAGGAGATTCTGAGATTTCCAGTTTCTTTTGGACCATGAAATGTAGAAGTAACATCAATTCAAGTCCGCTTTGACCTTTCAGGAACAGACATAAGAAACGATTTTTTCCCGTTCATGAACCGTAGTCTCACTGGAGACCCACCTGTTTTTATTAGGATTGAAAAATTCAAACATGGCGAAACGAGGGGGCTATCATGATCTGGGAATATGCAACTGGACTTCTATAAAAGTTGTCGTGTCGCAGGCACTGCCAGGTGGCATAAACATACTGTAACCTTACAATCACCTTCCCTGAAGAACAATTCGAGTCTCGGTCTGTGCCAGCGCAACTTTTACCATCACGCTAATCCACTGAACCCATCTCTTTTCTAACCCAGTTCATTTCAATCATAACCATCAAACGCCGTTTCAATCCCAATCCCGTCAATCTAGTACTTAGGAGCGCCGCCCCTGACACTTGGCCCTCTTGCAAACCCCACCTCCTCCACTTGTATCGGAAAACCAATCGAACTCTTATCCATAGTCTGCAATTTAATCGGCTGCATATCCTCATCCACCATATCAAAGTTATCCTCAAAGCCCTTAACACCCAATTTCTTCATCAATGGCCTCAGCTCAATGATCCCCGCAACAGAAATACCGATACTGACTTCCAGCGCGGACCAGAGGAAGACGGGCGCTGCGTCGAAGAGCGGGTCATCTGAATTCTTGAGCTTGACAAGAGCGGCTAGACGGATGAAGTTTGCGACGCTGGCGAGGACGCCGAGGCCGAAGATGCCGTAGATGTAGAGCTTGAGTCTGCTATCGACACCGCGGCCTTTGAGCATGAAAAATGGGATGAAGAGGAAGAGCATATCGATCTATCACGTATTTGAATCAGCACGTGTACCCCTACATTGGTTGTCCGGTACCACGTACGCTAATCGTAACACTGCAAAGCGCAAAACCAACCAAGATCTCTCCATTAGATGGCAAGCATGTTCCTGTGTTCGCTGGATTCATAAAATCCCATTTGTGGCTGATGGGTTTGCATTCCAAGAGGAAGTAAAGCACGACGAAGATGCAAATTACAACATCGAGGAAGATTGCCAGGTACAGGAGGTAGATGTGAGACTTCTTTTTGGCCCATTGAAGAAGCGAGGCTGCGAGACTGGCTTTCATTACGGACGTGAGAATAACATAGATAATTTCTAGGAAGAAGATGTACTGATACAGTGTCGGTCAGCTATCTCTTCCTTGAAGGATGATCCAGGGACAGATTGCGGATATACCTTCAGGGCATTTGAGATATCAATTATCGAGGCTGAAGCTGTATGATTCCCAATTCCACTCTTCACACCTTCCACGAGCAATGCAAACAAACTGCCACCCGTCAACTAGAACCATAATCAGCGACGTAGCCCAGACTCGAATTGCACCAAATCGAACGTACCACGGCGGCCATCATAGCCACGTCATTGATGCCAAATGTGTGTGATACCTTAGCCTTGACAACAGCTCGTAAGCCGATGAAAAACACTTCGAGAGCTAGAAAGACCGCCGGCACAATGATGACAGTGGGGCCTTGCGATGCTGCGACTTTTGTCGTGGTGGTAGCTGTGGTCGACATTTCGCATAAAATTCTCCTGTACAGATAGCAATGCCCAAATAAAATAATTACAGAAACGAATTAATATATGATGCAAAGATTATCCACTCTCAGCAGGACTCGCCTGCAATCTATTACCTACGGAGATCTCTAAAGTGTGGGGGATGTTGGCCATTCATATGGTGTAAGCTAAGCTAAGCTTGTTTCGCATTCATTTCTCGTCGCGAATGGCAATCACCACATCCGAGGCGAAACTTTTCTAGAATGCCTAGCAGTCCGTGCTCTTCAATTAAAGACATGGGGGTCGAGATAAGGGGTCGGATCTTGCTTTTAGGGGGCGCTACTGAAACACCTCGCATCGGGAACAGCCTTTAATCCAACGTTCTGGCCACTGAAGGGGTTTCGCTAAGCACGGTCTAACGGAGTATCAAACACGACAAAACTTCAAAACATAATAATGGCGGGGAACAGCAACGGTACTGGCTTGTGACGCCGTTCAAATCTCTTCGGCAGTTTTGGGTGTGTTTAGTTCCCCGCGAATCAGGGCACCAGTACAACTTTGCCGGGTTCTACCCATCCGGGAGGATGAACACAGGGACGCTGCACGTCAGAGGACATGGTACCGTACCTCAGAGGAACCTTGAAGATCGTTTTATCACGCAACGAATCACCTCGCGAATCTGAGGCAAGAGATTGGTATTGGGAGAGACTAAATGCATCGAGATCCAACTCTTTGTGATTTGCTTTCAACATAGCTGACCTGGGAGCAAGACAATTTAAAATTTCTTGCGCTCTTTCCGCACCTGAGGGAAAGGAGGAGTTCCTGCGGATGCCGGGCCTCAGAACACCTACACCACCCTTGTTTGGCATGCTGGCACTGATCTGTGACCTAGAATCCGAGAACTGTAGATTTAGGAGTTAAAAGTGAAATCCGAAGTTGTGCAGCCGTTATTAATGAAGCCTTATGACTGTGGTGCAATGAGAATGTCCTTGACCTGCGGCTGCTAAACCTCAATATGAACAAATCGTTGCGATTGAAGGGATTGTTTCCCAGGAATAGCCTCTGCAAACGATGCACGTTGGAATAGTGCCTGAAAACTAGATCTCAAACACTTATCCTCATCCATGGGATTGGACTCTATGAAGAGCGCAGCCTGCGTAGTACTATTTGGGGTTCGTACAAATGGGGGGTCAAACTGTGCAACCATCACGTCGCGCCACTTACGCTGTACGTAAGTGGACGGATCTGATCTCTCAATTCCTTCTTCTATCACGGTTTGAGATAGCGCAATAACATTATCACACTCTCCGAAGGTAGGATATCACGTAGTTCCATGCTGACAGTGGAGGGTGTCTGTTCTCAACCCAAATCCTTCATCGCTCTGTTTCCCCGAGGCGCGGTTTCGCATCGGATCGGCAGACGCCTCGCAGATCTTAATAATGGAGCCTCGAGTGGAAAAGGAGTTCGTGAATCATCGCAGCTGCCATTGACAGGTGTAATGCTCGATTTTTAGCTCGTGGTGGCGCGTGGAAGGGCAGCTTTTCGACTTTCGTCTGATTCGAAGGAGGCAGGTCTTGGATGCAGCAGCATTGCCAGTATATGTTCCAACTAGAGGCAGGAGTTTGTTCTAGAAACTTGACGTTCTACAGCTCTTTGTTTGGCGATTGCTGTTGTTGGGGTTGGAGTTGGAGAAGAACATGTCGTCCTCTCGCGATTTCGATATTGCAGCCAGCTAATCTCAGAGGTACAGGGATCTTTTGTGGTTTCCTCTAACGAACATGGTGACAAAAGTCCGTGCGTTCAGGGCATTTTCAGGCTTTGTAACCACTAATTAATATTTTCAACTATTGCGCATTTTGATAAAAGAATGATTTTTGTGGTAATTATTAAAGTTTAATCGATTATTTGTTTAATTATTCATTTATGGACAATTATCTTATGTAGTAATTTTAATTCTTTGAAGTGATGATAGAAACTTTGATTTTCTTAGTCCAAAAAATGCCTGAAAAATGCCCTGAACGCACGGACTTTTGTCACCATGTTCGTAAGGTTAGTACACCGTCCAACCTCTGCACTCACAGCGTCGCCCCTCTTTCCTCCACTCTTAATGCATCAACGGCAATCGATCCTCTAACAACCCATCGCGCGCATAACATATGTTTAGAATCTTAAAATCTTTAGATCAAGACTTTCCTACCTACATGGGATATTGCCATCCCACACGCAAGCCAGCCGGATAGCGAACCCAGCGGGAAAGACGCTACTGCCGGCAGATGTCACCCTACAGGCTAGCTATCGAAAGCCCACGCACACTAATTAGTCCAGAAGAAGGACCTTCAGGAAACGAGTGCAGAAATGTCTCGCTATGGAGAGTTCCAACGCCTTGGCCACAATAGGAGCTGATTTGGTTCTAGTACAGAGGTGCCTTGCACTTAATATCCGCATACTGCGGGAGCTACCCAGGAGCTTCCCAAGACCACTTCTGTCTAGACTCTAGAGCGGATACTCGATTAACTGATAAGCACTTTTGGAATTTCATGTCGCATGCTTTACTTTTCCACTTTCATCCTCTTCTTCTTTTTCCCTCTCTTTCTTTTTCTTTTCTCTTTTTTGGGGGGGGAGGGGAGGGGGCGGAATTTACACGGCATCATATCGAATGTTTTCACAGCCATGTCATACGATTTGATCCCATTTCTCAGTTTAAACTATCTTTTCACCGCATATATCCATACAGCCTCGTCCCATCTCCTCCTTCCCTTCCTTCCTCCCGAACCTCGAAGCCCCACAATTGTTTCAGAATTATATCCTGCCACACTCGTTTACTCACAGCATCAACATTCACTCATTCACCATATTAACCTGCACCCACCTCAAAATGGCTTCCATATAGACCTTCGCGGTCCACCCAGCCACCGTCTACGTCTCCGCCGACGAAATGGCAAGCACCAAGGCTACTTCCGCCGTGGCACCCATGGTCGACATGTCAGCACCAACCCTCGACATCAGTCCCAACACCTCAACCTCCTTCCCCAAGACCCAACGTTCCTGTCGGTGACATAGGCACAGTCTGTGCTATCACCATTCCAGATGATGACGACTGGACCAGCTCCCCACATCACCCAGCGCTGATTACTCGTACACTTCCACCGGGTACACCAGAACAGTGTACACTGTCACCCGCGTGCCCTACAACGATTACAACTACCCCGTGGGTCAAACCACCGCAGCTAGCATCAGGAGCACGACTGTCATCTGTCCTGCATCAAGGGGAAATGCAAGTGCCAGTGTAAGTGCAAGTACATTAGCAAGTGCTATAGCGACCACAAGCAGTCGTCAGAAGATTGCGCTAGCGAAAATGCTACGCTGAGGGGAAGCAAGCCTACTAGGACGAAGGGCGTGATGTCTACCTCTACTGCTGCTGGTAACGTGCTGGGAGCTGGTTTGAGTTTGGCCGCTACTGTTGCTTTTGTTGTTGCTGTGTGTAGGGCTTCATTTGCGTAACTTGGCGAGGGAAGAAGGCGTGATTATCTTCAATGCATGTAGTATAGTAGGACTTTGTGCATCTAGAGGGATAGTGTAGAATATCTTCATTGTGTTTTTGTCATAAATCCAGGCTTGACAAAATATTCTGTATCCGCGCTTCTGCTTCTAGTTCCACCCTCTCAATGTGTAGGTTGCTGAACTGTGTCTTCGGAAGAGATATGATTTCGTCTTTGAGGTAGCGCTCCAATGAATGCGATACGTGTGATGAGCTCGTGAAATTTGAAGGAGCGGGAGCTGCAATGCATGCCTTGTGCGAGTCCTGGTTACTGAGATGAAGTTTAGAGGAGTTTAGTGATATGGAGAGAAATGGAACATACTGCTTATAGACAGAATCTGTAGTGGGACTTGAGGTTTGAGAGATGCTGAGAGACATGATTGTGAAGAGATGCAATCCAATGAAGGGCGGAGCACGTGAGACGAGGGCTGAAGTCACGTGCCTTTGAGAGAGCAATTGGATTTGGCTTTCACTCTGTAGAGGTGAAAGAGTGCTTGATATTTAGATGTCTGAAAAGGTTCAAGGAACTTGCTAATTGAATCTGATTACATACGCCGTCCTGTACTGGACAGTTGTGCCCTCAATTGCAACTACTGGAGTGCACTACATCTTTGCAATTGCAAAATCAAACCACAAACAACACAGGATCGTGACAGCTTGATCACCGCGACTTGTATCTCTTCCAAAGCGAATGCAAAAAACAAGCAAGTACGCCGTCCGCAGTTCCTTGATACTCGGCCTGGAGCTGGAGCAAGAGCGTATCCTTGTCTTGCACTTGCAAAGTTCAAGAAACCACTCAAACAAGAAGTTTGAGCATATCACCTACTTAAACCCATTCCGGCCCTCGCTTTTCGAGCCAATGCAGTCTTTGCCACCGTTCACAACATCGTGTCATGGTACGTCCACTTCACGAGGCGTTTCCCCAGGTTGACCTCTCACATCCTTAGCGGGCCTCCCGGTCTTCCCCTGAACCCCTGTCCGGCTGCAGTGGCTTTGCAAGCTTGCAAAGTGGCTTTTGCAAGCCCGCTAAACCCCTTTCTACGATTGCATCTTAACTCCGTCATAAACGTCAACATGCCCACTTCCACTTGGAGGGTCTGCTGATTTGAGGACCGAAAGAAGAAGTGCTTATGTTGTCGCACTCGATCTCTGAGCTGAAGCTTGGGTTGTTTACTTCGTAGAGACGTCGAATTCTTCTGGAGGAATGGCAAGTCGTGGCTGTGCTTCAGCCCTCGTGTGGCTGACATGATTTGCTGCATGGGTCTCCCCGAGTCAAAAGTTTCAATCCAACGCGTGCGCGCTCACCGAGCATCCAGTAAAAAGCCAAAACTCTCTCTGACCAAGTAAATCTCAAAGCCACCTGCTCAATTCGTCTAACCTAATTAAGAATGTGCTTTGAAGGGCGCCCTACGCGCTGCAAGTTTGCTGCGGGGATCAGCGTCGGTGGTGACTGTTTAGACGTTTGACGCCTTCAGGGATGCCAATCGGGCTGATGAACCCTGAGCACAGCTGCCAATGGTGCTCCAGCCCGTCCATTCAACCCTTGGAGGATTTGGGCGGGTTCCCCTCTTGTTCCCCCAATTGTTAAGAGGTTCTTCCTCGTTCTCTCCTTGTCTGTGATCTTTTTGTTTCCTTCTAGAATCGAGCTTGGATCAAGTGTTTGAGACATCCGACCGTGGGAGATGTCATAAGCTTTGAAGTTCCGGGACAGATTGAAGGAGAGGTCTCGGATCCAATTCTCGAGTCTTCGTCGCGCCATCAGGCAACCATATACGGATATCTCCAGTCACATTCGGATTGTCCCAGCCTTCTGCGCCAAATATATCCTCGACGCTCGTATTCCTCTCCGATTGTCAACCATACGTTTCAAATTGTAACCTCTCGCATCTGACGTTGAACGGACCCAGATACCCAAGGGCTGCTAGATATGATTTTGTGACCCGCATTCCAATAATCCTCGTCAACAACCACAGCTCGTCGCAACGCAGCACACAATGGCATCTGCCAGACAGCAAAAATGGGACTGGTCTCCGCACCTATCCAAGATGATGGAGCTTTACAACTCACAACTATCAATTCCGGACATCCACAAAGCGCTGCAGAGTCCAGGTTTCGAGCCATGGTAACCCTTCCAACAACCCCTCCTTCTGCTTTGGCTAATCATGTTAAAGTCAGCGATCGGTGTACCTCAAGTTCAAATCAATGGGATATCCCACAGATCCCGTCGGAAGGGCCCGAGTCCTCGAAGCGAAACAACCTTCAAATATAAAAGCCAGCAATGAACAATTCAATGCCTGGTCAAATCAATTTTCACCCAGCTTCTCCATGGATGAAAGTCTGCAGTCCGCGTTGTGCTCCCTGCCAGAGGATCAGGCACTGGGAGAGCCAGCAAATACTTGGGATGGTTACAAGCTCAGCAGCCCCACCTCTGCGCCAATGTTGGACTTCCCATCCCTCAGCGGCGCAAGTTACACCAATGGGGGCCAATCGAATCTGGCAAGCCCGGGACTCAATCAATCATTTCCCAACTCAGCATATCCACCCACATTGAGCTCAGAGACCGACATGCTATCATCCGTTTGGTCACCTGGAGAGAGCAACTTGGATGAGGTCATGAGCCTCTTTGAGCAGCCAGATCTATTACAAGATTTTGATATGGAGCTCAGTGGTGGTGCGTACTTCGGAATCGATACAGAATCATATGACCAAAACGCTGCTCTGCCGGGAGACTCACAAGCCAAGATTGCTGAAAACTGGGAGCCTGAGAATGAACCGAGCTGGAAGCCAGCCCTTTCGATGATAGAAGGCTCATGCGACACATCATCTTTATACGACGAAGCCATCGAATCCTTCCAGCGGAAAAGCGGACCAAACAGTGTCAGAAGTCCACTTCAACGTCTGGGTAGCTCGGGCAGTAATTCTGGTGCTCGCAACAGGCTCCGATCTCTGTTCAAACCAAAGTCTGTCGCCTCTTCTCTTTCTTCGGGAAGTAGAAAGAAGTATGCCCCATCTCAATTTACATACAATACGGACGACTCTGGATATGCGACGGGCCACACATCTTGCTTGACACTCGACCAAGTCCGGCAAATGAACATCCAGTCCCTCAAAGAATTCAACGGACTCTATCGAGTCGCATGCCACATTCTTCATGAACCGCAAAGCAAGAATCAGTGCAAAGACATAACCACATGCACCTATTGCCGGTACTCATCTATCCATAACTTAGCGTGGTCCGCTCGTTATCTCAAGCTCGAAGTATTTCTCAGTGAGCTGAAGTTAGAGGGCGTTTACGATTTCTGCGCCCTTGACGCGGCCGGCAACAGCGCACTGCATTATGCAGCTGCAGGTGGCGCCGGGTACCAGCATCTGAAGGCTTTGATTGACGTCGGTGTGGACCCATACATTGCCAACACTGCAGGAGAACTGTTTATTTATTGTCTTCGTCCTATTGAACCATTTACACTTGAACCTAACTCTGATTGTCTCAAGAGCGATGATTTAGTTAAGCTTTTGAAGTTATTAAAGCATGAGAGGGTGTTGAATTGGAGGGACAATGATGGGCAGACTATCATGCATGCTCTTGCTCTGAAAATTACGGAGCCAGAACTGAAGTCGAAGATCTTCAAGTGAGTCCCGGGTCCTCCTCTTGAATCATTACACGTCATATGTACATATTAGCAGGAGCTAACCTCAAATCTAGGATGCTGACGGACGCCGGCTACTCCTCAATAGTACCCGACCGCTTTGGCCGAACACCAGAAGACATCCTCCCTCTCACATACGATTGTCATGGTCAAGTAATCGGTGCCGCGCCCATGAAAGCCTGGCAACGACGCAGCAACCTTCCAGAAGATCTATTATCACCCTCCGACCCTAGTCCCTCATCGTCAGACCTCGAGCGCCAAATCCGCGCGCAAGAAATAATCTTCAAAACCCGCTACCAACACAACTACATCGATCCACTGACTGGCGACAACGCAGTGCACGCCCTCTCCCGCCTCGATTCTACAAATGATATTCTGCTCAACCTCTCTCACTTCTCAATCTCCTCTCCTTCTTCCCCCCTCTCGCCACCACCTGCTGTAAACAACAGAGAAGGAAACTACATCCTGCTCAATTTGTCCTACTTCATTTCCCGAGGCATTGACCTCAACCTCCTAAATCTCGAGGGTTCCCACCCTCTCCGCTCATTTATCAGGGAAAGAGGTCAGGGAGGGATGGGGAAGGAGACAGGTGCTACGATGTCGAAGTATTTGGATACGATCCTGGGGAAAGATTTAGAGGAAAGGTTAAGAAACAAAGTAAGGGTTGATTTGAGGGATCGTGAGGGGGCGACAGCGTTGCATTCCGCAGCAATCTTGGGGAGGCCGGATAGTGTGAGGAGTTTGATTGAGGCAGGAGCTTGTGTTAATGCGCGATCGGGTGAGTTTGATGTTGAATTTGCGCGAGGAAGAAGCTAACGAGTAACAGACAACGAGTTGAGTGTCTTGCAGGCTACGCATCACGCCCTTGATGAGGCAGTTAAACATGATAAACATGTCTTGGTGCATCTCATCAAAGAGGTGATCGCACACTTGGAGCATGCGGGGGCTGTGCTGGACCCGAGCAGTTTGCAGGAGAGGCGCCTGAGGGGATTGTGAGAGAGTACCATTGTATAAAGGCGTTTTGGGTGTTGGAGTTTCGGATCTTACATATGGAGGGGAAGCGGTGGACCTCGTAGCATTGAGCGGATACCCTTTGGCCGACTTGGTCTGAATTTTCGGGTTTGGCTTTTCTGGCCGCTATTCATTGTGTAGGGATCGGGTTGGATTATTTGGTTTGGGGATATATGACTCATAGTCTATGATCTTCTGCTTGCATCGTTTATGCTTGCGAATCAGGTGTTGGAACCTGAGAAGGGAATTATCTCGGTCCTTACAATCAAATTACTTGGGCTTGTACTCTTTCGCCAGTGCTTCGAACGTTTGATATTAAGATTGTTCCATTCCCCATCATTAAGTTGCTCGACGGAATCTCGTATATGTGTGCAGGCCTAGAGTTTCCTTTATGTGCGGCAATTAGACCACGGAATGATGTCGAGGCATGGATCGTCAAGCTTCTCGTGATCTTCAAACAGCGGCTTACTGATTTTCACGGAGTAGGCGAGTCGGACGAAGTCATAAGAAGCTAAATGAGACCTATTCTTGAGGCTTCCAACTTCAACCAAAGCGTTGATACAAAGGCAACCTGCGACCTGTTGGAGCCGTCTCTTACTGAACCGTGATGGACGATTTTCCAAAGAGTCAAATGCATTGGGTTATCCTATGCTAGCTTATCGAATTCATATTCCTCAATTGTATGAGCAAAGTTAAGAGAGCATGGAAGAATGACGATTTTAGGCTCCGACCAAGTTGTGGACACTTTCATCGTCCTTTTGAGTCGGGAGAACGCAAAGCTCCCTGAATTTCTATATATTATTGGCAGGCTGGCACAATGCCGTTTGTTTCTGACAACGATAAGATATATTGGTTCTTTTCGCAGTGGTAGGGGAGGGAATATTTTGTGGCTACAGTACATTTCAGGGTCTCCGGAGCCAGCATATTTTTGAAACAAAATCGAGTCTGATTGACGTACTATACCATGGTTGGTGTTTCCGAGGTAGCCGACCTGAAGTGTCGCAAGATTTCCCAAGCGTATAAGCGCGATTCGAGAGATATGGGGAATAATGTAAATGGAGGAGAGAATAATATGTTCTGGAATAAAGGGAAATTGTTCCCGATCACGCTAGCCACGTGACTGAACCAGCTTCGCCAATAACATAGAAGTCCCTGTCGCTGGCAGCCAATCATCTCGAACCCTCTAAAGTTTTTGTTGCACGTCGCATTCTTCGCAGCATTAGATGATCGTAGTCATTTGGTAAACGATTGGAAATCGTTTAGAGAACGCTTCGGTTCCGAAACGAGACCGAATAGGGGGGGGGTGGGAAACGTCAACATCAACCAAAAGAAATCTCTCTATTGTGAAAGGACAATTCTCCACAGTTTTAGATGTCTTTGCGTGAGATAGAATCAGGTCGTGTTATATGAAGGGGCGTCTTGCCGAGACTACTGCTAAAAAAAAAGGTGTCTGCGTGTCACATGACTTTCAAAAGGGTAAGCTCCAGGCTTCAGTCCAACCTCGAATTCTACTAAAATATTATCCATCTCGCCCCCAAATATCTCCAAAAAAAAACTTTAAATGCACATGATATCAACTTCCATCACGACGCCACCATTATCAAAGATGATGCCTCCACCCCCACCACCGACAAGGAAACCAAATCCACCGCCCGCTATGGCCAATTCTTCAAATAGCACACCATACACGAAATTTGAAATCCTCTCTAATCTCTACCTCTCTCGCTTTCCGAAAGAGATACCGGAGGAAATCACGCATGTCTTAAATATGTGTACCATACCTCACCCTCCCGACGATTCACGAATATACCTCCACGTCCCAATCGATGACATTGATGATATTACACCACATATCGCTTCTATCATCACTTTTATTGAAAATACTCGGTCTTCAAATGGCAAGGTACTAGTTCACTGCGCGCTCGGAATCAATAGATCGGTGGCAGCGGTCGTGGCGTATATGTGTCATGTTAAGGGGATGCGTTGGGGGCAGGCGTTGAGGTTGATTAGGGAGAAGAAGGGAGATGTTAAGCCTAGTGCTTTATTTTTGGTGCAGATTGATAGGTGGTTTAAAAATCAGAGAGGCGATGGAGAGAATGTGGGAAGGGAACAGGAGGAGGAGGAGGATCCGCTTGTGGGATTTCATCGGAGGCTGAAAGCTAGGAAGATGGGCCTAAAGGGGGATGAGGGAAATTTCAAGGATGGAGAATGAATATGGAAGCTTGAGGAGGGAGTCAGAGCTACATGTTCTTCAATGTGGAGGGGCGGCGGATGCTTCAACTTTACGTGGGTTCAGGGCAGTACCGAATCATTAGCACTCAAAAGCGAATTGCTACTCGCTTGAGTAATAGATTTCCCTCTTAAGAAGCTTATTTTATCCGCCATTTAAAGCTTTTATTCCTTTCCAGCTAGAACAAACATTGTTGAAGACGGTAACAATTAGCCTCGATGATGTGGAGGAGACTGCGGCACCACTTGCGCCGCTCCCTCGCTGTTCTTCTAGGTTCGATATTTTGAGGTTTCAAAATATGACAACGGGTGGGGATATCGACAGTAACCAAGGTAAACTCTGTCATGACTAAGGATATTATTAGTGCTGCATGATCATTTTCTTCGTGGTCAAGGTATATGGAATTATCTTGTCCTCTACAGGAGTGCCGAGAAATTCTCAAGCTGAAAACAACTTCAATCTGAGTCCGGTGATGATCTTACATTCTTCTAAATAGCCATTGAGCGACACTCCCGCAACGAGAATCAAACCAGTCGAGTATTTACTAAATGGATTATCTTAGTAAGCCAGAATAGAGGTCCTGATGTAAGTGTTTTTATACTTCGGACTAAAGCCTAACTACCTTTTGGAATCCTACAAGATCATATAAAGGCAATTAAGATTGTCAGCATCGGAAGTAAGCATGGACGAGTCCGCCAAAATATTGCCGTATTGCTGCGTTACGAATTTCGAACTTTGATCACGTCAGACCACTCATAGGCTATTCCGTTGTTCCGCACCACTTGGGCATCAGCAACCTCGTCAGCTTATTCCCAACACATTGTTTAACTGTTGATAAGATACGTTTCCCGGAGAACTCGGTTTTGATCTTCCTCTATCTCATCTTTCGCAATGGAAACCTACCTTACTATTCTTCTCGGACTCGCGCTTGCTGAGTTTATGCGACGATGTTGCTACGTTGTTCTTCACGCATTCACAGGGCCGCTTTCAAAAGTTCCAGGACCATTCTTGGCAAAGTTTACCAAGATTCCGTGGGCGATGGAATTGGTTAAGGGAACCCACTTCAACACTGTTGGCCCCATGTTCGAGAAATATGACAGTGACATTATTCGAATTTGTAAAACCTAGCTACCACCTTATTCTCAGTGAAGCTAACAGAAACAAGCACCAAATACGATCCTCGTAGCCGATTGCACTAGCATTCAGAAAATCATTATCACGGATGATCTACCAAAAGACCCAATGTTTGCAAACTTTCGAGCATATCCGGAAATTCCCACTCTCTTCCTTGAAGTGGATAAAGCCTCCCATAAACACACAGTAAGCTCCAGATAAAAATGATTAATTGTAAGTATTAACAAGCCATTATAGAAAAAGCTTCTCTCGAACGGATTCTCGCCCGGTTATCTCAACCAACTCGAACCCCTTATGCAGGGTTGCATCGACAAGTTCGAGAAAGTCCTCGATTCTGCATGTGCCAAAGGTGATGACTTCGCCGTGATCGACATGGCAAACACACTGAGCGCTCTAACCTTCGTGCGTCTCTGTTATCGGCAAATTTCTTGAGGTCTGCTGATTGTATTCTAGGATGTGATGTGTGCGACTTCTTTGGGAGGATCCTTCGATCTCGTCACTTCGAATGACCTCACACTGAAGAAGTGCTTAGCAAGAGCATTGAAATTTGCGTCACTGCAATCGCAGGTACCTTGGATTAGACTCTTACCTGGCTTTAGAACTGGTTTCAATTATCTCACGGCTGAAATCAACAACGTGGTGGAAGAAATCATTACTAGAAGGAGGGCAGACACCGGACCGGCCCAAAAAGATCTTTTGCAGATCATACTCGATGCAAATGTGGCGGACCCGATCTTCTTTCCCGAGCAACGAGTTCGAGAGGAAATCAAACTTTTCATGTGCATTTTTCTCCAACCTTGCTAGCCTCTATTCGATGACAAGTTTCTGACAGGTATATAGTGTAGCAGGATCCGACACAACTAGCATGACGGTTACGCAATGTCTGCTACAACTTGTCAACAATCCTAGAACTCTTAAATGCTTGGTTGAAGAGATCGACCGTGCATTTCCATTCAAAAACGAGGATATCACCTTTGCCAAAACACAAGATTTGCAGTACATGAATGCTGTGATATATGAGGCAATGAGGTTGGGGATGCACCCGGCGAGTATGTGGATCTTTTCTCCTATTGCTCAAGATATCGCTGATATTATTTTATAGCGATGATGCGATACACAGAAAATCCCACAGTCCTTAGTGGCTATCAGATTCCCGCAAAGGTTAACAAGGAAATCTCTATATGTGGAAACACACTAACATCAACGCAGACCACAGTACAGCCTTGGGCCGGTGCCGCAATGACAGATCCAAAGATCTGGCCAGATGCAAAAATGTTTGTGCCGGAGAGATGGTTGGGAGAATATAAAGGGGTTGTGGCAGACAAGAAAGATTTCTTTTCATTTTCTGCAGGAAGGAGAGGTTGTATCGGGCAACAGTAAGTTGCCCTTCTCTTGCGATCCCTGCGTCCGGAATAATTTGTGCAACGACGATTAAATGAAATTTAGGTTTGCTTGGAAGGAAGTGAGAATCATCATGGGTAGACTGCTACGTCGATATGAGATCAGTTTGATTGCTGGTCAATCGCATGAGAGGAGGAGTCATACCACTGCGTGGTTTGTCCAGGGTTTCTATAAGGTTGGCGTCAAACCAAGAATGTGAATCTGAATTAGAATGGGGATTCTAACTGCTACAAGAGCAATATCAATATCAGAAACTTGAATCTATACTGATTATTCGGCCCTATTGTTCCCAAGAGAAACTAGGTTCACAATTCTGCTTTCTTTCAGTACGGATCCGAACTTGAACTTGGTCACTATCTCATTGTCCCATCTTGCATAGACTTTTCTTTGTGTAAATAAAGTCATTATGTTATGTAATACTGTTCCCAGAAGTCGAGACTTTCTTTGTCACGAAAAATCAAAATCGGACTCCATCTTGCAATGCAATATCAATAAAGCCCGGCAATATCGTTTGCCAATATCATGCTGTAGTATCGCCTCTTCGCACCAAGCAAAGCAAAAGAAGCAGGGCTATAAACAACGAAGCTCTCAGAGGTCAGGGTTGTGCTTCTTGAGAGCCCAAACGCAGAACTCGGTCAATTGCTCCTCAGCCTCATCTTCACTGAGCCCATTAGCAACCAATAAGCCCATCCACCATATACGGAAGGTGTCAGCATTTTCTTTCTCCTCAATGGTCAAGACGTCCTCATTAGCGATAAACTTGGCAATTTCACCAGAGGTGCGACCGCATCTCTTGCACCAAAAATTCCATTTGTCTTCATTGGCTTCATCTTCGGAGACCAACGAAGTGAGACCATTCTCGACTTCTTGATTTTCTTCGCAGAATTGGAGGCATTTTCATAGCCCGAGTCGAACTCTAGCAGGAATGCTGCTATTTCATGATCTCTCCCCCTTCCTCTTGCTTGCTTTTGGAAGGCAATATCTGCTTGGATAGCAGCTGTCATCCTTGAAAGACCTTCATTCATGAGAATACTGATCTTCGCTTCTCGGTACATGCTGATAAGCCACTTCTTGAGCATCTTTTGTTCGTTCTCATCATTCTTGGGGGGGATTCCGAGTCCGGCCATCTCGATGGTTGGTTTGAAGGTCGGGCCTAGACTCTCCACTAGATTCGAGTCTTCATCATCACATTGAATATGCTCAATACCATCGCCAGAAGAGAAGACTTGGACATAACTTTCTGAGATATCATCAATATCTTGTTGCGGTCTTGAGTATTTGGCGGTGTGTCCTAATTGCTCTTGGTGGTCGGCGAATGGAGTTGATATCTCATAATCAGATAGCATGTCATCCAATTCGAAGTCGGTTGCAGTCATTGCACATGTTTCCTCATCTTCGTAAGGGTGTGGGATCCAGACCGTGGTTTCGGTGTTGAAGATATGAAAATCTTCGAAATCCTCGACTCTCTCCTCATCATCGCCAATTCGTCTTGCGATCGGCATCTTGACGACTAACCAAAGGAGAAGAGGGGTTTGGGCTGGCGGAAGGTGACTGATGGAAGACTTTCGTAGCTACAAGACGGACATAGGTGTAAGATGAATGGTTTTTAAAGTGGATAAAGTATCGGCAGGTATATATAAACTCATTAGTCTTGTTCTTCGGTTATTCAGCGAAATCCTTGCCCGCTTTTATAAAAATGCGTGCTCGTTACTCCGCGTTTTGAATGGCCTTGAACAGTAAAGCTCATACTTCGTTTTCAATCCACCAGTGGCTGTCAAAATTTATAACACATACTGGCTTTCAATGTACTATAGCTCGAGGGACGTTTAGAGCCTAGTTATCGTTTTGCTTTTTTTTAATATTCCTTAATCCGAGGAACAATCTAAAGAGTAGCTGCTCGTTGCTTTACGAATGTTCCATAAGTTATAGTATATTGAAACGCAGCTGTGCGCCACGAATTCTGACAACCCCTAGTGCTCCAGAACAGCACATCAAGAGCATAACGAAGCATGTGCCTATAGAAATTCGTTCTAAGCATACTGACAAAATTCTCATGACTATGTTCCAACGAGATGCAAATTAAGAAAAACCTACCAGACTGGTGCTCCAAGTTCCCTATGTTTCGGGACAGTACAGACTCATCGCTTTTGTGCTCACTTGCAGTCGAGACACGGTTCTTCAGATCATTAGATAATTATTCACTAGGTGACCATGTGCCATAGTAAAATACCCACAATCCTGTTCAGGAACAATGTGGCGGGATCTTTTCGCCCCTACATTCTTTCTTCCTCCTCCCTCACGTTCGTCAAAAGTTAACTGTCCTGCTTGTCCGAACTGGGGATGATTCCAACCTTTGTGCTCCTATAAATTTCGAGGAACTGAGAACTGACGGGTTTTGCCTCTCTATAGCCAGGTCTGATGTTCCAGCTACCCGCGATGATGTTGTCAGAGTCTCCCTTGCGACTGCGGTCAAGTTTGTGTCCGACTTGCACCAAAAAGAAGTTGACGCACACCCGCCGACCGAGGCCCTGAGAGATTGGGAGCAAAGGGCGCAAAAATACGCGGATGAAACAATGGAGAAGGCTGACGCGGACGGAATCGACAATGTTCGCCAAACGTGGACTGCGATACACCGAGTTAAAGCAGCGAGAAAGGGAGAAATATTCCAGCCGAGAGAGCCATATCCTTTTAGCAGATACTGGAAATGACTGGCTTAGGATTCCTGTCAGCGGACTTCAAGACCACAGGCTACCAGAAAACCGTGAGAATGCCCCTATCTCTCCAAGTCGAATACCTTCGTCGACGTAGCTCTGCGGGCCCCTCAGCTCCCGACTAAAACTCTCGTCATATCACTTCTGGTTTGGTGTACTGTTAGGGACAATTGCACAATGGTTGTAGATTGGTAGGAGCTTGGCCAATACCAAGTCAAGGTTATTTTAACCTCACTCCTTTTGCCTCTCGTTTTGCAGCTCGTGTTCAATTATTTGGTCCTCTAGTCTTCTCTGTCTTGCGATCTTTCTATCTCTTTACATGTATTTAGACATGCCCAATTTCTCTTACGAGCTAATCATGGTCCCACCCATCGCTCGTCAATTCCACCCCCTTCGCCTCCAATTCTAACCTCATTTCTACAAGCAAAGCTTTCATGACGCCTTTGACCTCAACTCTCTGCAAGCCCTCCCATCCCTTGCTTAGAACGGGTAGCAAGGTGCGCTGAAAGTTCTTTGGGATAATGTTTGCCGATGTCAATCCAGAGATATAGTTCATATGCTCTAGTCTTCCATCTGTTCCAATGACCCTCGGTCTTCTGCACTTAGGGCATTCAGGTCCCTCATGTTGCAAATGTCCAGATTTTGGCTGAGGAAGCGGCTTGCCATTCATGCCGATGAGGCTAAACACAAACGAGCGGGGACGGATATTGAGAAGAAAAGCAGCGATGGAGGTATAGAAGTCCTGGACTGGAGAACTGGTTTCCGTGTGTTGAATTGTGACAGACAAGGTGTGCAGACCTTTACAGCGCAATTGAAATGATGGGTGAAGTATGTCGGGATAATTGATGAATCTCGGTGCTGTTGAGATACTGGTTGACGGTCGACTTGTGCGAGTAGTCAGACCTGAGAAGTCTGGGCGTGCAATGGAGTACGGTCCCAACTGTAGGAACGAAATAGCCACATTGTTTGCGCCAGATAAAATCGGCAGCGCATCTACCGTACCACGCTATTTTTGATACATCAATTATCGTCACGCCATAATCAGGGACACAGAGATACGACAAAACTTACCAGATTGACACTTTGGACATTAGGAAAGAGGATCAAGGAACCCACTGATTCCTCCTTAGCTGCAGATGTAGAATCGATCATCTTTTGGGCATCTCTCTGTTCGGAATTCACTGTTTGTGACCGCCAAAAACTGGAATCCGTGACATAATTGCCCTCCGTCACAGTTGTGGACCTACCTCCGCTCTTCGGCTCGTGAATTTCCTGCTCCACGACGTCGGACAAATGTTTCTTTGGCCATTGGATATCCAGCTTCACGACCTGAGTCAAGAGTTCGAACAGTCTCCCCACATTTTCAGATCTCCATACTACTCTTTCGCCATCTGAAGATGTTGGAGTCCGATATCCAAATTCGTCCAGTGGAAGAGACCAGACTTGTCCGTGTTCCACTCCTATTGTCCACTTCAGGGAGCGAACTTGTTGACCATACTCAGGATTCATAGTAATCTGGCGCTTAAACAAGTATTGCCTCTCGTATATTCTGCGACGATGCCTGAAGGAGATGGTAACTCCATCGGGAGGAGCGTGGGTGCTGAGGTCAATGGTGTGGTAGAGAACCGGAATGACCTGGGCATGCAGGGAAGAAGATGTTTGACAGATGGCGAGTAAGTCTACTTTCTGGAGACTGGGAGATATTAAAAACCACTAGGCGATCTTACATTAAAGACCGTCCTGTTAAGATACTCATTGGCCAATACTCACAAGATCAGTACCTAAGGACTCGAGAGATAGTTCTGGGGTTGGACCCTTTCGCTTCGCCCAGTAGCTGCCATCTTGAGATTCGCTCACAATCTCCCGTATCAGACGGTGATCTTTCCATCTCGCCTTTGCTTTAGGTTTTGATGCCATTTGCTTCTTTGACAGGGAATTGCTTAACGGTTTTGAAGTTTGTCGCCATTCTGGAAGCTTAATTTTGACACAAGTCGGCTCTCGTGAGTCCGACATGTAGATAAATAACCACCTCAGTCATAAAAGGAAGGAAATTCATCATTTATAGCAGACCAGTACGTGTTGACATGTGGGGAAGAATCGCAGCGCCTTCGCTTGGCATTTCAATCCTTGTCAGCTCATTGAGTCATCCAATGACTAAAAAAAGCAGTGAGACGTCTGAGCCATGCGATGACTCTTTTCTTGGATGACCTAAAAAGAAATTAGTGACATCCTTTTGATCATTGCACTTAGATTGAGTCATTGATTGTGCAACTCCATTCGCATTGGAAAGAGGAGAAGGAAGTGGGATCGAACTTCCGCTTCGCAGCTCTTGAGAGGGATGCAGCGGCCGCTAGCGCCAGAAATATGCTAGGCGAACTCGAAAGGGGCTTCTTCAGGGGTAAGAAACTCGCGTAAAGCTGTTCACAAGTTCACAAAACAAAAAGTCCAGGGCGTTGAAAGAGCCTGTGATACAGATGGTTGATCACGAGAACCACATAAGGCAAGGAACTAAATCACTCTGGCACCGATCCAGATAACCGAGCCTCGATTTTTGATCTTAATAACTTCTTTGTAAGCGGTCTAAGGAGGAGATAATATTTCAAATAATAGTCGGTTCGTCCTCCTCTGTTCGCTTCGCTCACAGTCGGGGGAAGCAAGTGTAGTGCTGAGATTCTAGTATGGGAACCCCACCAAAACGAACACTTTTCGGTCGTAAACACTATAAAAAAAGATAAGAATAACTCTACCACCTTTATAATGCACGGCCTAGTAACTGTTAAGAAGCAAGAATATATATAGATATACATTTGCATGATATTAGAATAAGGTTTAAAGGGGTTGTGTGGTTTGATTCCAGGATCTTAAGCCTGTTTCGCGATGAATTTTCCCCACTTTTAACACTTTTTGGTCGCAAGAACCGTTTAAAAGCAAGAATAACTCAACTACCTTTACGATACACGACCTAATAATTATTTCGGAGCAAGAATATATATAAATATATATTTGCATTATATCAGAATAAGTTTTAAAAGGGTTGTGTGGTTATAATTAATGATCATGAATTCCACCTTATTCTTGACGATTTTCATTTTTTGGTGGGGTTTCCCATACCAAAATCTCAGCACTACCCTTGCTTCCCCCGACTGTGAGCGAAGCGAACAGAGGAGGACGAACCGACTATTAATCGCACGGTACGGCGCTTCGTATATTCAAGGCAGGTTATGAGCGAAATCCGCAGTGGTTAATTTATAAGAGGGGAAAAGTCTTTGAATTGGTTTCAGCACGAAAAAGAGTGCGGAGGCAATTCTCGGCACATTAGCCGATCTTTTTACAACCAGCTGTACATCCCGTCTGAGCTTGGTGTTTCGAGCGACACAGCTACTGTAACCAGCTAGCCGCCGAATATTGGGCAGGCAAGTGGCTCGGGCTTTGTTCTACGCGACCTCTTAACAGAAGAGCTTCGTGGCATCAAGTGAGCTTTCACTTTTATTTTCGTGTTCCAACCAGGGCCACTCGCAAGCTGCTATGGCTTGCCCCAATGGCTTTTTCGAGGGGATGCACTGGCCAACGTCCACAAGGCGCTCAGGGCCAATCGGGAATTGACACATTAGGTCAGGCGTGAACTCACTCCTGCGAATGGATTGAGGAGATGTGGCAGCCTCACTGCCACAGCTCCCATTCATCCATAATCGACCCTCTCAACTTTTCTATTTCTTAAACTCTACCTCAGTCGGGCGTTCTCTACCAGCAACTCTTCTTCACTTCCTGCAATCACTTTCTCGCCACCAATAACTTTTGGCCTTGACTAAACACACCCTTTAACACGGCAACACAAGCATGGGCCTACCATACTACGAATGTGCTCGACATCGCCCTCAACCACGTCCATACTTTGTGGCTGCATTTCCTATAGTCCCTGAAGGCAAGCTCTATGATGAAACCCGAGCTGGAAAACTTCAGTATATTGATGTGAAAGCATACGTGGACACTCGCGCCAGATGCAGCGCAGTATCATCGCATTTGGTAAAAGCCTGTGGATTGCCTATCACCAGGCACAAACGACCTAAGAGTATTCCAGTTCCAGGAGGTTACATCATCTCCCTCGGCACGGTAACAAACCCTTTTCTGTATAGGGGCGAACGACGGTGGCTTTCAAAGCAGCAAGTGAAACAGCCTCGAGTAGAAAAGTCATGGCTGCGCGGGCCCTGGGTCCCACGTAGGTTCTGGGTTGATATACACGACTTTGAGACACCTGACTCCGACTCCGACTCAAACGATTCTGAGACAGAGAAAGACAACTGGGTGCAATTCGAGGGTGGACCACCTCCCAAAGAGTTGATGTTGGAGGTCATTGAGGACTGCCCACGCGACTTGATCCTTGGTGCGGAGTTCATACACAAGTTTGACATCTTCACCAAGCGCCGATTTCATGTTTTGTCTGTGGGTACACGGTCAGAGTCCTCCGGCGGACACAGATCTCGATACTCACATTCGTCCCGACATTCACGTTTATCTCGACACTCACGCTCATCCCGACATTCACGTGGATCCCGATACTCAAGTAGTAGTTCAGGGCGCGGATGGCTTCATAACATAATCGATCGTCAGAGATACGTACTGGGCCTTCGAAGGTGACGGCACTCCTCACACATCGAATTTCCCTTTCTATGTCGATGTCTATTTTCTCGTTGTTTTGGGTAGGGATTTTCTTCTTGAGCTCAATATCTTTGCGAGTTACATATTATTTCTTGAACGTTGGAGCGGCTTCATGGGCGAACTATAGGTGATGCAGATTATCAACAGTGAGTCAACCCGTGTTCCCAATATTTGGGCATTGCCTAACTGATGTACAACATAGTATCTTCGACAATGGCAGAACCTAGTCCCTAGCAAATGTTCGGCCGATTCGGAGATGATATCAAGCGACAGTGAAGACCAACACCGGCGAAAAAAGTCCAACAGGCATTGAAAAGAGGATTACAGCTTCCATGCAAGAAGAAGGAGACTGAGTGGAAGGCACAGGGTTGAGGACATGATAATGGTCGCACGAGCAACGAACGCAACTGGCGATCAGCCGATGCCGAAGCTCCAGAGCCCCATAGTCGACATCTTCGTCTCCAACGTGCTGCTCGCCAGCGCGGCCCCACTGAGTTCAATGATCCTTGTGTTGTCCCCGGCACTGTAGACAGGCGATGCAGCCAACGATACCAGGTCTTAGAGGGCCAGGAAGGCGTTGTACAGTGTACACGCCGTCGACGGCGAGCGCACCGGCCATGCGGCGGTGCGCATGCATGCATAGCGTCCAGGGACCAGCCGATCAAGGCCAGGCGCTTGGCGTTGTGTCGAGATGGCCGAACACAGGCCTAACTGAATTTTCTTCTCCCAATTGTAGGTGAAGACCATCCCCTGCTTACGGCAGACAGAGCCGTGAGCTCTGTCCCGGGTCATTATACGTCAGGATGTTGTGGCTACCCTCGAGAGCAGTGATGGTTCGAGGCGTGCCCTTTGTGTCTGCGCGGTAGAAGACGTCGGGGATGTCAAAGCCATATTGTCTCATGACCAAGCCCTCTTCAGGGCTGGGAGAATAGGGTGACGACCTTTTCCAAGCTAGTAGTTCGCTCATCTTAGATCAAGTCGATATTTGGGTCGTTAGGATGGTTATTGACATGGAATTGAGCTCTGCGGAAGCAATAAAACCTGGTATCGAAAGCTGTTAAAAACATCATATGTTGGAGATCTAGAGGGTGGAAGTTCTGTCAATGAGCCACGTGAACTTACAGATTGCCCAATAAACACAGCTTCAGATGTTATAGTATCGGTGGGAGGGGTGCCGCAGAGTTCAGCATCGGTGCTGCTGGAACTCGGTCAATCAGAAGAGCGTAGTTTGATCAATTTAATCCGTTTCATCTTTTGTATTTTCTTCAAACGAAAGTACGTCGCAGTGTCTCGGGTGCTTGTCAAAGAAAGATTTAGAGATATCCCAAAACGAAACCACCGTGAGTAGTCCCTTTGTTGATTAATGGAATCTGTTGCTCACGAGAAACTCCCCCTGGTTTTCGATGACAATGTGACACTGTCCAACCAAGGCCGAGTGCAGAAGCTTCCATGGAAACCTAAATGACGCTTTACTAGAGTTCGTATCCATGAGCGCAGCTATTGTGAGAAGTCTGTGACGAAATGGTGGAAGCAAATGCTCTCTGATTCTTCTCCTCAACCAGTAATTTAACAGCAAGCCCAACCTTACAACACGTGCTAATCCAGCTCCAATACTAAAACATTTTGCCGAGTGTGTTGAAAGGTCTCTTGATTGAAGCAGGAGTTGGCAGTGAAGGATTTGCTATTCTCCTCTCTTTTCCTCTCTTTCGCTTTCTCTATTAATCCATTCCTCTTCTTCGTTCACGAGATCGAGAAATAAAGATAGTGAAGGAAGTGAATATCGTATTGCGGTATTAATACTAATGTCGATATGGTATAACTTGAAGGGACTATCCAGGCCTGTATCGCGGAATAGGCACTCATGAAGCGGGTTACTGATAATGAGGCGTTCGGTGAAGTGTATCGTTTTGGAGGGGTATGTGAGGAAGAAGCTTGTTACTGGGGTGGTTTGTAGGAGAGAGGGCCGGGAGAGGTAGTTGAGGAGGAAGCATTCGAGATATCGGCGGGGTGGTGAAGAGGGGTCGACAGTGTAGGCTTGAGGGGGGTCGGTGGGCTCGGGCTCGATAGGAGGGGGAATTTCGGTACGAGAAGAGCTCTTTGGCAGAGGAGCTTTCTTGGTTGAAGAGGTGGAGCTCTGTGCGATAGAAGAGCTCTTCAGTTTGGAAGAGCCCTTGCGGCGAGAAGGGCGAGTGAAGACCATCTTGTGGCCAGCTGACGTTGTGCAGTAGGGGTTGAGCCGAACTTATCGCCTTCAGAGCTGGTTTATGAGCAAGCGTGAATGGGGCTTGAGACTTGAGTTGAAGAGGGCGAGCCAAATATTCCTAGCCTGATCGTCCGAAAGATACACCTCACCGCCCTGAAATACTTAGCTTTTGATCATTATAGTTGAAAGCGAAGCGAGACCAGCGACAATAAATCAAGGTCTTGGTAAATCAGGTGAAAGCTCGTAGGCTAGTCGAAATCCAGGAGAGTATTCTGAAAAATTCATGTATAATCGCTTGTCTTTAACAAAAGATGAAAGGATTCGCTTTTATTTCCATTCTATGACTCGAAAATGCATGAAGGTGAACGTGTCAGTTGGATATCACGTGCCTCTCTCCTTTAGTACTAGCCGTTCCCGATGGGGATTAGGCTGTTCCAGTGGGATATAAGCTCCCCGAGCAGTCGCCCACTTGACTCCTTAGACAACTTCTTCAGATATTATAATATATTCACTTTTCAAACTTTACCTTATATATATTATACCCCTATAACTGTAACTGTCAATTATAAGCCCGGCCTTACTCTAAATCATATATTTACGAGCTTCCACTATAATGAACTTGTAATTACAGTGACTTCTTACTATTATTCGGTATCGAATCGACTTATTTCGAACCGAAAACGCGACTATACTATTATTCGCCTTCGAATAGACTTGTTTCGAATCGAAAACAATTCCTATATCTTATCTCTATACGAATAGATCCTCTTGAATAACCAGACTATTGAATAAGCTTTATATATTATTAATACTTACTGAAATTATTATAATTATAATTATATTTTCGAAAGTAATCACTATTATTCCCGTTATACTAGAGGAGGAGAAGGATTAGTTACTATAGATTAAGGTAATTCGGATAATAGCAGGAGACCTTTAGGACTTTATTAACCTGTCCGTTCCTCTAACCAATCTGAAAACACTCGAGGAATCCATTGAACTGATATCTATAACTATTAAAGTAGTTATTACACTCAGTTCTATATAGACTAATACCCTGAATAATATCCTATCTTTAGACGAGTCGGAGATTATTACTTTTACTTCCCTTAATTTATCAGAATAAAATCACTTATAAATACTCTAGAGTATTTATTTTTATAAATTCAAAATCTATAATTCGAAGATTAAGATTATAAATGAATTCCGAATTAAGATTTAATAAATAATTAGTTATAAGAATCTCTAATATACTCGAGAGTATAATACTATTTAAGAAATATTCGAGAAGTTCAAATAATACTTTACTCTTTCAAATAAGATATACCAAAACGAGATTATTAGGGCCTAATAATATATAATTCAATAATCAAAATATGAAATAGTGATTATAATATAGTTATTAAAACTCGAATCGGTCTATAATAAAGTAATTAAATATAAACTATTCGAAATTCAGGGACTTTATATCTATTATATTCTTATTATAATAATAGTTAATATTAATTTCAGTTTCTCACATAACTAGGATTATTAACTATTCCGTTTTATAAAAGAGAATTTACGAAAATCCAAATTCCGAAATATAATTCAAGAATTAAAAGAATTAATATATCTTCGAGTATCTAGATAGTCCTTATTAGTCCATTATAGAATATTTATAATCTCCTTTTAAGAAATAGATTCGAATAATAATTCTATAATAAAATTATCTTATCTTTATAATAGAATTTATCTTTTTACTAATTATAATTATCTGATTCCGGAATATTAATTAATTAGATAATATTTCAATTTTAATATTTAGAAAAAGATTAATAAAATACTAATTAATATAAAATAAATAAATAGATAATTATATATAATTTAATATCTTTAAAAAAAGATATAAAATTCAATAATATTAAATTCTACTATTATAGAATTACTTAAAATCTTAAAGTTAATTAGAATTAAAAAATAGAAAAAAGAAAATCTAATAGTTAATATAATAGTTTATAATATCTCGATTCGATTAATTAGAATAAGAGTCTTTAATACCTTTAATAAATTCTAAGATCTTAATAGAATTCGATTATTCCTTTAAAAATAGTATTATCTTGAATTCAGGTTCTATTTATAATATTGGAAATACTAGATTATATTTTAATCTTGATTTATTTCGGCCTTTTCGAGAAGATAAGAAAAATATTATTTTTATTAATAATATTATAATATCTATTAAATTATATAGAATAATAAATATTATTATTTAAATTAAAGGATTCTCGAATAGTTAAATTATTATATTTCGAAATATAATATATATTCTATTATTTTATATATTTATAATATTTTTTAAATTCCTGAATTAATAAGAAATCTTTTAAAATAACTATTCGAATATTCTAATATAGGAGAATAATTAAGGGAATTATTATTACTAGACAGATATACTCGTATAATTTAAATAATAGATTCTCGAATATATTAAAAATTCAATTTCAGAGTGATTGAAATCGGAGAGTTCCTTTATAATACTATTAATTAGTTTTAAAATCTATTTCTCACGTGTTTCCAGACTAATCAAGGAGGGTATATTAGACTAGTAATATAAAATTATAAATTATTTATATCCTGAAACTCTAAAAAAGCTCGAAATTATCTATTAAAATATTAAAATTATAATATTTTTATTATTAGATCCAAAATACAAAAAGTATTATTTTAATAATATTAAAAGTATATTTTACTATTATTTTATATTCTATTATTCTATATTATTCTGGAAGTTATACTAGGATTTAATTAATATAAATAATAGATTAAATAATAAAAATTATATACTTTATTTTATTTATTTTATAAATTATATATACTTTATATATTATTTATTAAATATAAGAAAATAATATTTTCTTTCTTATTTTAAATATATACTAAAATATATTAAGAAATATTATAGACTTAAAGTATAGATATTTTATAGAAATAATAAAATAACTATTTAGTATTTTAATAAATTTAAGATTAAATATAATTTAATTATAAAGAATTTATTATTATATATATAAGTTTAAAATAGAAATATTAAAAGATCTAAAAGGATAATTATAAACTATAATTATAATATAAGAATATTAATAAATCTCTTTAAGATTTTATAATCTGAAATATATTTTATAATTATTTATTTATTTAATAAATCTCTTATATATTCTCTTAATTAGTTTATATTTATTAGTTTTATTAAATAGTATTTTAGTAATCCAATTTCCAGATCTAGTCTAAATTATTTTATTCTATATAATTATCGAGTTTATTCTTTTATTAAAAATATTCTAAAATATAAATAATATTTAAATTATTATATATATATCGGATATTATATTAGATATAATAGAAGTAATATCTATAGGATCTGGATATTTAAATTAAAGATAATTATATTAATTCGTAATATTATCTTTAATATTATAAAGTAATATAATTCTCAAAATAATTAATTTAAAGTATTAATTAATATAATTCAGATTCTTGAAATCCTTATTCTTAATATTAAAAAGACTATTAATAATTGAAAGATACTATTACTTTTATATTTATTCGAGATAATTCTTAAATCCTATAATAATATAATTATAATAAATAATATTTCCAGTTTAAAGATATTAGTAATATTATTTTTTATATTTAGAGAAATTCCTGATTTTGAATAATCTTTAATTATTATATTATTAAATTAATTTATAAAGAGTTTATTTAGAGTCTCTTTATTATAAATAGTAATAATCAATTAATCAGATTTATTAACTATTAAAATAAACTTAATACTAAGTCTAAAATTAATTATATTAAATGATTTTTCAAGTTTATATAATTCTTTTCGAGATTAATTTCTAATAGTCTTAAAGTCATTATCTATTAAACTATTTTGTGAATTCGTATTACTTGAATAGGAAGTATATAAAAGAACTAATAGAAATATTATACTTTTAAATATTATTAAAGGAAAGTATAATTATAAGGAATTTTTATAATTAAATTATTATTTTGGAATTTTATAAAAAAACTAATCTCGAAATATTATATATTATTTTTAATAGAAATAATATATAAGGAATTAAAGTTACAAATTTATAATCTATTTACTTTATTCAAGAAATATTATAAATTAGATAATCACTTATATAAAACTTGATTTAAATAAGAATAAAAAGTCAAGTATAAAATCCTTTAGAATAAAAACACTTTTAAAATAATATTAATTTCAGATATAATTTCCTTTATTCTTTCTCTAATATAAGTTTTTATTTATAAAGGAAATAAAAACAATTTTCTTATAAAATATAAAATTAGACTCGTGATTTATAAAAACTTTTAAAGAAATTATTTATAAAATATATATATTATTATATTTATTATAAGAGTATTTCAGGTATTTATAACTATTATAATTTATTTTAATCTGAATATCTAATAGTTTAATATTATAAATGTCTTTTATAATATCTTCTTAAATAAGAATATATATATATATACTATTCTAATAAATTTTATATATTCGATTATTATTTATAATTAATCTATATTCTATATAATCTATCTAAATCCCTATTATTATAATATAATCTTATATACGAATACTTTTATAAACTTGACTTTTTTTCTATTTCCGATTATTCTTATCTATTTATAAATAATAAATTAATTATTTTCTTTTATATTAATAATATTATAATCCTTTATTATCTTTCAAATCGATTATTTTATAATAGATTCCGAATAGAGTTCTTTAAAGTATTTAAAATATATAAAATAAATAAATTAAAATAGTTTTTGAATATTCGAATAATCTATAATTAAAAAGTCTATAAAATATAATTATACTAAAACACTTATATTATAAAGTTCTATAATCGATTTTAATATCCTGATTTATTAGTCTATAAGTCCAAGACTCTTATAATAATACCTTCTCTTAATTTATATATTAGTAATATTATAATAAAATAGATTCTTTAATATTCTTAACTTATTAATTCCCTAATATATCTCGTGTTAATTATATATTCGGATATTACTTTTTGTACGAAAATACTAATTCAGAATTTCAAGAACCCTAGTTTATAATACCTGATAATCAATTACTATTATATTAACTATCTAGAAAATACTAAATACTTTATACTAGAATATAATAATATTACTATTCTCATCCCCGTGTTCAATACCGCTAATAACCCTGAAGGCCCTTCTATAGAACCTGCCTTTATAGTAACTAGTAATATTACTTTTATTAATAATATACAAAGTCACTGGAATACTGAAAGTATAGTCCTTAAACTATTCGATAGTATATTTGATTGATTGAGCCGTTTCCAGTCAATTGTCATTATATTAATTACCGAGACTGAATTGTTTACTATTATTCACCTGATATTATAGATCCTCTAGTAAAGACAATTCTTTAATAATATTAATCTTAATATTAATTAGAACCTTATTATATTATATAATAACCTTTAAATAATTAGATTCTTAATTAAAGACTTTCCTAAACTCGTTATTAAATTCAAGTATATTAATATTTAATAGTTATAGATATATTAAAAGATTAATCAAGGGAATATTTATATTAAATAGAAGTCTATATTTAAAATAATTACTAATAGACTAATTAAATTATTTACTATTTAAAAATATAATAATTTTATTAAAATAATTAATATAATTAATATTAAATACCTAATCTTATTTAATCTAAAGAGTTATAAGAACTCAAACTTTAAGTCCGAGAACTTGAAATAATAGACCTTATTACTTTTATTTATTTTATTAATTTTCTATTATATAGTTTAATAAATTTTTATTATTATAATTACTCTTTATAGTATTTTTTACTATTAAATAAATTTTTATTATTATATCTATTTTTATTATTATTCTTTTAAATACGGACTTGATTTACTATACTCCTGGACTTTTATAAATATTATTTTAGATAATTCCGGTTTCTTAAAAATCCGTGAATTCCTATAATTATAAAGGAATTGGAATACCCGAATAGTTATATTTACAAATCCCTATTTATAACTTTTCCAATTTAGTATTTTACTTTAATATTTAGATATTTTCGAAAAGTAATAGATTTATATATTATTTAAAATATAGAACTAAACGAGATTATTCAATTAGGAATAATATTTTAGATTCCAGGTCTTATCTTTTAGGACAAAACCTGGAGGGGTCTATTAGTTGGATATCACGTGTCTCTCTCCTTTAGTACTAGCCGTTTCTAATAGGAATTAGACTATTCCAATAAGATATAAGTTCCCCGAGCAGTCGCCCACTTGGCTCCTTAGACAACTTCTTCAGATATTATAATATATTCACTTTTTAAGCTTTACCTCATGTGTATTACACCCCTGTAACTGCAACTGTCAGAACGGCTATAACCAGAATATACCTTTCGTGAAGCACTTTGAATATAGTAAGTATTCTTCGTATACTAGCACTTATAATACAGAATGTAAACTTATATACATAAGGTATACTTTTGTTATATAATACTTACTATCTATGTCCCAAGTTGAAATTGCCAAGGTATATATTTCCACGCTATACAGGCCACCAGTGGGTGTCCGAATACGTGACGCACGGGCCCACAACAATAAAATTTTAAGGGGGTTAGAGATTTATTAAATGCTATAAATATACAATTTTCTCACTATAATGCAGTCTTAATAGCCCTTCCACCATTTTTAGTAAGGCCCATATATCTCCTAGGCATATCTGAAATGCGCTTTCGTACCTCCTCCATTATTACCTTACTCCATTCCTCTTGTAAGGCCTCCTTTACCTACTCGTCCGAATAGAAGATTCTACGTCGTAAAAGTTGCTTTATTATATTCCAAATAGCCTCAATTGGGTTTAAATCAGGGCTCTGTACAGGGTGCTTAAGGTTAAAAATCGAATTCGTCTCCTTAAGACTATGTGCAAGGCCATTTTTTCTGAAACCACGTGAAGGATCCCCATCCTCTTGTAATAACCACGGCCCAGGGTCTTTTGAGCGGTTCTTTTGAATAATGTCGATATAAATAGGTAAAAGACATTCGGTATAGCACTTTTGGGTCATTGAATTGCCTTGTGGCTTGATGTCGACCTTGTGAGGCTTCAGAGCTTCCCATTCCTTAATTCGAGCTTGATATTCGTCTTCTGATTCGGTTGTAGGGCGACGTCGGGGCCTAGGAGGCATGGGTGGTTGTATAACCTCCTCCTCTTCGTGATAAAACTCTAACTTCTCTGCTTTTACGTCTCAAGTAATCCATGCCGCAATGTGAAACTTAACGCCCTTCTTCTCCCCTCTTTCCACAATATTCTCATCGTTATACCGCTTTCCACGCTCCCTGAAGATTCCTGGAGCTTGTTGTGATTGAAGGATCGATATGTGCTTCGTCGGTAAAGACGATATACTTCCAAAAGTCGTCAATTGTCTTCTCCTTATACTCCTCTCCGTACGCTACCCTCTCGTCCCTATTCTTCCCCGAGATCTCCTTCTTTACAAACGCAGCTTTGTAGATCTGACCGCCATTTGTATTCTCCTTTAACTTCTTTTGAAATTGACGTCTCTTAACGGGGATATTGTGAAACTCAATCTGTGCGTCGAACGGTTGATTTCGGACTGGATTTTGAGAGGGAGAAACAAGCATTTTACAGACTTTTTTCGTGACCTTTGAGCGTCTTCCAAGCTTGTTTGACATCTTACGCGTACGCCTATAAGCTAGGGAGCCCATATTTTCACGCTGCTTGATCCAACGGCGGGCAGTTCCTTCGTCGGTGTGTTCTTCGCTAGCCATGTGTCGGAGAGATTTAAAGCTAATCTCCTTATCGTATGCATGAAAAAACCTGATTTTTTTGATCGTATTAGCTTGAATTCCTTCCTCTGTTCCTCGGGGAGGCGTATGGCGGCTTGTGCGACGTGTATTTGGTGCCATTGTGAGCTTGTTAAAAGGTGGTGTTGTTTTTAGGGGAGACGCGATTTCGCGATTTTGGTGTTTTTGGCCCGTGCGTCACGAATTCGGACACCCACTGGTGGGCCGGCGCAATGATTACGAAGGCGCGCCGCGTTGAAAACCGTCCAAACCCCTAAGCGAGAATCTGTCACAATCTCGCACCCGGAGAAAAAAATTATTATAATTACAAATTTCATTATAATATCGTAAAAAGACTGTGGAAGATGAACCTGCTTCTTCTCTATCGCAAGAATTGATGGTTAGAGAATTTGGACGTTATGTTAAAAATTAATGTGATTTTCTAAAAGCAGCGATTTTGGTGTTCCTTCGCGATCTGGCAGATGGACGGTTTTCGCCGCGGCGCGCCTTCGTACGTAACCATCAAACACTAAACTCCTCGCGCCATGCTTGCAAACGTTTGCCGCATTTATACAATTTCAACGCCGACCAGGTCTAAACAAATAAATATCATTGCCTGATAAGTTCCAACATGTCGCGCAGTCGATAGTCCAGAATCGGAGTCTCCCAGTCATCCTCAACAAGCGAGTACCCCTCCTTCTCATCATCGTGGGGCTTCCTCGGATTGATGGCCCAGTACCCAAAATCTGCATCAACTAGCTTCAGGAACTTCAACAAGTTTTGCCAGTAATGAAAGTCTCCTTCACTTGGTTCGTGAGGGCTGCCGAACTCGCCAACCCAGACCGGAGCGATATTATCTTCGAGAAGATATGCCCAATTCTCTCTCATCGACTGAACGAAGGACAGGAATGGCCGCTTTGCATACGTTCCTTCCCTGCTCCCCCATCCAGACCAACTGTATACATGAGCGGAGTAAACAACTCGTTCCAGGATATCCAGAACGACAGGTCGTTTGCGAGCCCCTGACAGGTCATTGGCCGATGACACTCCTTCGACAAATATGAGCCAGTGTGGATTGATGGCAAGCAGTCTGTTGCCAACCCGTTCGGCAGCTGTCGCCCACTTTCCCCACGGCATTGTGCCCCAGAGGCCTCGAGGTTCGTTGCGCAAGTCTGCTCCAATGACCAGGGGATTATCGACGAAGGATGACATGATCATGACCCAGTTCTCAATCCATTGATCCTCAGTCTGGCTGACCCTGCAAACTGGTCCAAGGTAATCGTTATACCAAGCCGTATCGCAGACATTAAGTCCACAACACCATGTGGCTTGCGTGATGTGGTTGTTCGGGATCACGGCAAGACCGGCCTCGGTCAAACTCTCAACGACAGATACGTACACATCCAAGGCCCTCAATCCGATGAGGTCTTGGTTAGCTGACAAGAGTTCTGCCTCAATCAAGGGGTTGTCCATCACCATCTCATCTGAATAAGGAAGCCGTACACTGTTGAACCCCAGGTGACAAATGAGCTTGGCTATCTCAGAGCGGTGCCGTATGTCTAGGCCGCCCGGGACGAATAGCTCATCGCTCCCGCCATACCAATTGACTGATGCGAGCTTGACTCTCTTGTCATTGGAATCTACTATATCACGACCTCGTGTTCGCAATGGGGTGTGAAATGCATACGGAGGCTCGTCTGTATCGACCAAGGCAGGAAATGGTCGCGTGGAGAACACGTCTTTGGCTGGTTTTTGCGAGAGATCAAAATGGAACTTGTACCATAACAAGAAAAGCAGGCCGGCTGCTGCAAGAAACGAATAGAGAATTTTATTCCTCATACTTGAATGTACTTCAGGCGCTACCTGAGGTCGTATTGATGCTTGTGACTGGAATCGCACTCCATTCCAATGTTCGTGATATTCGTCAACAGGCGCTTCGGGAAGTGCGGATGTGTTGGTGCAGGGCTGCGGACAGACCTCAAAACATAACTGGCCAGCTCGCTCCGCTTGGCTGTTTTTGGGGTAGTTGCTCGTGCCTCAAGGTAGGCTCAGGAAAAAGTATATAAGGAAGCGACATCTTCGTGTTGTCGTTGTTCGTGCCCTTCTTGAGAGAAAGGTGCGGCCACACGGATCGAGGAGGGTTGGAGGGGACGATCGCACATGTCCCGTGGCGAATCGTCTTCAGCTGTACTCTAGCCCTTTTCTTTTGCGACCCCCTTTTCTGCTCTCACTTCACATGTCACTCTATCTGGCGGAGGCATGCCGATACCCGTTGGAGTGTGGCCGGCCCAAAATGGCACAGTGCCAGGTCCAGGAGGCCTTTGCTGTCACTGGCTCATTCTCGTCGTCACTGGTTCAATCTCGTTGCTTCACCGCGATGCATCCTGTGATCAAGCGTCCCAGATGCACATTGTTTCTTCCCACCGATTCGTCCAACGATAGGTTTGCTTTCGTACAGTAAACGTGCCCAGCCTCACGATTGGGAAGCGTCTGCAGCCGACAGCCCTTGAAGACCCTGATAGCACTCCCGTATCGCTCCCAGGCAATGGTTTCCCACGTATCTCATTCTTCATGAGTTTGTGGATTCATGACCTCAGGACAATGTTCTGAGCCAACCAGACATTGCATGTCTCAACCCAGTGACAACCCGTGGGCTGAACATGGCCCTGCTATTGGCTCCGGCTCCTCTCGCTTCTCGGCCGCTTTCGCGATACTCCCCCCTCGACCTCTTTACCTCATTATTATCGCACCCAATTTCTCGAGCATCGAGCGACTTGCAGCCCACTTGCGGAGTTACGGTCGGTGGAGAGCGGGTACATCTGTCACTGTTTAGCACAGATACGCGCATCACCTGGCTGTCTAGACATGGATTTTGACTGGTTTGCCAGAATGAAATCCCCCCATCTTTATTCCACCACGAAACAGTTTTCTTCTCGTCTTGGCATCAATCAAAAATTCCCAGATGCGAACCGGCACTTGACTTTGGAAATAATCCACCCATATCTTTGAACTCTCTTATCACTATTTTCTGCACCGAAGCTTCCTCCCTCTCATTTACTCTGCTTCCAGCTCATCAGCTCCTGCTCTACCACACAGGGAAGGAATGTTCTATTCCAGGATACAGTCATGGTGCATCCAACGAGTAGCCAACCTCAGCCTCGTCGCGCTGTTATATTTAATGTTCCTTGCCTTCTGGCCAGCTTCGAAAGGAAACTATGACACCAAAGATGACTCGCAGGGGCCAGGGAAGGGTCAGCATCGCCATTTCCGACCTCGGATGACCAACTCCCAGCTCGTCCTGGTTTACTATACAATATTTGTGCACGTTTTGGGTCTTCTATTTCCGATCCGATTATGTTGGGCTGTCAAGAGCATGACCACGAACTTGAAAAGAACCCAAATCCAAGCAGCACCACTGCGCAAACTAGCAAAGAGAATTCAGTTCCGTCATTCAAAGAGCGAGTCAGGATATGAGGACTCATTATCCTCAGATTACTCGGAATCCGACGTCGAGGTATCGACAGAGAGCGAATATGAGGACGAGCTGCTTGTGCACGCAATTATCTTACCGAACTACAAGGAAGAAATGGATACCCTGAGAGAAACACTGGAGGTCTTGGCATCCCATCAATTGGCCCGCTCTTCATATGAGGTTTGCTGAACAAGCTCAATCCTCGGCTTGGGGTGTTTCTAACTAACGCTTGCTCAGATCTACTTGGCAGTGGAAGCAGGAGAAGCTGGGGCTGCAGCCAAAGCAAATATTCTAGTTATCGAGTTCTCGAAACTTTTCCGATTAGTCGAGTTCACAATGCACCCACGAGATATTCCGGGTGAGGCACAGGGGAAGAGCAGCAATTTGTGCTGGGCCGCCAGATATATCAATGGAAAACACACCGATGAAAAATCGAAACAAAACATAATTGTGACAGTTATAGATTGTAAGAGCCTCTTGCCTACAGATCTTGCTTCTTTAGGTTGCATTCGCTTATCACAAAAACAGCGGACAGCCACCTCTCGACGAATTATTTCAGCTTAATCAATAACCTCCACTACGCATACCCAGTAACGGCAGACAATACGATGTACGTGCCACCAATCATCTTCGATCGCAACGCACATCTCGTCCCGAGACTAGTCAGGGTCGCAGACCTACTGTGGGCAGGTGCCGGTTTGTCAGGCCATTACAAAACCTCGTCGATTTGTCCACCCACCTCAGTTTATTCGCTACCATTGTCGCTCGTCGATAAAGCAGGTGGCTGGGATGCTGGAGAAGATGCAATTGGCGAGGATCTACACATGTATATCAAGTGCTTTTTTGCAGTCAATGGCAACCTGACGACGAGAAGTGTTTTTGCCCCCGCAAGCCACAGCAACGTACACAGCAGCGGAAAAGGCATCCGGGGATTTTTTGGGGACATCAATGCGCGTTATAAACAAGCGATGAGACACATGTGGGGAGCGCTAGACAGCGGCTTTGTACTGAAGAACTTAACGCAATTATGGTGGGCGAAGCATGGGAAAAGGTTTGTTCTGTCCACTTTCCACCCTTAGAATAATAATTAATGAACGAAAACAGCATCCACTGGACAAACACCTTTGTCCTCCTCCACCGCATGTTTGAAGCCCACTTCCTCCCCATCCACATCACGCTCCTCCTCCTCATTTCCAGCGTATACACGCTCCTCACCCCCAGCTCTCAAATACCTCGCCTGCTCCTCCAAACCCTCAGTTTAACAGGCTACATCCGTCTCCTTTCCGCGCTACAATTCATTTACTTCTTCTTCCTCTACGAATCATACCACTCCATTTCCCTTTCCCTCCGCCAGACAGAAATGGTTCGTGCCGGATTATCAAATCAAATTTATTCTCGTAGAAGTTGGAAGACGACCGGCCTGGATTTTTGCTGTTTCCCGGTGGCGGGGATATTGTTCGGTAGTTTGCCGGCTAGTATTGCGCTTGTGTGTCAGTTTTGGACGACGAAGTTGGTTTATAGGGTCAGTAAGAAGCCGGGGAGGGAGGTGAGTCCTGCTTGAGAGGTACTGATTGGGAAGGACGCGGACACCTGCACAGAGACGCAATTTCAACATCATAGCATACTATACATTTTCCGCATTTCGTTGTGTGGAAACGGAGTGTTCTACTGGCTGTCTGGCTGGCGTGGCGTTTAGGGGCCTATTATTAGGGCTTCTTTATAATAATAATAATAATACTTTTGTTATAATATCAATTCAATAGCAGTCACGTTAACTCTTTAGGCCAAATGCGACCTCCTTGTACCGACATAAAATCTTCTACAAGGAAACTTCCCAATTGATATTAAAAGATACGATATATGTGATCTAACAATTCGGTCTTAATTCTCGTTAGGTTTTCAGGAATTTAATGTTACGTGGTTACCGGCTTCTTGTAATAACGCATATCCAATTTGAAGCCACGGCGTGGAGGGGTTAGATTAATGGGCACACGCGATTAGGCGCTATGATTTTTGGGCCTCGAAGTTAAAATTTAAAGCGAGGAACGCCAAAGATTTAATGGCTCGTCTTCCAATTTGTAATTTGACAACACGGTCTTTTAAGATAAGGACCTTTATACTTAAAATACTCCCGTCCCTTATTATTTTATATTATCTTGCGAAATCACGTAAATTAATATAAACTCTTAGTCTTATCTTAACCCTTCACTATCTCGTATTATATCTTTTAAATAATAAATAATAATATAATAATAAGATTATTATAAAAGTTAAAGTATAATATTTAATTAAATTTAAATATAATTAAGAAAATTAAATTAAGAAAATTAAAGAATAAAGGGAATATTAACTTTTAAATATAATTTATTTATTTAATATATTTAAGACTTTAATATTTAATATTATAATATATATAAAATATAATAAATATTATAATAATATTAATTATTATATTATTCTTTTATAAAAAAGATTTAAATACCTTTATTTAAATTATATTTTAATATTAAAAACTTATAATTTAAATTTAAGTTTTAATTATAAAAATAAAAATAAAATAAAAATTAAATATTAAAGATTTTTATTTTAAGATTTAATTAAAATTTAAAATTAAGAAAAGAAAAAAAAATCAAAAAGAGAAAAGTATTTTATACTTTTATATTATTTAATTTAAAATATTAATATTATAATTAAATATTAATTTTTTAATTTGAAATTAATAATATAATAAATATATAATATATATTATTATATTAATTATATTATAATCTTATAAAAGGAATTTATAAATAAAATACTTATAAGAGAATATTTTTTATTAAGAAAATTAAATTAAAGAGAAAAAAAAAAGTTTAAAGATTAAATTTTCTTAAATATTTAAATTTCGCTTATAGTCCTTTTTAATTAAATTTAATATTATAAATTTCCTTTAAGTTTAAATTTACTCGTCACGTGTACAATCCGTCACGTGACATTAAGAACTTTAAGGATATATAATTAATATAATATTATATAAATTTAAATTATTATATTACTTTTTTCCTTAAAAAAGTTTATTCTTAAACGAATAAATAATATAAAATTATTATTTAAATTATTATAATCTTTAATATTTTTTTTTTAAAATTTATATTTATTTAATTAATCTTTTAAGGAATTTTAATTATTATTAATTATTCAAATAATAAATCTTTAATTTATAAAAAGAATATTTTAAATTAAAAGTAAAATATTAATTAAAATCTTTATTATATTTAATTTAATTAATTTTATATTAAAACTTCTTTTATATTACTTTTAATATTAAAATCTCTTATACTTTATATTATTTATTAAATATTATCTCGATTAATGCCTTTAAATAATAAATTTAAAGATTAAATTTTTATTAAATATATTCTTTTAAAATAAAGATTTTTATTAATAAGAGACATTAAAGTCTTAATAAAAAAAGATAAGGTTTTTATAAGATTAATAATATAAATCTCTTATTTAAACTTAATATAAGTCCTCAAACTAATAAGAGCTTTTAAATTTAAAGGAATAATTTCTCGAATTTAAAATTATATTTTTATTTAATATATTAATATTTAATAAGTCACGTGAGGTTGGTTTAATTTAAATTATAAACTTGAATTAGACTTATTTATAAAAAATAAAATCACGTGTTTAGTCTTATTATTAAGGAAGTTTTAATTTTTAAAAAATTTAAATTTAATATTAAGATTTTAAAATATAATTATAATAATATTATTATATATAATAAAAATATTAAAATCACGAATTTAATCACTTATTTAAGACTTAAAATACCGCTTTAATTAACCGTATTATAAGGATTCCGTTTAATTAATAATTTGAAGTTAATTAATAAATTATTAAAGAAAAAAATTATATATAATTTAAATTATTATTTATAATAATTTAATTTTTTAAAAAATGAATATAAAAAATAAATATAAAATGAGTATATAAGAATTATATTAATGTGATAATCTTAAATTTAAAGATCTTATCGATTTTTATTATTTATTTAATACTTGAAATTTCGTTTTAATTAAGTGTTTTATATAAATTTCGTTTAATTAATAATTTAAACTTAATTAATGAATTATTAAGAAAAAAGTTTATATGTGATTTAAACTATTATTCGTGATAATTTAATTTTTTAAAAAATGAATATAAAAAATAAATATAAAATAAATATATAAGAATTATATAAGTGTAATAGTCTTAAATTTAAGAGTCTTATCGATTTTTATTATTTATTTAATACTTTAAATATTACTTTAATTAAGTACTTTATAAGGATTTCGCTTAATTAATAATTTAATTCTAGTTAATAAATTATTAAAAAAAGTTTATATATAATTTAAATTATTATTTATAATAGTTTAATTTTTTAAAAAATAAATATAAGAAAAATAAATATAAAATAAATATTATAATAATTAAAATATTTATTATATAATTAATTTAAATATAATTATATTATTTTTAAATTAAAAGAATTAATATTTAAAAATTAATATTTTAAATTAAAGACATGAATATAATAATAAGATTATTATAAAAGTTAAAGTATAATATTTAATTAAATTTAAATATAATTAAAAATATTAAATTAAGAAAGTTAAAAAATAAAAGGAATCTTAATCTTTAAATATAATTTATTTATTTAATATATTTAAGATTATAATATTTAATATTATAATATATATAAAATATAATAAGTATTATAATAATATTAATTATTATATTATTTCTCTTATAAGAGAGATTTAAATATTCTTATTTAAATTATATTTTAATATTAAAAATTTATAATTTATTATATAAAAACTCTTTACTTGAATTTAAGTTTTAATTATATCTTTATTATAATTAATTAATTACTAATTTACTTTAATTAATTCTCGTTTTCCGTTAATTTTATAATCTTATAAGTTTAATTTAATAATACTTTAAAATAAATAATATATATTTATATTAACTTTAAAGTCTTTAATATTATTTTCTTTTTTAAAACAAATAATAAAAGTAATTAAAATATTAAAACGAGTTTTATTTATTATTTATTCTTAATTTTAATAATAATCTTTTTAATAATAAGAATATTAATTTTATTAATCTTTTATTTTACTTTTTTTAATTTCAATTTAAAGTAAGTAATTTTAATATTATTATTCTTAAACTTCTTTTCGATTTTATTTAATCTTTTATTAAATTTTCACAAATTATCACGAATAGTTTATAATTTTATTATCTTTTAATATTATTTATTTTTTATAATTTTAATAAAGATTTTAATATATTTCTTTTTTAAAATAATCTTATTTTAATATTTTATATAAAAGTTAATTAAATTATAAATATTATTAAAATAAGAATAAATACTTTTAATAATTATAATAATTAATTTTTATTCTTTTATCTCGAATTAATACTTTATATAAAATAAACGAGTAATAAATATAATTATATTTATTAATATAAGATTTACTTATTATTAAGTTTAATTAATAATTATTAATATTTGATTATTATTCTTTTTATTTTAATTAAATATTTCTTTATCTTTATTAATTTATTTTAAATTATTTTTATTTTTATTAAATAAGAGTTTATTATTAAATATAATTTAAAAGTACTTTATATTATTTCTTTAATTAATATAATTTATTTATTTTATCTCTTTAATTATAATTTTTAATATTTGAATATTTATTTTATAATAATTTATTAAAACTTAAATTTCTTTATTAAAGACTCTTTTATTTATATTATTAATATAATAAAATAAACTATTACCTTTAATAAAAATAAAAGTGATATTATTAAAAGAAGTATTATTAAAGAGATTTTAAAAGAAAGTTTAATCGGAGAATATTTGAATATAATTTATTATAAATTTAAGTTTATAATTTGCTTTTTTAAAAGTTTTAAAAGTAATTAAAATATAATATCAATTATAATAAATTAAAGGATTTATAATTATTAATAAAGTAAATAAATAATAAATAATAAGGATTTAAATTTAATATAAAGATTAATAACTTTAAGTAAATAATTATTATTAATTTACTTTTATAATATATAAACTATAAAGTGAAATATAAAATTTATAAGAGATATTAAACTAAAGATTTTAATAAATATAAAGAATATAATAATAAAATAAAGAGAATAATATTAAGATTTTTAATAAAAATCCTTAAAAGGTTTATTAGTTTTTTCTTCTCTTTTAATAATATAAGTTTAAATATTATAATTTATTATTATTTTTATAATTCTTATTAAACTTATTTTTTTTAAATATAATAAATTTAAGAATTTAATTTAATTAATAATTTTACTTTATCGGGATTTTATTTATAATAATATTTAAATTCAAATATAATATTCTTAAAATTAAAAATAAAATATTATTAATTATTAAGGTTTTATTCTCTTTACTTGATTTTATAATATAATTTATTATAAAATATATAAGAAAATAATATTTTTTTGATTTTTTATTTTAATTTATTATTAATCTTTTTAACTTTTAATTTAAAATTAATTTAATTAAATAATAAATTATTAAAGTCTTTTTATAATTTATTTATATAAAAGATTAATTAAATTTTATAAGAGATTAATAACTTTAAATAATATAAGTATTTTATTATATTTAAGATCTTAAAAGGATTAATTAATAAATAATTTAATTTATTTAAAGGCTTATTTATTTTTATTATCTTTTTAATTATATAAATCTTATTTTTTAAATTGAAGTCAAGTATTTATTATTTTTTATTAATTTACTTAATTTATTATTCTTATATTTATTTTATATAAGTTTTAATATATATTATAATATTATTAATTCTCTTTATTTATTATTATATTTCTTGTTTATTAAACTTTTCCTTAAATATTTAAAACTTATTTATAATTAATTATTAAAGAGAATAAACTAATCGATTTATAAAAATAAATAATTTTAATAATATTTAATATTAATAAGAGATAAATTCAATTATCTTGAAAGTAATTAATAAATAATCTTAAACGAGTATTAATAATTTAATTAATAATTTTTGTTTATTTATTAATTTAAATATATTTTATAATTAATAGTTTTAACTTTATTTTAATTAATATTAATAATTTATTTATAAAGTCGAAAATGAATTAAAGTCCTTAATTATTAATAATAATTAAAGGATAATCTTAAAATCTTTAAATATATTAATAATATAATAATATTATAATCTTAATAATCGCGCTTTTATTTATAAAGAAATTAATATATCACTTGAATAATTGATTTATTATAATAAAGATATTATTATAATTATTATTAATAAATTTAAGAGAATAAAAGTTTATAAATAAGTCATTTTATATATATAAAGGAATAAGTAAAGAATAAAGTAAATTAAAAGTCTTGTTTTTAAACTTATAAGATTATTAATATTTGTAATAATTTATTATATATTAATTAATATTACTTTCTTAAATTAATTATTAATAATAATATTTCGTAAATATTCTTATTTTTATTTTTCTCAAGTATATTATTATTATAATATTATAAATTTTTTAAAGTAAATAAGTTTTCAAATTATTATAATTATTTAATATTATTAATTTCTTATTATAAAGTAATAATTTATTAATTAATTCTTAAGGGGGAATATTATTTCAAGTTTTAATATATTTTTTATTAAAGTTTAAATTTATATAATTTATTTATAATATCTCCTTTATTATTCTCAAGTCTTTAATAAGGTTTTTAATAAAAGCCTTATTTTAATTATCTTATATTCCGATTAATATTAAGATTACTTTAAGAAAAAGGATAATTCTTATTTATATTACTTTTTATATAAACGTGAATTTGTCTTTATATAATAAGATATTAATAATAATATTCTCTTTATTAAAATAATAAATAATTTAAAAGTGAAATTATAAGAGTATATTTATTTATTAAATTTATTATTTATTTAATAGTTTTTTTATTTTAAAGTATTTAAATATTTTATAATTTATAATAATTATAAAATATAATAAATTAATAAGTTTTGTTTATTATTCCTTAAATATTAAAATAATTATAAAGAGTTCTTTATTATAAATCTTATAATGAGTTTTTTATTTCTTAAAAAACTTTTAAATAAAAAATAATAAGATATTATTTATTATCTTAAAAACACTTTTAAGAAATTATATTTATAATAATTAAATCCGTGTAATTAATTTTAATTTTAATTTCTCGGTTATATTAAAAGTATAAAAATATAAGAGTTAATATAAGTATAATCTTTAATTAATAAAAAGTATTTAATTATTCCTTATTTAATTTTAACTTTAATGATTTGTCTTTTCTTATTAAATAATTAAGGGATTTAAAGATATTTTTATATACTTGAATAAATCTTTAATAAAAGTTATAAAATCTTAAAAATAATTAAACTTTCTTCTTTATTAAGAATATTTTTTAATTTCAAATAATAATAATTTTAATAAAATTTACTTATATATTATAATTTAATATTATAAAATTTAAGAATATTATTTTAATAATTTTAAACTTATATTTATAAATATTAATTTATAATTTTATTTCTTAAAACTTTTATAAGATTATTTTAATATATTATTAATATTCTTTTTTATTTTTAAAAAAGATAAATATATTATTAATATATATTAAATAAAAATCATTTAAATAATTTATAAGAATAATATTAATATATTATTAAAATATTACTTGATTATTATATAATTTAAAAGGGAGGATAATCGGTTTAAAAGAGTTATATCTTATTTGAAATATTATTTATATTATAAATTCAAGTTTTATTTAAATATAATTAAAAGTATATTTTATATTAAATTTTATAAATATTAATAAATTAATTAATCGATTAAGAGTTTTAATAATTAAGAATAAGGGATATTAATCCTTTTTTATTAAAATATTAAATTAATAATAATTAATATAAAAATATAAATTTTTATTTTTCTTTTTTATAAATAAGATTAATAATAAATATAAGGAATTTAATAATTTAATAAAACTTTTCTTTAAGTTTTTTATTAAATATTCCTTTATTTTTTCGAGTTTTAAAATACTTATTTTATATAAATAAACCGTTATTATAAAAGGCTTTAATTTATCGAATTTCAATTTATAATTAAATAACCGGGATTAAAAAAGTATATTTGTGACTCTTTTCAAGAAAGTATTAATTAATTTATATAATTAAGAAAATAAAGCGGCTTTTAATTCCTCGATTTTAATAATATTCGAAATTATAATATTATTAAGAGTATTTTACTTCTCTTTATCGAGTAAATATATCACTTCTTTAATTAAAATATAATATTTTATAAATTAAGTTTTCTTTAATCATTTAAGTATAATTATTCATTAAAGGAAAGACTTATACTTGACTTTTTTTAAAGTATAATTAATCTTATTAATAATTATAAACTCGTTATAATTATTAATCTCTTTTATACTTCTTTAAAATAAAGTAATTTCGATTAAATAAATAAAATTATTATATTAATTATTAATATTAAAGGTATTGAGATTTAATTCTTCCTTTTATTATTAATATTTAATCTTTTATATTTAAAGATTATTAAATAATAATTTAAATTGTCTTTTCTTAATTTCTTATTAAGGGTTTATATTTATATTTTTAAGGACTTAAACGAGTATATTTATTAATTTATCTTTTTATTAATAATTCTCCTTAAAGAATTAATTTTATTAATTTAAATTTTATTAATTTGACTTATAATCTTTAATTAATAAAGATAATTTTATTAATAATTTAATAAAATATTATATTTTACAAGTTACTTTTTATTAAATATAAGATTATAAAAATCAAGTTTAATAATAAGGAAATATTATTAAAATTATTTATACTTATTAAATTTTAAATTCAATTTAATAATTTATTAAATAGTCTTATTAAATTAATTATTAAATCCTTATAAAGGGATTAATTTCTTGAATTTATATATTAATATATATAATATATTTATTAATAAATAAATAAGATTTTAATTAATTAAAGTATAAATATTTATTTTAATATTTATTAAAATATTAAAAGTTTTGATTTTATTTCTTTAATTTATTTTATAATTAATAAAAAGTTATTTTTTATTAATAAATTAAATTAAATTAATAAATCCTTAATAGAAATATTACTTTAAATTAATTATCTTTAATCTTAAAATTAAACTTTTCTCGAGTTATTATTAAAGATTTTATTATTTAATAAATATTAATATATATTCTTATTATTTAAATTTTATTTATTATTTTCAAGATTAAACTAGTCTTCTTTAATAAATATAAGTTTATTTAAATTTAAATAATTCTTTTTTTAATATTTTATTTTATTATATTAAAAGTAATATAAATTATTTAATTTCTTGACTTTATTTTTATTTTTTTAATAAAGTGATTTTTTTAATTAAATAAATATTAAATATATAATAATAAGAATATTACGAGATTTACTTATATATTATAAATTAAGGATTATATATTAACGAATAGTTTTAATTTATTAATTTTCCCGGTTTTATTAATTTTTAATAAAGAGAAGTTTATTTTCTTATTTTATATATTATTCGATCAAGTCCTTAATTAAATTAAATTTTTTATTTTTTAAACTTTTTAATAATTCGATATTTATTTTATTTAATAAATTATTATATTAATCTTTTAATAATTTATTTAATTTAATTATAAGATAAGTAAAGTTTATTTAAAAAGTAAAAAAAGACTTATTCTTTTATTTAAATTTTTAATAATTCTCCTTAACTTATTATTTGATTATTTCTTTACTTTTATTATAAGTTTAATAAAGGATTTTAAAGATTTATTTAATCTTTATAATCGGGATAATTAAACTAAATTATAATTTATTATAAATAAAGTCTTTAAGGTCTTTAATTATTAATCGAGTTATATAAATAATTTTAAGAATATTATTATTAAATTTAAAGGAATTTTATATTAATTTATTTTATATATTAAAGGTTTAATTTTTAATAAAATAATTGTCCTTTCTTATAAAGGGGACGAGATCTTTGATTTTAATAAATTATTAATAATTAAGTAAATTCTTAATTATATAAATAAAAGGGATTATAAAGACTTTCCTTTAATTATCTTATAAAGCTTTTAAGAATTTATTTCGATTTTTATATAAATTTATTTATTTTTTCTTTTATTTTATTATCTTTATTTAAATTAATTATTCCTTTTTTTAAAAGTAAATAATAAAGACTTTATACTTATTATTTTAATTAATAAATATATAAATTTAATTAATAAAATATTTAATATAATTATAAAAAATTTAATTGGATTTTATTTATTTATTAATAATTCTTATAAAGTAATTAATTAATATTTAATAAGCTTTTATCTTTTAATCTTATTTTATTACTTTTAAGTATTCCTTTAAGATTTTATTTTTTAAATTAATAAGTAATATTTAATTATTATCTTTTAAAATAATAATTAAATAATCTTTTTAATATTAAGGATTTATAATATCAAATTCCTTTTTCTTAATCTTATTTTATAATTATTTTTTACTTTTAAGATTAAAGTAAATAAATTAAAAAATGTCTTTTTAAAAAGTATTATTCGGTTTAATCTCTTTAATATCCGGCTTATAATAAATATTTATTATAATAAAATATTAAATTAAATTTTAATTCAAGTGTAATAATATATATTATATATTTATTATATTATTAATTTTAAGTTAAAGATCCGACATTTAATAATATAATACACGTTTCAAGTTAAGGAAATATATTTTAAACTTATAATTTAAAAACTTCTTTTTCTTTAACCTTTTCTTCTTTCCTTAATTTTAAGTTTTAATTAAACCTTGAAATTGAAATCTTTAATTTATAACTTTTATTTTATTCTTATTATTATATTATTTAAAGCTCTTTTACTCTTTATAATAAGTATAATATATAATAAATTACAATTTCATTTTAAACGATTTTATTATTATATTATTATTATACCTTTAAATAATAAATTTAAAGATTAAATTTTTGTTTAGTTCACTTATACTAGAATAAGGGTTTTTACTAATAAGGAATATTAAAGTCTTAGTAAAAAAAGATAAGGTTTTTATAAGATTAATAGTATAAATCTCCTATTTGAACTTAATATAAGCCCCTAGACTAATAAGAGTCTTGAAATCCAAGGGAATAATTTCCCGAGTTTAAAATCATATTCTTATTTATAATACTCTTTAATATTAATTATTATATTACTTATTTAATCCCGATTATAGTTTTTAATATAAATTATCACTAAAAAATAAACTCAAGTTTCTAGTCTTATTATATATAAACTTGTATTTTTTTTATTAAATATACTTAATTTATAAATTTTCGAGATATTATATATCTAATATTATTATTAATAAGAAGAATATTAAAACTCCGATTTCTGCACTTTAACTAGACTTTATTATAAAGGTCTTATTTCTTTACTCATAAATATTCTATTTAATTAATAATTTGCTCTTAATTTCTAGATTTCTTTTAGTTTAATTTATATATAAATTAGTTTAAAAATAGTAATAATATATTTATTTAAATAATAATATATATAATAGTATATTATATACTTGTTTTTTATTATTATATAAGCCTTTTAGACCAAATTATTAATAATCCTTATACTTTAATTTATATAAGATTCCTTATCTAGTTCAAATTTCTTAATTGTTTAATATTTATTATAATTATATCTTATAAACCAAATTAATATTTTTGAATATATTATATTATAATATTATTAATTTAAAAATAGGATTTAATATTTATATTTCTTTTTATTATAAGATCTTAATCCAAAACTATAAAATCTAGTCTTAATTTATACCTTTATCTAGTCTTCCCTTAATTACTATAAACCAGTCTTATCCTTAATTATTTGTCTCGGATATATAAGGTCTTCTTTATAATATTATAATTACTCGTTATTTTAAAAAAAGTCGTCCCTTGTAAATGTCTTTCCTAATCGGAATATTCCTTGCCTTAATAGAGTATTTATATCTCCTTTAATCTCTTTTTCGACCTCTTTCTCGAACTCTTCTTTAATACTATTTTCGGTCTCCTTAACTATCTCCTTTCCTTTTTCCTTTTCTATTAATCTATTAGCCTTCCGGCTCTATTTCGAAGATTCTCGTGACTTTGAAGGCCGAGGCTTTATAAAGACTAATCTAGAAGGGACTAGATTGTTCGGTATTATATTTAATTAATATAAAGTATAAGATCTTCTACTATTATTATATTGACAATTATAGTAAACTCGTTTAAAGTAATCTTTAACTTATATATACTCTTTTTATAAACCCTTCGGGTTCTATTTTATACAATTCACATATAATATTAATACTAGATACCTTTGAGTTTAATTATATATTATTTTTAAATTTATAATAATTTTGGGATTATTCAAGTTAATTAGTTTCTTTTCAACTCGAAAGTTTATAAATCAAATTTCTAATATATTAAATATTTCCTTTACTTTTTATATAATATTATTAAGAATAATAATAAGGTTTATATAATATTATAATTCAATTTCTTCTAGTTTATTCAAAGTAATTAAAGAGAAGAATAGTGGATTTGATATATAATCGATTTATATTATAATTAAGACTATATCCTTTAATATTATACTAAAAGTGAATAACTTATAATATCTCTTTATTCTTGATAATATTTAATATCTCGAGCATTTACGATTTTCTAGTCTCGTTTAACTTAATATCTTTTATCTTCCTCTTAAGGATAAATAATATTAATATTCTTAATATTATAAATATTTAATTTCTTCTTCGACTTTTCCTATAATGGTTTTTTTTAATAATATAATAACTAATAATAAAGTCAAAGCTATTATTAAATTTATAAAATTTATAATATTAATAAAAAGTTAAAGATTATTAAATAAATAATTAAGTCGATTAACCTTATTTGCCTTTAATTTAAAAGTTTATTATATTTATATTTTAATGAATTTCGCAAATATTAATATAAATAAACTATTTTTAATATTTTAATTTATTTAAATATAAGATATTTTAATTATATTAATTTCTTTACTTTTAGAATAATAATTATAATTTAATTATTTTGAGAAAAAGGAATTTATAAAATACCTTATATTAATCTCGCTTTAAAGTCTTACTCTATTATTTATTCTATTAAGATTTAAATTAATTTATTTTATTTCAATTTCTTAAACTTAAAGGATTATATAATTATATATTACTTATTATATATTTATATTATATAATTATATAATTCTTAAATATTAATATTACTTGACTTTTTAATTTTTATATCTTATTAATATTTCTTCTTTTTTATTTATTCTTTATATAAATCGAAATATAATTTTAAATTAATAATATTATAGTAATTAAAAATAAGATTAATTCTCAATTATAAAAGTAATATTAAACTCGAGTATATTCTTAAAGAAGTGGTTTCCGGAAGAAAAGGGGAATTAAAACTTTTAAGCGAGGAAGATATATATTTTTAAAAGAGATATATAAGTCCCGCTTTAAGTATTTAATATAAGCCGGTATTATAATATTGAGTTTAAAAGATATATAGTTTAAAGAAAGTTAATAAAAGCGATATAGGGAATAGTATAATAATTAATATAATATTAAGAATAATAATATAAGTATAAGGACTCGAAAAAGAATAAAGAGTTTATAAAATCCTTTTACTATTATTATTAATAAAGTCTTTATTATTATTCTTGATTTATTATTACTTTTTCTCGATTATAAATATAATTTATATTATTCCAAATTACTATAAATATAATTTAATATAATTTATAGTCTCTTTATTTAAATAGTAATTATAAGTTCTTAAATGAATTAATATAATTATATCGAGACTTCTAATCTATTACCAATTCGAATAAAAGAATTATAAGAACCCTTAATAGTTTATATATTACTAAAAGATAAAGATCTTATATATTTATAAGATATAAATTAAAGGGAAGATTATATTTCACAAAAGTCCAAGTTTATATTAAAGAAAACCTTTAAAAAGTAAAAAACTAGAGGATTCTAATAAGAATAAACGGGCCTTTATTCAAGTATTTAAGGAAAATGTTTTTATTACTAGACTATTAATATGAATTCGATAATAGTATTATAATAAAGATTAAGGAATAATAAGAAGAAGAATTCAAGAAAGCCTATTATTAATATAAAATGATTAATTATAATTATAAGTAATAATTCTTAAAGAAAAGAAATACTATTCGATTTATATAATTATAAAATTCAATTGTTTATAAATTTTATTATTATATTTATTCTTATTATTATTTCTTCGATTTTATATATAAACTTGAATTATTACTTATATATTTCAATTATTATTTATAATATTTCGATTCCTTATAATTTATTAAAATGAACTAGTATATTAATATAAAATCTCTTTATATAATCCATATATATAATAATTAATTTATTATTTCTATTCTTGTGAATTTAACTAGATTAATAATATAGTTTCTCTTTATCGAAAATAAATGGACTTATATATAATCAAGAAGTCGAATTCAGGAAATTTATTAAAGGAAGGTAATTAACGAATACGAAAAGAGATAATAAAAGGAAGGAGTCTTGAAATGAATATATAAATTAAATTTTATTTTCCTCTTATTCTTTTATATAAAATATTATATTTATTTTTCTTTTATATTATAATTTATATACTCCTTAATACTTTTCTTTATTAATATATTTGCTTTTTCTTAAATATATACCGAATTATATATTTATTATATATTTAATTTATAATAAAAAAAGAAAAGTAAAAGTAATATCAAATGGGTTTTTAAAAGTATTCACGTTTTAATTAATATTTAACTAATATTATACTTAATTCTTTAATCTTAATAGAGTCTTTATTTCAAAGTAAGTTTATAATCAAGTCTTATATTTATAATTATAATAGTATTTATTTTATTAAAGTTTATTTATAAATATATTATATCTAATATAATAAAGGATTTAAATATTAATTTAATTAAATAAAATATAATACCTTATTATTATATTATTTATTATTATATATTACTAATTTATAAGCGATTCGAGATTAATTTTAATCTTCTTAAATCTTTATATATAGTTTAGTTCATGAACTTAAATAATTTTATATTTAATAATATTATAAATATAAATTAAATATAAAAAAATTCCCTTTATTATAATATATTTAAATATACTTTTTTTATCTTTTTTTATAATATAATTATTAAATTATAATTTTTTTTAAGATTATTAAAGAATATTTTCTCTTAAATAAAGTATATTCTTAATAAATTTATAAAAGTGAATAAATATAATATAATATTATTTATTTTACACTTATATCTTATTTCCTTTATATAAACAAGGTCTTTCTTTATCTTTGTCCTTTATTCTTTATTCTTCTTTCTTACTTTTTCAATCCTATTATTAATATTAAAAGTTAGTATTTAATTGCCCTTTTTCCTTTTTTGAACTTCTTCTTATATCGAAGTCGAATTTTATATAGTTTCAAGAACTAGTACTTGACTGTCCTCTTTCCTTCTTCGAACTCCTTCTTATATCGAAGTCGAATTCCATATAGTTTCAAGAATTGATATCTGATTGCCTTTTCTTTTCCTTTAAATTCCTCCTTATATTAAAGTCGAATTCTATACAATTTCAAGAGTTAATACTTGATTATTATTTCGGTTCACTTTCATTAAAGTAATTTTATATTCTATAAGTCTTTGATTATACTTGTCTTTTAAAAGATTAAATACTATAAATAATTAAAACAAATATAGATTATTAAATAAATCCTTATTACTTATACTTTTGGACTATTTGAAAAGTATATCCATTTTCTTTAATAGTTTTATATTTACTTTATTTTCCTAATTTTAATTCCTCGAATTAATAGTGATAACTTCTCGCTTTCGGGCTATTTGGAAAGTATATCTATTCCCTTTAATAATTTTATATTCACTCCGTTTCCTTAATTCTAATTCCTCGATCTAGTATTAATAACTCCTTATTTTCAGGCTATTTGGAAAGTATATCCATTCCCTTTAATAGTCTTATATTTACTTTATTTTCCTAGTTCTAATTTCTCGAATCGAAGGTAATAATTCCTCGCTTTCGAGCTATTTAAAAAGTATATCCATTTTATTTAATAGTCTTATATTTATTTTATTTTCTTAATTCCTGTTCTCGATTTAATATTAATAACTTCTCGCCTTTAAACTATTTAGAAAGTATATTTATTTCCTTTAATAATTTTATATTTATTCAATCTCTTAATTATTATTCTCGAATTATTATTAATATTATAATTTTATATACCTTTAAGTAATCTAGAAAATATTCCCTTTTTTTCTTTTATTAATTATAATAACCCTTAATATATATACGTGTTTAATTAATACTTATTATATTATTGCCTAGAGTTAAGTTTTTCTTTTATTTAATACTCGAGTATTTTATTTTCTTTTATATATTTTTATTTCTTTTTATTATATAAAATACAAATAACCTTTAAATTAAGTCTTAATTAATACTTATCTCGAGTATTTCGCTTTCAAGTATATAAGACTCTTATTCCAAATCCGTTTATTTTAATTAAAAGGAACCTTCCTTAAAAGTATTCTTATAATATTTACTATAAGTCCCTCTTATAAATTAATTAATTATAATATAAGCGAATAAGTTCATTCTCTCTTTATAATGAAAACTGTTATTTTAAGTCTATATAATACTTTAATTATTTTATATCTCGTGTCTCGTATTATTATACTTTATTTAATAATACTCGTAATTATAAACTTATTAAATTTATTAAATATTAATAAATATAATTATATTATAAAGTAATAAAATATATAAGTATATAATTATAAGTATATTAACTTTGTAATCTTATTTAATCACTTAAATACTATTTCTCAAATTATTAAATTCTAATTAATAATCTTATAACTTTTAACCAAATTGCTTATTTCTAAAAACGAAATATTTAATCTTTATAAAAACTTTATATTAATAAAAAGACTTAAACTATTAATCTTAAAGGGGAGAATAAACAAAAGTCTCTTATATAAATAATATTATATAAAAAAATTAATATTTTACTTTTTAATAAGGATTATAGTTAATTGAATTATAATATCTGGCCTTTTAAAAATTTCGAATCGGCTTTATTATTAAAGAGATTTTTATTTAAATTTCTGTTTTATCTTAAAGTTTAAGCCTTTAGGTTTTGTCTCGACTTTTATATTAACTCGACTTTTATATTAAGGAGATCCTTAAAAGCTCAATTAGATTATTCTTGAATAAAATTTATAAGCTTTTTATATTCCTTGAGGCCTTTATTTAATAATGTCTAGACTTATCTTCTTATTCCCTTTTACTTTAAATAATAGTTTAATTCTCGGGTAATTTTATTAAAATATTTTAATATATTTAATAAAAGGATTTAAATAAATAAAGAATATTATCTTTAAAATTCCTTCTCTTTTATATAATTTAATTTACGAATAAAAACCCTTTACTGAACTATTGACTTATAAACTAGTTTAAAGTAATTTGTTTAATTATAAGATTAAATAGTTCATATAATTCACTTATTATAAAATGTATTATATTCTTTTTCGAAAGAATACTGGATATTAATAATAGTCTAAATATTTTAAATATTTAAGACTCTTAATAAGTCTTAAACTCTAAAGCATTTTTATAGTCAATCGATTATATAAAGTCACGTGATCGCGTAATCCCTTAAACCTGGAAAAATGACTAAATCTAATTAAATAAATATAAAGTTATAAAAATATAATTTATAATAATATAATTTATTTTTAAAATATTATATTTATATTCTTATTAAATTATAATATTATAAAATATTCTCAATTTAATAAATTATTAAAATAATCAAATTATCAAAATTATAAAATATAATATATAAGAAATTTCTTTTAAGATTTTAATATATTTAATTAATAATAAATAATAAAGTAAATTTTACTTTAAATATAAGATTATTAAATTTTCTTTAAATACTTATTCCTTACTTTTCTTTCTTATTATAATAGTCTTATTATATATACTTTATAATATTAAACTCTAAAGGTTTAAAATATCGTGATTCGCTTAATAGTTTATTACTTGATAAATCTTTAATTAATCTATTATTTATTGACTTAACTCTTAATAGTTCAAACTTTAAAAAGAGAATAATTTATTCTTTATTAGTATCCCGAGTCCCTTATATTATTCCTCGTAATATACTTAATTAGCTCTTAATCCTTTCTTTAATTTATTTATATTAATTATATTTGATTATAATCCTATTATCAATTCTTGTTTTTTCGAATAATAGTCTAATAAATAAATCCGTCTCGATATCTTATCTTATTTCACTTTCCAATTTCTAATATTCTCTGTCTCTTTTCAATTCACTTATAAATAACTCTTCTTCTTTTATATTTCATTGAATATATTTATCAAGTAACGAGAATAATAATTTAATAAAAGATATATTAATATAATCTTTATTTCTAATATAAGTATATAATAGAATTATAATATCGTTTAAATATAATCAAAAGTAAATTGATTAGGAGTAAAATAAACTTAAAAGGAAAAGAGAAAAGCGCGAGAATAAACGATTATAGTTATAAAGGCTCGGGAAATCTAATTTATATTAATAAGTTATTAAGGTATAATCTTATTAAATTATTATTATATTTATTAAATATAAATAAGTGCTTTAAAAAACACTTATTAGTCAAGTTATTAATATATGAAATATTAAAAAGATTTAATAAGATAAAGTCAAGGTATATAAAAAGGAACTAGTTAATAAATCTCGTGTTTAAAAGAAGAAGGATATTAGACTAACTTGTTTTGAAGTTAAAGTATTATTCCGAGAACTTTACAAGATTATAATAAATATTATTAAGGAAGATATCCTTTTAATAATATTTAATTACAATTCCGATAATAAATCTAATAAAGAGTAATCTCGTATTTTGCGAATATAACTTCGCTTAATAATAAAATATACGAGAATCACTAAACTAAAGACTTTTCTTATTAAAATTATTAACTTTATTCTTTTTATTCTAAAAGAATAATACGAATTTATTATAATTATAATTATATCTTTTCCGTTTAAGATAATACTAGGGATTTTATACTATTATATAAATAACTTTTAATCTCATTTATAATAATAAATTAATTAAAAGTCTTATATTATATATAATCATTTATAATAAACTAATTTAATTAATACTCTTTATTAAGATTATAATAATCTCGTTAATAATATATATCCTTTTAATAAATATATAAAAGATAATAATTTAAAGATTATTAATTTATATAAGGACTATTATAAATCTATTAAATTCTCGTATTCGCTTTCAGTTCTTAAATTCAATAATAAAAATAATATAAATACTTATATTTATAATTTTTGCTTTAATTACTTATAGGATTTATTATTAATAAAAGAAAAGTTAATAAATCGAATAAAGGTAATTGAATATATTTTCCGGTTTATAAATAAGAATAAGAGTATTAGTTATTAATCTATATCTAGTTATATTATAATATTTCGGTAAAATTCTTTAAAGCTTTTTAATATATTATCTTCTTTTAATCTCGATCTCAATGAATTCATTATAATCTCGTGAAAATATTCTCTATTAATTAATAATACTCTTATTCTTACTCGCCCTTTAAATATTGTCTTGATTAAGTTTTATTAAATAAGAAAGGCCTTTATTTTAATTATCTTAAAATAGTTATATTTAAATAATCCTCTTTATAAGAATATGAAGATTAATCACAAGTTATTAAATAAATAAAAAAATCAATTTATATTTAATATTCTGATCGAGAATACTATTATTACCGAATCAAGTCTTGATAATAATTAAGATAATTATATATATAATCAAGAAGCAAATATTATTAAATATAATTAAACTATAAACATTGAGAATAATAATCTCGAGAATGAGATTTTAAATAATAATTTAAAAATAAATAATATTTCGACTATTTGTATTATTAAAATTATTTTCTCGAATCTCCTTATTATTAAGAATAATTCGAATATATATAATCTTATATATATTATTATAAGTGCTTTTTTGTTTAACTAAGAGAATTGAAATATTTCGATTATTAAAAAGTAAATTTAATTATTTATTAAATTAAAGGAATTTTATATAAAAGCTTTAAACTTGAATAAACTAATAGTCTTATTTTATATCGAATATAAGAGAGTATTTGGAATATAAATAATCGATTCTTAAATAAATTATAATTATTTATTAATTGCTTTTTTTACTGTTTTTCCTTTTAGTACTAATAATCACTTCTAGTCAAATAAGGTAAAGAGACTTAAAGGAATTAATCTTGAAGTTTATATAAACTAGTTAATAAGGTATTATAATCGTTAAATGATTAAATATTATATTTTACTTTATATCTTATATAATATACTTTTATTTTATAAAAGTTTATTTAAAAACTATATATAGTCTCGTAATAAATATTAAACTTATAATTAAATTAATATTATAATATTATTCTCGATCACTCTTTATAATACGATTATTAAAATAGTTAAAAAAGAATAATATTTAAATTTTATAATTAATTATTTCTTAAATAATATTAAATTTATTTTTATTTATAATCCCGAATTATTTAAAAAGAAACTCGTGGAATATAATTCTCTTATAAGTTATATTATATAATATTCCGTTTTATTTTTTTGATTTATAATAAATCTATTCGACTTTAATAATTTATTAATTTTATAAATAATTAATATAAAAATTAAGATTAAATTAACTCGTATTAAAATTACGAATCTTTAATATTATTATATATTAAAGAATCTAGTTTTAATTATATAATACTTTGATTTTATTATTTAATCTTTTTTTAAATATTTACTTTATTTAATAATTAAGAAAATAAATATATTTGACTTTATAATCAATTACTTTAAAGTAATTAAATTTAATATTTATTAAATATACTATTTTTATAGATTTATTTAACTTTTTAATAATATGGAATTTAATAAGATAAAAATCAAAGTCCTTTAATTATTAAACTTTTAAAATAAATTCGGATTATATTCGAAATTAATAATTATTAAATAAATTAATATTATATAAAACAAATACTATAAAGAGAAAAAGTATAATCTTTATCGTTTTTATAATAATCCAGTTTATATTAATAAATAATTCGCGATTATATTAAAAGTAAATATTAATTATATAATATATTAAAAGCAAATATATATATATACGCGGATATATTTTAAATACAAATATAAGAAACTTATAAAGAATATAAATAGAAAAAATATTCTTAAATATATTATTTTATATTATCGATTTTTATTCTCTCGATTACTTATATTAAGTTTTTAAAAAGTTATAAATAAAGAAAGATTCGACTTATTAAAGGGTATAATATAATTTAATTTAAAGTATAAAATCGATAATCAAGGAGCTATTACTTGGAATATTAAAACGAGAGAAGTTTATTTCTCTCGAAATAACTCAAGGATTAATTATTAAAATAATACAATATTCTCTTATTTATATTCGAATTATAATATCTCTTAAATTCCGGAAACGAATCGAATATTTACTATTTTATATTATATATTTAATTATATTATAAAAGATAATATTAAAATATATCAATTCGTATTAATTATTATATTATTCAAGAGTATTATAAAAAAGGTTAATATCACAATTAGTAATCTTATTATTATTAAGAAGTGTTTAATAAAAGTTCGCTTTAGCGATTTTTGTATAAAGGTATATTATAAATTCAATTACGAGCGGAAAGTCAATATTATTATTATTATTACTTTCTTGTAAAAGCTTCTTATATTCTATAAGTCAAACGAAAAGACTCGGAGTTTAAATTTCTAATATATTATTACTAATCTCTAAAAGTGAACTAAATTATCTCGTTTACAAGATGTGACTTGAAATGAATAAAGTGAACAAGTTATTAATCTCTATAAGGACCTGGATTAAAGTGATTAGTTATATAAAGGGGAATTTAATATTATAAACCTTGGATTTTCGATATTTATACTCAAGGGTAATTTAGACTCCGCTTATCTCAATTACAAACTTCGGGGACCCCGACTATTAGATTTTTATTTATACAAGTACCTTTATTAGATTAATATATATACAAATTCGAAAGTATCTAGTAAAGCGTTTTTATTTCATTTTAATCACTCTAAATTCAATATATATTATTAATATTCTCTTTCACCCCTTTCAAAGTCCGACTCGATATCCGGCTCGAGTAATCTTAATATCCCTACTATTAACGGTACTCTTATAAGTATCAATAATCGAGGCAAGAGCCCAAGTGTTATCTTAACCGATTTTATAAAGATTTTAAATAATATCGACGAGTGTTTCCTTAATCTTTTTTACTCTTAAGACAAGTTTCCTGATTTAATCAAGGAATACACTTTAAATAAGGTCCGCTATCCAAAGCCTCGGGACACTTATTCTTTGATTTAAGAGATTATATATCCAATATTATATCCTCGCTTATAAAAGCTATCTAAAAACATATATTTATTATAGTATAATAAAAAGGAAATTAAGAGAGACTATAAAACACGAGGACTTGAATATAACTTATAAGAATAAAATACGATTATTAAATAAATAAATATATAATATAATAACTTTAATAATCTTCCCGAAAAGGAATTATCTAGGGATTTTATAATTCAAGAATTTTAATACGATTTCTTAAAAGCTATTAACTATTAAAGGATTCGGAATAATGGACTTGAGTTAATTAGTAGTAATAATATTAATATTTATATTTCGGGTTTTCTTCCAAGATTAACAATTTACTATTCTGGAATTGATATTGACTTTTATATTAAAATAAGCCGGGAATGGGAATAATTTATTAAGTCTTTCGAGAAGAATAAAGACAAGTCGGAATTGGATATTTTAAAAACTAATCTAGTTAAAGAGTTTAATAAGGGATACGGATAATCTCGGGAGAATAAGGGAAATAAGAGTCGGGTTCACGAGAAGCTTCCCGGGTCCAGGAAACAAGAAGCCCTTCTAGAGCTTATACTCCACTTATACGAACTCTTTATGGATTTAATTGTCTTGAACGGGTAAAGGTCCTTATATAAAGCTAATCTATTATTACTTACCTTAATATATTTAATTTATATAAAGTATAATTTAAACGAGAAATAAAAGTTTATAATTTATACTTTACTTGAATATACTCTCGATATAAACGATTATATCTTGACTCTTAAAGAGTAAACCCTGACTTATATTAAAGGACAAGATAATACCAGAAAGATAATATTAATTACCGATTTCCTTCTTGGAATAATTATCCTTGAATATTCTTATTAAGTCCTAATAGTAGTCTTGACTAAATCTATAATATTCTATATTAATAAAACTATTATTTATATTATAATAAGTATTAATAATAGTCTCTTAATTCTTGACAATTCGAGTATTAATATTATATTATTACGGGATTATTATAAAAATATCAAGTTTATTCTTATAAATAAAATAAATATAATTAATTAAAACTTTTTTAGAAATATATATATAAGGATTAAAAAGATTTGGAAAACCTTAATTAATACGAGTATAATATTAAGGGAAATGCCTTATATAATTATATTTGAAGATTTTAATCAGTTTTCTCCCGTTTTGGATATATCTTTATAGTCTAGTTTTAATAAAACTATACTTTATCAATTTATTATTATTAAAGTATAAAGGTGTTTTACGAATATAATTATTTTAATCGAGTAAATATAATAAAAGAATAACTTATACTATTAAGGAATATTTAAAAGAGCCAAAGTGATTAGTCTTATTAATATAAATATTAATTTCTTAAACTCGAAAATATAATAAACTAGACTTATTCGAGAAGAGATTATTTTAATTATTATAATTCGTATATTGAATAAAAAGAGATATGATTTTAATCGATAAGCTATTAAGAAATTTACTATTATTAATAATTAAAGGATTTAAATATTCGCTATAATATACTTTCAAGTTAAGAAAGTTATTAAATATTTTAAAATCTCAATAAGAATAATATTGAATATTAGTAATAATTCGAAGTATAAGGGTCTTGAGATTTTCTTTTTTATATTTAATATATTATTTATATTATTAACTAATATAAAGACTTTAATCGGGTTATTTAACGGGAAGATAAAAAAGGTAATAAATATTATTTTAAATAATACTAATATATTCCTTTTGACTTTTTATAATATATATATTTAATTATATTTATTTTAAAGTTCAATTCTTTAATCTCGATAAACACTATATACTTTATTTTAAATTATTAATTTATATACTCGTAAATTTCGAAAAAGTTTATAGTTTATAATATTTTAGTTTTTTAAAAAATCTCTAATTAATATTTTATTATCCTTTAAATAATATAATAAAAGATATCTTGAATAAGAAGAATAAGAGTATCTTATAATACTAAGTGTTAAGAACTCTAGTCTTTATAATTATAGATTTTAAAGTTCAAGACTATTTTATAAACGAGTTAAAGATTAATATAATATTCAAGAAAATAATTAATATTCGATCTATTCACTTCTAATAGACTTTATTAAATATTTAACTAGACTAATTAACTTCTTTTAAGGGTTTATACTTATAAGACAAAATTATTAAAAAGGACATTTCTTACTAGTCAAATCCAAAACTAATAAGCGAACTAAAGAGATTAATATTACTCGAGGCGATTACTAGAATTCAATAAGAAGGGGAAATTAAAGAAAAGAATATCGATCTTAAATCGGATATAAAAGTATAAAAAAAGTAATAAAGTATAAGGGTTGTCCTTAAACTTATTATATAATATATTCTCTTCTCGATATATATAAGTTATATTTATTAATTCTTAAGTTATTTATTCTTTATCACTTTTATTTTATATCTTAAAACTTTAATTCTTTTAATTATATTTATTATATTAATATCTTTTCAAATATTATTCCCCTTATAATTTATTTAATAATACTTGTTTTAAACTTACTCGTATTACTTTTTAATTATAAACTTCTTATCGAAAATCGCTACTTTTAATAAAGGAACCAAACGGACTCGTACTAATAACGAGAGTATATTTATAAATAATAATTTTAATAAACATTTTCTATTCTTAATTAAAATACTATTAACGTGACTTCTTTATTAAATATGAAATAAGATTAAATAAATAATACTCTTATTATTAATAATATTATATATAAGTTATTATTTTTATAAATATTAACTAGAATTAATATTTTCGACTTGATTAATATATTAAGTAATTATAACTAATAATAGGAGTAAATACTCTTTAAAATATAATATTAAGGTTTTCTTAAATATAAAAACTATTTTAAAATTCGTTTCTCGAGGTCTCGAGTTATTAAAAAATAAGGATTTTATATAAGATAAAGTTATTAAGAAGACGGGATTAAAGTATAAATAATTATTTATTTTAAAAGATATTAAAGATAATATATTATTATTTATCCCTATTATTATCTTAATATCTAAAATATTAAAGAGAGTAAAAGTTTCTCTAAATCGTATTATTATAAATAATAGCGGATTCGATAAGTATTTAATATATTATATAATAATATATATTAATAAATATATAAAGAAAGTTCTTTATAATCTTTATAAAATAAATCCTGTAAGGTAAAGGAATTTCCCCTCCAATAAAGTATTTAAGTGGTTTTTAAATAATTTATAATTAAGAGTAAATACCTTAACACTTATTAATACAAAGAACTGGACCTTAATAAAAGACTCGTTTTTAAGACTTAAGAATTTGGAATACTATATTCTCGATTTTTATAATAAATATAATATTAGTTTAACTATTTATATAAACTTTTTACTTAATTGTCCGGTAATCACGATTGTTAATTTATCTTCTTGAACTAATAAGAAAGGTATAAAGAGTGAAAAGGATAAGAACGGGAAGATTATAAAAGAATATTATACTAGTTGAAGTTTAAAGTTAATTACTTTAATATATTATAAATCGCTTTTAATAATAGTTTTCACTTTTCTTATTAATCTAGTTTAAAGTCTTAAAAAGAAATATAAGATTTTAAACTTTTTAATTTAAATATAATAATTATAAAATATTTATAATAATAAGATTATTATAACGGGACTAGTTTTATTATATTAATTTTTAATATTTTTAATTAATTTTAAAAGGATTATATTATAATAATATAAAAATTATTATATAATTATTAAGGTTTAAAATATAAAAACTAGTTTTTAATATAATTTATAAAATAACTTTATACTTTTTTATTTTGATTTATTATTTAATCTTCTTCAATTTTGAATTTCTTTATTATTATTATATATTTATATTAAATTATTATTTTATATTTTTGAGATTATATAATTTTAAGTTTTATTATAAAATCACACTTATTATTATATCTTTTCCCTTATATTATTTTATTATATATTAAAGTAATTAATTATTATAATATTAAGAGTTTATAATTATATTATTTCCGGTATTAAACTTATTTAATAATACTTCTTTTTATTTCTCTTAAATACTCCTTATAAACTTTTTTTTCTTAATTAATTATTTTAATAATTACTTTAATATTCCGTTTCGTATAATATATTATAAAAGAGTATACTTTATTATATATATTTTTAGTGTTTTTAATTAATTTAAAAAGGTTATATTATAATAATATAAAGACTATTATATAATTATTAAAGTTCAAAATATAAAGACTAATTCTTAATATAATTTATAAAATAACTTTATACTTTTTTATTTTAAATTATTATTTAATCTTTTCTAGTTTTTAAACTTCTTTATTATAATTTATATACTTATATTAAATTATTATTTTATAATTTTGAGAATATATAATTTTAAACCTTATTATAAAATCTCACTTATTATTATACCTTTTCTCTTATAATATTTATATATAATATATTAAATTTTATAAAAATATAAACCCTTATTTAAAGACTCTTAAATCGATCGAAAGCTCGATTATATTATTATATTATATAAAATGAATAATAATAAATAATAAATTAACGAAATTAATAAATTATAAGATTAATGAATTTAATATAAAACTAATCTTTAAATCCCTTAAAAGATTCAAGTTAATATTTATTATATATATATAAGTGATTATATATTTATTTTATACTTATTTAATAAAGTATATAATAGTAATATAATTGATTTATAATTAATTAAAAAAGTAAAAGTATATAAGTATTTATAAACACTTTATTAATAATATATAATCCAAGTTATATATAAACTTACCGCGTGATTTCTTATATAATAGTTAATATATATTATAATTATTCTTTCCTTTAATAATCTTATTTCCAAGATCTCTTATATTTATTTTAATAAACTATTTTTATTACTTGAAATAAACTTCTAGTTAATATTAAAGGAATATATAAATTATAATAATAATTAATATATAAATTATATTTATATTTTTATAAAATTATTATTAATACTAATTCGCTAATAGGAAGGTAATTAATAATAAGTGAAATAATAATTATAATATTATATATATTACTTATATATAATATATTCTTATTAATCCGATTAAGAATTATATTCCTTTATATTAAAGTATTATTTTATACTTTAATACTTTTTTCTATTTAATATATTAAATATTTTAAATAATTTCAAAAATGGAAAAATTTATATATAAATAATATATAAAAGTTCCAAATATCTTAAAGGAAATAAACTTGTTTTTTAAAAGTCCTTAAGAATTAATATTATTATAATATATTATATTCGGAATAAGACTAGTATAAATTCACGAGTAATTAATTTAAATACTTTATTAATATTATTTAAGAATCAAGTCACTCTCTATAAGATAATCTTTTTTCCTCAAATTAATAATATAATATTTTAAATATTTATATTTTTTAGCTTTTTCTTTTATTCCTTTTTAAGACTTTTTTCAATTAGATTTTTAATTTAATTTCCAAATTCCCAAAATATTATAATTTTATTAAACTAATTAAAAGTAATATAATAATCTTTTAAATATCTTTCCAAAAATTAATTAGTATTTCAAATACTTTAAATATTTAATTATTAATTTAAATATATAATATATTCAAATATTTAATTTAAAGAATTATAAGTATTATTTTAATAATAAAGGAAAATATATTTTAATAAATTCCTTTAAGACTTTTATTTAAATTTCTCAAATTTCTTTGAATTTTCTAAAAATTATTTAAATTTTTAAAAACTAATATAAAAATATTAAATCCTATATACTCTTTTAAAAACTTACCGGATTTAAAAAGACTAAATTAATAAATAGAAAGTATTCTTTAATATATATTCAGAAATTCGTATAATATACGAGAAAGATATTAATAATCTCTAGTCTTAGATTTAAAAGGAATAAAAAAGAATTAATAAGTTTATTAACTCTTTTTATTATATAATAATTATATATAGAAAACCAGATCCATAAATCGGTATTCTTGAAGTAAATTCTTATTATTCTTTAAAGTCTTTAATTAATCTATAATAAAAATATTATAAAGTATATAATATAAATATTATATTAATTATTAATATTTTTAAGAAATTTAAAAAGTTATTAATAATAAGTATCTCAAATTCGAATAATATAATAATTATTATAATTAAAGAATTAATTATAAAAATTCGAATTTATTATAAAGTTTATATAATAATTATAAATTCATTTCTATTCTCTTTAAACCTTATTTTATTAATACTTCTTATAAAATTATATTATTCTCGAGTTAAAAGAGTATATTTTAAAGGAGATTATTTAATACTTTATAAATATTTAAGATTATTTAATATTTAAAGTTTAATATTTTTCTTTAATAAGAAATAATATTATTAAATTAAAAATTATTTTTATTTAAAATACTTGTAATTAAATTACTTATAATAAATCTCTTTTATTCTTTTTTATAATCTTTCTTTTAAAATATAAATATAATTATTTCGTAAATCTCAATAAAACTTTAAAAACCCTTATAAGAAAAAAAACTTAAGAAAAGAGTATTTTAATCACTATTTAAAACCTTTCTTGATTTACTTAATCCTTTCTTTATTTATAAAAGTTAATCTCTTTATTTTAATAAATTAAAGCTTTTTAATATCTTAAAAGGACTTTATAAAGTCTTTATTAATTCCAAATTATAATTTTTATTATATGATTTTAAAAAATCCTTAATATTTTCAAGATTAAAAAAAGTAAAAAGTTATATATTATAATTATTTAATTAAGATTTCTATTTAATTAAATACTAATATTCTTTATATTTATTATTTTATTTATAATTAATAATAGTTTTAATTTCCTATTCTTATTTTTTATTATTATTTATAAACTCTAAAAACTCTTTAATAAAATATAAATCAAGGTCTTATCCTTTCTTTATTATATACTCTTTAAGAAAGAAAATATAAAAAGTTAAATATAACTTATTATATAAGTTTAAGAGTTTTAATTTATATATAAATTTATTAATATATTCAAGGATTTTAAATAGACTTATAAATTTAAATATAAATTTTCTTAATTTTAATTTAAGATTTTTAATTAATAATATAATCCAAACTTTTTTAAAATAATATTTTATTAATTAATATTTATTATAATAAGTCTTTTAATTATTTTATATATAATCCCAAAACTCTTAAAGCTTTTTCCGCTTTTCGAGAAAAATCTCTAATCTCTTATATATAACTAGTATTTTCCCTTTAATCTTATCTTTAAGATTTTATAAAAGTTTCGAATAATAATTATAATATATCTTAAATAATATATTTTATAAAATCTAATATTTTAAATTATTATATATAAACTTTATAAAAGATAATTTCTTAAATTAATTATTCTTTTAGAAATTATAATAACTTTTTAAATAATATTTAAAAGTTTAATTTTATCTTTTTATTTATTTATTTATTTATAAATAAAATATTATATTTAAATATTATTTATATATTAAATAATAATAAAAAGTAAATCAAAAATAACTTATAAATATTATTCTCTAATCGGAAATAATTTTATTAAATATATTAAATAATAAAAATATATTTTCTTATATAAGTTTAATAAACTTCAAAAAATTAATTATCTTATTATAAATAATATATTTAACTATTTTTGAATACTTATTAATAATAATAAGAATTATATTAAAATTAAGACTTTTTATTAAGTTTTTATATAATAATAAACTTATAATAAAATCTATAAAGATCTTATTTTAAAGTCTTTTAAGTTATAATAAACTATTCAATAAACTATATAGTATATACTATTTGACTTTAACTCTTTAATAAATATTATATTCTTTATAATATATATAAATATCAATTTTTATATTTTTTTTAATATTAAAATCTTTTAAGGAACTCGAGTATCTTCTCGATTCTATAATATTTTATTAAAGGATTATTATAATAAAACTTTATAACTTTTTTATATAATATTAGATCCTTTAATATAATAACTTTTAATTTATATTTAAATAAGCCCGAGTTATTCATTATCCAGATTTCCTTTCTATTAATATTTCTTTTACTAAATCTCTTTTTTATAATATTTTAATATCGGGAATTATTCCTTTAAATTATCTAAATAATATTTAATAAGGATTTAAATAAAAGGACTAATATTATAATCCTTTTAATAATTATATATATTCATATTTATAAAATTAAATATTTATAATTATCCAATTCAAAAACTCGAGAAAATAAGTCTTTAATACCTTTAAATAATAAAATCAAGAATATTCTCTTTATATTAATATTTAAAATAATATCTTTAAAGTATATCTTATTACTTTAATTCTCTTATAAGTAATTCAAATAAAGATCTCTTTATTCTTTATATAATAAATAATCTCCTTGAATTATAATAGAAATAATAAACTTTATAAACTCATTTTCGAAAAGTGACTTTTTAATAATTTATATAATTATTTAAATTATAATAGTAAAAACTCCTTTGAATTTATTTTAAAAGATTAAGAGTCAAGTTATATTAATAAGATTATTAATATAATCGAGACATTTATTAAATCTATTTATAAAGTTTAAAATACTTTTATAATATATAATCTCAAAGTTATATATTATAAGATATATTATTTAATATATTTAACGACTTTCCAAATACTTTATTTTTATAAAATATTAGAGGTTTTTATAATTAATAATAATCTCGATTATATATTTAATACTTTTAAGATAATAATATTAATATTTAAAGACTTTTATAATTATAAGAAGTTCCCTATTATAAGTATTATAATTATATTTAGTTCTAGTAAGTTTCTAGAATTAAAATATCACCGGGTACTAGTATTATTTAATATTATTACTAGTCTTATATTATTATAAAATAGTCTTTATAATTATAAATTTTAATATATTAATTTTTATTTTAATCTTTTTAAAGAGATTGAAATAGACTAAAATAAGTATTAAAATAAATATATTCTTTAAGAATTGAAAACTCTTTTATATTATCTTTATTTATTAAAACAAACCGGTTTTATAATCTCATTTTATATTCTTTAAGAGATTTATAAGTCTAAAAGTTATATACGAGTACTAATAAATAAATTTATAATAAAAGTTTATAAATCCAAGAAAAACTTGAATATTATAAAACAATTTTAGTTTAGACTATTTAATAATATTACAGATTTATTTAAGGTCTACTCGAATATCTTTTATATTAATAAGGAATCCGAGAAACTTAATCTCTTTAATATTAAATTCATATTTATTTAATTTATAAAATAAATTATTTTTATATAATCTAATAAGTATTTAATAAATATAATTATAATATTTATCTTTATTTTATAAATATATAAAAATATTATTCAAATATATTATTATAAAATAATCTAGTAAATTGATTAAAGTTATATTAATATATACTTGAAATATTACTAATATATTTATTAATCCAAAAGGTATTATAAGATATTTAAAATATCTATAATAAGTCTTAAATATTATCTTTTATTTATAATTATTATATATATATATATATAATAATAAATATCCTTGAAATTAAATTTAATAAAAATTTTAACTTTTATTAGTTTATTAAGGATCTTATTAATAAAGGGAAAAGGGTATTAATTCTTTATTATAACTTTATTAAATTTATAATAATTAATATAAAATCAAAAGCCTTTATCCTTTTTCAAAATAAAGAGAATAAGGACTTTAATAAAATTTATATTAAATTTAATTTAATACTTATAAATTATATCTTATAAGTATAAATATAATACCTTTAATTAAACTTTTAATAAATTATATAAGGAATTATAAAGAATTAATTTATTTATATTAATCGAATATTTAATATTTTTTAAATTAAGAAACTTTAATATTTTATCGAGATTAAAATAATTTAATATATTATAATTAAATTCTCGAAAGTATAATAATACTCTCGAAACTCCTTAATAAAGAGTATTAATTTAATATATAATTATATTAAAACTATTATAATTAAAGTTATATAATAATATAAATATTTAAAAATTATTATAAAAGTATAATTTTCAATTTCTTGAATAATCGTATTTACTTTTTATTATAAATAATATTTAAGATTCGATATTTAATAAACTATTAAGTTCCTTATTAAACTCTTTTAAAGTAAGGATTTTAATATTATTAAATTATATTAAAATATAAATTTATCTTTTTTTAATATAATTAATATATTATATAATAGTTTTCTTATAAAATTTTATATTAAAAACAAGATAATAAATATTAATATTCTTATAATTATAAAATCGGAATTTAAATAAATATATCTTATTATAATTATTTATAATAAAAACTTTAAGATTATAAACTTAATAGACTTTAAATTTATTATTATAAAAGGTTATAAATTCTTAATTATATTTAATTAAAGATATAAATCCTTTATTTTAAATTTATTTATTATTAAAGAAATTATAATTTACTTTTATATTTCCTAATTTAATAAATATTTTAAAAGTATTTATCTCAAGTTAAATTAATCGAATATAAATTATTATATAAATAAATATATCTTTTTTATTAAAATTATAATTATTAATATTTAAGACTTAATCTTCCCTT